>JAJHSJ010000003.1:2083992-2484642 GCA_021015155.1 Magnolia officinalis
GAAAAGTATGGAACGGTTCAAATTCAGCAAACAAATGCTATTAATGTGATGTTGGGATTGTTCAACGAATCCGAGTTTTGAATTATGGCCTATCTACAGTGGGCCCCAAAATAGGAACGGTTCAATTTAAGTTTGAAGTGTGACAAGTGTACAATTTTCTGAGTGCCTGCGTATCAACCGTTAAAAATCACTTACTCAAAACTAGAAAATGTATTTCCAAAAAAAAAAAAAAAAAGATGGGTACTCTTAAAATCCATTGATTATACAAAAAATTACAGAAAATCCCAAATCCATTTGCCAAAAAATAATAATAATAATAAATAAATAAGAGATAAAGTAAACTAAGGAAATGAACGGTCGTCGTACCTCCTTTGGTGGGGTTCTTTGTCAGGCACTAGAATATCTCTCTTCTACTTGTATTTCATTAGACCCTGCGAGTTCTTTATATAGAGCGCGCGTTGCTCGAAATTGCTGTGAGAGTCCATCACGTATTTTCCAAAATGGTGGTGACTCATCCTCACGTGTGGCACTCGTGTACAGCTATCCAGACCATCCAAATTGGAGGCCACATTGTGGATGGAGAATCTAATCTAAAAATAGAAACGATCAAGCAATCCTAACCATACACTCAACGGAGAATTAGAAGTAAAACGTGAATGGTTAAAATTCAAACGGCAAAAAGCAAAGGGTTACCTTTGTCTTCGCAGTGTAAGACAAGGGGAATCGGATTGCCGTCCTGCCCCCGCCTGCATAGACTCGGTCCAGAAAGGGGCACTGTGGGGCCCACCGTGAGGTATGGGTTTTATCCACACCGTCCATCCATTTTTCCAAGTCATTTTAGAATATGAGTATGATGTGAGGCAGATCGAAACCTCAAGTGGACCACACAGTGGGGATTGAATGCTAACCATTAAAAACTTCTTAGGAGCCTCAGAAGTTTTGATCCGGATCATTTTTGTGTTTTACTTCATCTAAGTCTTCATGACCTTTTAAACAGGTTGGATGACAAATAAAACTGGGCTTTGGTAGTGATCCCTCCAATACCCATGTGGATATTGGTCGGTGATGGAAAAGCAGTGTGGGTCCCACCATGATGTATGTATTTTATCCATGGCATCCATACATTTCGCTGGATTGATCAAAAATAAGGTAAATCCAAGTCTCGAGTGGACGACATTACAAGAAATAAGAAACAGTGTTGATTGAACACCCACCATTAAAAACTTCATACGAGGCAATGTAATGATTATTTTACATCCAACCCGTTGATAATATCACACGACCCGATGAATGGTAAATATAAATATAAGCTTGATCCAAATGTATGCCTGTAACATCCAATCCGTCAAATATATGCACTAGACTATAATGGTAACACTAACCAAACAACAGGTCAATCAGATCATCAGGTGGGCAACACTTGAAATAGGATATTCTGAATAGTGTACGTTATTTTATTTTTTTATGGATAGACACACCTTATAATTGGATTTACCATATTTTTATTATTTTATAAATAATGCTAGTGCGCATCAGTTGGATGGCTTGGATGTGAGACAAGTATCATGTGGCCCCACAACTTTGAATATGCCGCTTTGTTGTAAAGAAAAGTAAAGGAGAGCAATAATGTAATTCTCCTCTTAAAAAGCAATGCATGAAAATATCTACTCTTAGGGTCACTATTTGGTAAAATCCACTTAGGAATTTTGTTGTAAAAACTCCTTAAATTAATAAAAAGTATTATCATTATAATTTGACCATGGATAAATCGAACAAGGAATCTGTTGATGCAAAAAATTGGTTAGCCTTCTTGGGACCTTTGAACACCTACACAAGAAATGGACAAAAGAGGCCATGGCTTGAGCAGGGAACCCTCCGATGTCAAAGTCAAGTCAAGTAATCTGGGTCTAATTGAGAATAGGGTTTTAAGCTTAGAATTGTGCGTATCTTTCGTAATAGAAGGGGCATGTATATATAGATTTCTCAGAGGTGGTGTCATATATAACAATGAATCTGCCACCCGATGTCGTATCATACCAGGAAGCTAATTTGGAGGGGGTGCAATTGTTCTTCCGAAATTCTTGAAGAAAATCCAGGGGATATTCTTGTAGATCCCAGGCAGTGGGTGGTCCACTAGGCCGGGGTGTAGGGCCAAGCTCGACTTTAAACTTGGGCCAAGCTAGCCCCCGAACTTAGGCGAACCGAAGTTGAAATTGAGCTTGAGATCGGACGAACTGACTTCGAGGTCGGTCAAACTGAGTTCGAGGTTGGTCTCGAATTAGGGTTGTAGTTGATGATGGTTAAGTCCAATTCGACTTTGAGGTCAAGTGGGCCATGACTTAGCAATCCTTTTGTTGGAAGTCATCCTCCTATTTCATATAATGACATGGTCCATTGGATCAAAAGACTACCTTCCATTTTTTCCCACGTTTTGAATGTATTGGACATATGAACAGGTGTACATAGATAAATAAAAAATCAAAGTAATCTACTACAAAAAAAAAGTAGCGCAAGATTCCCATGCAATTGAGTCCAATATAGAGATGAACTATGCATGCGTTTGGCTGTTACTAAATTGCATCGACCAAAGTCGCCATTGTGCAAGCCTTTGAAGAAACACGCTCACTTGCCATTTGTAGAACATGGGGTTAACTTGCTAATCAAGGCATTATTTTAAAACAACAACACTTGAAAAGGGTATTGGGCCCCAAGATAGGTGAGGAATTTGCTGGACATATGCCTGTGGGGCCCACTGGTGGGCAATCACTAGTGGATAGGTCCCATGAGTTTAGGCCTCTTCCGACCTCTTCCGTTAGAAGATGATTTTCAAATATAAACTTGAATGAGGACGGGAGATAGGGATAAGACCGGATAATCTGGTCTCATATCCAAACTCTCATCATTTCCTATAAAATGGATGGATGGGGTTCTCTTGTGAAAAATATCATCAGAAATACCGAAAGTACAAAGAGAAATAGTGGGTGATATATAGAAATTTGTCCATTTTGTTTGTCCTTGGGACGATTTAAGTCATAGATAGTAATTCAGGGCCATCTATACCATAGAATCAGAGGGGTGAATGGTCTGCTCCAGTAGTGAATAGTGGGCCACTAGATCATCTGGAGCATTAATCTTCGGCTTCGTGAAGGTTTCTTATCGTGTAGACCGTCAAATCTTGAGGGTTCACACTTCCGCACTTTCCATCAGAATCACTCTTGATTTGATCTATTGGGGCCCATGACTTCGCGGAGCTAACTAGCATCCATTTTCAAACGGAAGATAACTATAGAATGGAATTTACTCTCCATGCTGATTTGGTTGTCCCGTACCATCCGACATGTCGAATCATGCCGAACAACGAGCAAGCAACCGCTAGCTTCAAAACTTATATAGCCAAATGCACTAAAGCCTTTAACCTTATATCCATTGTCGTGTTTTGACTTTATTTGGTAGTGTATGGACTATGTTTCATCTGTATGCATTAAAAAACAATGAACTTGGAATACATGTTGATCATATTGATTAATGTATATTTCTTTGTTGAATTTGAATAGTTGATTATTTATTATTTTAATATATAGTTCTTAAAATTTACCTATTGGGACATCAATTGTGAAAATATTTTTGTGCATGGAGCATCTAAAGTGGACCACTAATAAGTTGGGCAGTTTAATTGCGATACGTGTATGCCAGGAACTCTGATTGGCCTGATTTCTTTTCATATTGTTTATTCAAGGGGTAATGCTAGATGAATGGTTTGATTATCATCGTCGTGGTCGTCTTATCTTGAGACAGAAAAGAAGATGAACAGTTTGATAATCACATTGTGGGGAAGAAAGGACAAGTACAATGGGCGAATGCCAGCACTTTTCACATGAAAGACGACATGGGAACGCCATCACTAACCATAAGATTACATATTCTAGTATTGTCAAAGAAATCAATCCCACCTCTTTTTGATGGTTTGTTTCACCCATCACTCTTGTTAGCCAATGTGTAAAATTTTACCCTCGGGTCCCACTGTAATATATGTATGTGATTTATGATGTCGATCTGTATATGTTACCATCTCATTATAGCATAAGCCCAAAATGAGCCAAATTGTAAGCTATATTGGAGCACACCACGGGAAAACAAAGGGGTTAATTATGTTCACCATTCAAAATTGAAACTTTCGTAGGGCCCATATGAATGTATATCTATCATCCAACCTATTCATAAGATCACATTAACATATATGAAGAGTAGGCAAACATTTCGGCTTGATCCGAAACTTTTGTGACCCCAAAAAAAATTTCAACATTAGGAGTTCAATTCCCCCCCTTTTCCTATGGTGTGGTTCACTTAACAAATGGACGGCAAGATAAGATACAAACATCATAGTAGGCCCCACAATCTTTATACCTTGAAATTACCCATGCAAATATATGCAAGTAATTAAACAAGGTTATAATAATGAAAAACTCAAATGGTATCAATGTAATTAAATGATGATTTGACATTAACATAAGGAATTTTTATAAAAGTAGCAAAACTCAGGATTTGTGGAGCCCACATGTGTATAACATGCAATCCCATTAAACATGTGCACCCAGCAATACAGTGGTAACACTAACAAAACATCAAGTCAATCATATCACGGTACACATATGGGTGTGTGTATTATGAATTGGCTCACTTTATGATTGGATTTGACATGAGTTTCCTTTATTTAATAATAATGTTGGTGTGCATCTAATGGACGGATTGGATGTGAGACACATGCCGCGTGGTTCCACTTCGTAAAGAAAAGCAAAGGAAGGCAGTAATGTGATTTTTTTCTCTTAAACATTTCTGGAAAAATATATATATATATATATATATATATATATATATATATATATATCAACCATTATATAATCTTATCCTATCCTACATGGTCTCATTAAATCTACCCTTGGTTATAAACTTGCAGGTGTCAATTTCGACTGTCGTCATCAACCAGCGGAGGAATTGTGGCAGGGCCCATACAATGCCATGGTCCACCAAATCAAAGGAGTACCTCTCATCTTCCTTTTTTTGCTAAATTTTGAATGCATCAAACATATGAACAGCATACAGAAATACGAAAATCAGAGCAGTTTTTGACTGAAGAAAGTAGCACAAAATCCCCATGCAATTGGGTTCAATATAGAGATGAATTACCGTGTGAGTTTGGTTATTCAAATTGCATTAAGATTTCATTAAGTGAAATCACAGCCTAGTAAAAGCTGTGAGATGACCGAGTTGATATAAGATAGCCAGATTAAGGTTATGTAGTTATCATGACTCAAGTACACTTACGAGAGTTTCAACATTTAGTTCAGTGGAAAATTCTATTGTGTGGTGGGTGTGTGGGAGTGTGAATGAGTGTCTAAATAAAAGAAAATAAAAAAATAAAAAAATAAAAATAAAAATCACAGGTAGCTTGATATCTGTAGAATATGGGGTTATGGGATCGAATTCAGCTTTCATGGTGAACTGGTCGCCCCGTACCTTCTGCCTGTCTCATGTGGGTAGGACTGGACAAAAAATCGGAAACGGATGGGCTACACCCCTGCCACCAGCCAATGGCTGATGGCCGGTGCTCTGTGGCCCCACCATGATGTATGTATTTCATCCATGCTATCCACATATTTTTCTAGATCATTTTATGGTATGAGACCAAAAATGAGTCATATCTCAGTCTCAAGTGTACCACATTACAGGAAACAATGTTGAATGAACTTAGACCATTAAAAACTTTTTGGGGGCCATACAAGTTTTGGATCAAGCTGATCTTTGTTTTTTTTTCCCTCCATCTGTGTCTGTATGGCCTAATTAACAGATTGGATGTCAAATAAACAGTACAGTGGCCCTTAGGAGGATTTTAATGGTGTATATCCAATCACTATTGTTTTCCTGTGGTGTGGTCCACCTTAGAATTTTATCCATATTATATCCAATCACTATTGTTTTCCCTTCATCTGTAAAAATGGATGAAACACATACATCATGGTGGGGCCCATAGAGCACTGACCACCAGGTGGCAGGGAGTGCCAATACGTAACGGATTGGCTACTCCCCTAACACCAGCCAATGGTTGGTGGTGGGTGCTCTGTGGGCCCCACCATGATGTATGTACTTCATCCATGCTGTCCATCTATTTTTACAGATCATTTTACAATATGAGACCAAAAATGAGGTATATCCCAATCTCGAGTGGACCACATTATAGAAAAGAGTGTTGAATGAGCGTCGACCATTAAAAACATTTCGGGGTCCATAAAAGTGTTGGATCAAGATGATTTTTGTTTTTTCCCTTCCTCTGAGCCTGTATGACCTAATCAACAGATTGGATATCAAATAAACAGTACAGTAGGCCTTAGGAGGATTTTAATGGTGGGTATCATATTACTGTTGTTTTCATGTGGTGTGGAACCCCTGATATTTATATATCTCTAATTTTTGGGATCAAGATCTAAAATGATCTTTAGAAATGGATGAACGGAATGGATGAAACACATACATCATGGTAGGGCCCACAGAGAACCGACCATCAGCCACGGGGCTGGTGGCAGGGCAGTAGCCAATCCGTTTCCGTAATCGTGTACCTTCTGCCTGTCTCATTCGCATAAAACCAGACCAAAAAATATAATGGACCCTGGCTAGGTGGGGGCACCTTGATGTTTATGAGAAATCCACCCTGTCCATCCGTTTTTTCGAGATCATTTTAAGACATGTGACCAAAAACAAGGAGAATCACAGAATCAAGCGGGCCACATGAGATGAAACAGTGGGGATTGAATTACCACCATTGAAACATTCATATGGCCACAGAAGTTTTGTATCAGGCTAAGGATTTATTGTTTTCAGTTCATCCCAATGGGAATGACCTTATAAATGGTTGGGATGGCATATAAACATCAAGGCGGAGCCTTGAAAGATTTCAACGACTGGTATTTCTTTTTCCTATTGTTTCCACTGGCGTGGCCCACTTGAGTTATGGATCAGCATCACTTTTGATCATGTATCCTAAAACTATCTCGCAAAGTGGATGGACAAGATGGATTTCTCACAAACATCAAGGTGAGCCCCACCTTAGCTTCCCATTGCAGGAACTACTGCAGAGGCTTTGGCAGGAAATCCCCGTCCAAACGTGGCCGCCTCGCAGAAGAGAGCAACGGCTAACTTCTTAGCTTATATATCTAAAGCCTCTTCTTTACTAAATAATCGGATTTTGACTTCATATTTTAAGTTCTTGTAGTTGGAAGCTGTGTAGGGCCCACGGATATGCCCATGACAAATCCACTCCATCCATCAATCGGTTCTAAAATGGGAGATCCTCTCATAGACGATTGTATTCTCGCGGTAATTACGAAGGTTCAAGAAGCAAATTATTCTGAGAGCAGATGGAAATCAAAAGCACTGTGATGAATCCAAGTCTAGTAAAATTGATCTCATAATGTTCACAGATCTTTATAGTCATACTGACAAACAAGAGATCTAAAAAATATTTTTGACTTGTAGAGATTTCTTGGCCAAGCTCATATGATCGATAAACAACTGCATGTCCTAATTGTAAAAAATCATCAACCAATGAGGAAACCTGGCGAGGGTTTTGCAGCTCTCAAAGCTATATAAGGAGCACGTGATGAAAAGCTCTAGGCTCATGCTAAACACATCCAATCCACACAGCACAACGCTATTTATCATTAGTTTATAGTTTCTCCACTTCTATCCAACTCATTGCATAACGTCCGAGATTTAAGTTAACTTAGATCGCTACTGGCCAGTGTCATCACTACAGTAGGGTTAGGAGTAGTGTAAATATCCATGACCCACTATTGTCGGATATTCAGTCAACCGAGTTCTTACTCGAAAGATCACATCCCAATCAAATCGTGCTAATCAATCTACCTCAATTATGTGCCCACACAGGCAAACGCATGTATTTATTTTTCGTTTATTTCTCTACGTAGTCGTTTATCTACTATTGTACAAAGCTTCAAATACATATCGATAAAATTAGTATTTTTAACCTTTAATTTTAAATCCTTATATCTTTGTTTTGTTGATAAATACAAAGCTTATTATTATTGGTGAAAGAAAAATTCCTTAACACAAGGTAAATAAAATCCATTTAAAAGGACTAACCCTTGCCCTTCTAAAATCTCTTGATCATTGTAACCATAGATGGCTGAAAATGGGCTAATTCATCGTATTCAGTCTTAATTGGCGTATCTCATTGCAGGTGCAGTAGCGTTCAGTTGAACTCGAGTCAAGTATGACTCTCGCATGCCCACACTATCCTAACTGCTCACGCTTAACAAATACGTGCCTTCGTTAATGCGTGTGACCTCATATTTCATTGAGCAAGCAGGATCCACCCACCTCGGTATATCCAAGGATCCACTGAAGCCGCACTCATGGTATGGTGGACAGGATCCACTGTTCTCTGTCTATTCTCAATTTTACTATGGACCACATCACGGGAAATAATGGTGATTAAACGCAGACCATTAAAAACTTCTTATGGGCCACTAGAATGTGAATTTGTCATCTAACCTGTTGATAAAGGTCACAAAGACATGGATCGGGTATTGCCCAGATGTTGTCATCTATTTTTTCGCATCATTTTAAAACATAAGCCCAAAAATGAGACAGGTCCAAAGCTCAAGTCAACTATGTAACGGGGATTCATGAATGTGAACCATTAAAAACTTTTTGGAACCACATATGTTTTCAATCAAACTAATATTATAATCTGACTCTTTGGGGGCTCATGCCCTAAATGATCTCTCAAAATAGAACGCACACATCATGAACTCACCACCAAATAGACTCATGTGGATGGATGACCTAAATATCATAGATAAGTTGATTTATAGCCATCCAATCATGAACGGCCACACCCCAAGCATAACAGACATAGGAAGCCGATTACCACGCATCTCCATGTGGATAATCCTATCCGTCCAAAAAGGGATAGGTCACAGTCTAAAATAAACATAGGACGATGATGGCAACCAATCAATCCCAATTTGGGTCGGCTATAAGCCCAAAAAAAAAAAAAAAAAAAATCAGAAATAGGGTGATCCTAACCATTCAATTGGTGGAGCCTTTTCAAAATGTTCTTTATTTCTTTTTTCCTTTTTTTTTCAAGAAGAATAATAATAACAGATAAGGTGGTCGTAGCCATCCAATTAATGGGCCTCTTTTCTGAAAATAAAATGGTTGGCCCTTTTTAAAAAGCGCTTACAGCTGTAGATAAACGATCATAGCCATCTGATTAGTGGGCCTAATCAGACTTTTTTGAAGATAAAAAATAATCCGTTGATAGCTATCCAATTAATGGGACTCTTTTCTGAAAAGAAAATGGTGGGCCCTTTTTAAACAGAGTTTACAACAGTACATAAACGATCATAGCCATCCGATTAGTGGGCCTAATTGGACTTTTTTTAGATAAAAATAATAATTTGTTGAGAGCCATCCAATTAATGGGCCTCTTTTCTGAAAAGAAAATGGTGGGGCCCAGATAAACGTGATCATAGCCATCTAATTAGTGGGCCTAATCATAATTTTTAGATTAAAAATGATCATGGCCATCCAATTAATGTGCCTACTCATACTTTTTAGATAAAAAATAAAAAATAATTATTGTTGAGAGTGGGATTTGAACCCACGCCCTTTCGGACCAGAACCTTAATCTGGCGCCTTAGACCAACTCGGCCATCTCAACTGTATGATAGTGTATCTCATAAATAATATATCTTTTAATTCTAACCGTTGCGAACTTAATTTCTGGTAACGCACGGATGTGAAGTTGCACATGTGTTGATCCGCTGAGGTCCTAATAACTTACTTGAAGGCCATTGCCGGAATACAAGCCGTCTATCCAATTTCAAATGTTCCCACGCTTTCGGAATGTAAGAAGAGTACATGGCCCACCACACAACACAACTACACCCGAGCATGGCTACTCGTGTGGGAGGTGCGATAGACGTCCTTACCGCCGGGATCCTGCTAACGTGTGCCGCAGCATTGCCGTTGAACATTATCGTTGTGGGACCGGGATCATGTCGTGCATGTCCGGGTGTCCAGCCAAGGGACTGGATGCACCGATGTGCTTTCTCACGTGCCAGTTGACGAACCTCAAGTGCATCGGGGCATGCGCCAGCTTTTCCCAGGCCGCACAGCCCAGTCCCATATGAAGATCATGTCATTTATCTCTCTCTCTCTCTCAATGTTTTTGGGCCTGGATAATTGGGCCGGTTCACAGTGTAATCCCTAGGTGGGCCCCACAATCATATATATACCGTATGTGAAGATCGAGTTATTGATTTTGTTGGGTGAAAAAATAGTTAAGTCGTTAGATCGACTTATGGAATGGACCAACTCTACTTATCAGCACGGACCCTTTTAGTTTACTTATCAGCACGGACCCTTTTAGTTTCGAGCCTCAAGAGGCATCTAAGTCCAAAAACATGCCGACCTTTCAAGAGGCCAATGGAACTATAAGGACACTAAAAAAGGATGCAACTATAAGTTCACTTAAATGACCAATTGTCAACCTAACCTATAGGTCGATCATAGGTCAGCTATAGCTCGATCATAATCGGCTAGAGCTCGGCAATAACTCGGAACAGCCTTTGACAGAGCAATTGCCAATTCAACGGAAAGCTCGATATAATCTACACGATTTATCCCCGGACCAATAGTCTGAGAATCTTTCCAACGGCCCGAAGATCTCTCCGAAGATCTTCGAAGGATCAGATTAGATCCCGAGAACCTTAGACGACGATAATCTCGCAAGGATCTCGGACGAATCCCTAAACGGATTCGTCTCCAGCGTGTCAAAGAAGACTCCTTACAGCTTCGTCTTCTCTCTCCTATAAATAGAGGTACCCACAATCAATGTAAGGTACACATACTCATAAACTCTCTAATACTCGACCGGTGACTATTTTCCTCAAGAGATCCTACCCTACAAAAAGACCTAATGTCCTGACTTAGGCATTGGAAGGCCCCCTATACAAGACAGGGTCTCCTTTTGTCCATTATATTTCTTTGTGCAGGTCCTGACAATTAACCGAGGAGGGTCCAGCAGAAAATTGCGTCAACAGATGTCATTAAATAGAAAGATCTCTCTTTCCCTATATATTAGGGATCATAATTCATGGTTAGATGACTCAACAACTCGGATTGGTCCTGAGTCGAGTGGAAGCTCGATAGTCCGACTCGACCCCAGTCAAGAGTGAGTCAGGGAAGTGAACCATTTAGTCAACTCACATGAGCGGCACTCATATGGGTCTGAAAACCATGCCATACCCTTTACTAATTGGGCCTGGGATAGTTGGGCCTATTCAAAATTTTCATTTTGTTTAGACAGCTCATTTGCCACCCTACATGTATTATTTAGAGCCGTGGGCCCCCCTCTTGGATGGCCCATGGGCAAAGAGTAACTCTCATCCGTGTTGAGGCCCATTATTTAAATTTTCAACATTTTGGATCGTCCAACCATGGTACCACACAGACAAAATCCAAACTGAAGCTAACCATACCCTTAATGGAGGTTTGATAGATACGTGAGGCCGCACGTGACAGTTCCTATGCAGTCCCTATCTCTCACTGTCGAATGGCACACGTGTTAAAGTTCTAGGCCATTCATCAAGCAGGTTGCAATGTGGGTTATTCGGTCAGGCAAAATTCGTATGGGGATTAATGGGCCGCTTGGAAAAGAAGTTCAACAGTCCAGATTTCACATACATCAGTGGCTCACCTAACGGCATATTCATAGTGGGCACCACCTGATTAATTGCCCATATCTATGACACGTGTTCCGTCATAGGTGGGAACCAGGGGGCGTGGCTTGGTGGATCCCCGGACCATCGAGGTGGGTGGGATCCCTGACAGTGGGGCCCACTGTAATGTATTTGTCTTATATCCATGCCATCAATCCGTTTTGGAAACTCATTTCAGGATAAGATCCCAAAAATTAAGCAGATCCAGATCTCAGGTGGACCATAATACAGGAAACAGTGGAAATCGACCATTAAAAACTTCCCGTGGGCTACAAAATTCTTGGATCCAGCTGATATTTGTGTGGTATCTTCATCCATGTCTTTGTAACCTTATCAACAGGTTGGATGGAAAATAAAAATTCTCGTAGCACCCATGAAATTTTAATGGTAGAGATTCAATCACTATTGTCTCTTGCGGTATGGTCCACCTAAGATTTGGATCTGCTTCATTTTTGGGATTATTCCCTAAAATGAGCTTTCAAAATGGATGGACGATGTAGATCAGTGGATGTAAGGCACCTACATCATAGTGGACCCACAGTTAGGGATCCAGCGAGGTCGGTGGATCCGGGTGATCCACCCAAACCACGCCGGAACCAGGCACCACATGGTAGCGAACGCGGATTGCGTCCTACTGCCGCCCGTCTCTAGTTAGGAAGGGGCAGTTATGTGGGCAGGCCCACCGTTATGTGTCTGTTTATCCATGCCTTCCATTCCTTTTTTTCAAATCATTTTAAGGTATGTTTATGAAAATGAGGTAGATCTAACACTCAAGTGGATCACACCACATATGACTTTTGTATTTAATGCAACTTTTATTATTATTTTGTGTGGTCCACTTGAGTGTTGGATCTGCCTCATACCTTAAAATGATATAAGAAAATAGATGGATGGAACGGATAAACACGGTGGGCCCGCCCATACCTGCCTGTTCGCGGCTGGAGATGGGCGAGGTTAGGACTCGGGGTGTACATCAAGTCGAACCGAGTTGAGTTGGCCTCAGCTCGACTCAGCTAGGCCACTACTGACCTCAGCTTGAACTCGGCTCGGCTCGGTCCTCAAACCTGACTGGCCAGTTCGGCTCGGCTCGGTTCAATCAGTAGCTCGAGCCAGCTCAAGCTGAGTTCGAGCCAAGATCAAGCCAAGTTCACCATTGAGGTATTTTCACAAACACCTAGACTGTACCTTCAAATCTCACTGTATTTGAGATAGCAGCAATGGTTTTACAGATTTTATCCAACACCTTCTAAGCAACATAAAAATCAAGAAAAAAAATGTGTTGGTTTTATATACATACCTTCCTTGCTAGCAGCCACACTTTTTTGAGTCGTTTTATAGCAACATCAATATCAAAGTAACCAAGTCATCCAACTGGTTCGATCTGAGTTTGATTCGAGCTAGGTTCCATCCGAGTCGAGTCGAGCTGGGGTAGCTTGCACTCGGCTCGAACTCATTTTCAAGCTTAACAAATCAGCTCAACTCAGCTCAAACTCAGCTTCGAACCGAGTCAAATCGAGCTTTTTCGAGTCGAGTCGAGCGAGCTAACCGAGCTAGCTTGGTTCATGTACACCACTAGTTAGGACGCAATCTGCGTCCCATGGTAGCTGCCATGTGGGGCCCGACATTCAATCAAAACCCGCATTTACTGGAAACGGATTGGCTACTCCCCTTGCCACTAGCCTGGTGGCTGGTGGTTGGTGCTCCATGGCCCACTATGATGTATGTGTTTCATCCATGTTGTTCATCCATTTTTACATATCATTTTAGGGCTTGGTCCCAGGTGGACCACACCACAGGAAAACAACGGTGATTGGATATCCACCATTAAAATCCTCCTAAGGCCCACTGTACTATTTATTTGACATCCAATCTATTGATTAGAGATGAAGGGAAAAAACAAGCATTAGCTTGATCCAAAACTTTTATGGCCCCAAAAAGTTCTTAATAGTTGACGTTCATTCAACAATGCTTCCTGTAATGTGGTCCACTTGAGTTTGTGATATACCTTATTTTTTTGTCTCATATCATGAAATGATCTAGAAAAATAGATGGACGGCATGGATGAAACACACATCATGGTGGGGCCCACAGACCACCGACCATCAGCCATTGGCTGGTGGCAGGGGAGTAGCCAATCCGTTTCCCATTTACTGATGAGCTATAAATAATTCCTCCATTAATGGCCTGGGTAGCCTGCCTTCTGGGCCAGAGATGGGCCCCTTAGCTTGGGCCGTGTTCTGGGCCGGTTGGCCCTGTATCACAACTGGGCCGGTCTTGGGCCACAATAAATGGCCTGGTCCAATCACAAAGTGGGCCACTATTATGCAATAAGAATGGACGGTTTAAAAGCACTCAGGAGCGAATCCTATTTATCATACACCTTACACATGTAAGGATGGCAACAGGTCAGTTGTACCCACTTAAAATTCACCCCAATTGCAGGCCTGACTCTACCCAACCCGACCCAAACCAACGACACTCGAATTTAAGAATGGAATATGGAGCTAAAGGTACACTCACCCTACCAAATTAACGGTGGAAGCAAGTGGGACCAGGTGATCCACAGGCCCACCTCACTCATAGGCAGTTGTAGGCGTGACTTTTGCTGATGTGAATGGAACAACTTCATGTGGATGAGAACAATCCAATCCATCAGGTTTGTCACCCTGTGTTTCGACAAATCAGACCAGTTCAACACGCAAGTGGGCTACATCATGGGAAAAGGTTGATATGAGAAGTCCCATAATTAAAATTATTTAAATTGTGAGACCCACCATGATGTGTATTTTCTGTCCAATCTTATCATTTGACGTGCCATACCAGGATAAATGTAGTGAAATCTTTAGAATTAAGTTGTTAGAATCTTCAGCAGGGATTAAGTGGTTGTACATTTCATCATATATTTCGTCATTTGTTTGAAATCACCATAAAAGATTAGATTAATACAAGTATTTGGCTTTTCAGTTTCTGTGCCAGATACAGCTAGGAGTGTACGCTAACCGAGTTAGCTGATTTTTTAAGCTTGAAAAAATTTTGAATTGAGTTCGAGCTTGCCTGAGCTTGACTTAACTCGGATCGAACCCTAACTCAAATCAAACTCAGATCAAACTAGTTCGGTGACTTGGTTACTCTGATATTGATATTGCTCACCAAGTATTTGATGAAATGACTCAACGAAGTGTCGGCTAGTGGCAATGAAGGTATGTATACGAAACAAATACCATTTTTCCTTGATTTTGATTTTTGCCTTGGAGAGAAGATCTAAAATGTACTTCTGCTGACTAAGAAATAGACCTTCGGAAGAATATTGAGCTTGAATACCAAGGAAAAAGTTAAGCGGTCCAAGATCTTTGAAATCAAATCTTAAGACAAGAGAGTGATAATGTGTGAATTATATGATTGGAATTGGTACTGTCACCAAGATATCGTCTACATAGATGAGAAAGATTGTGAGATAGGTCCTGGTATGAGAGATGAACATAGAGGATTCTACAACACTCTGAGAAAAACCATGCTTGATGAGAGCCGAGCTTAACTTATGAAAGCAAGCCTGTGGAGCCTGTTTAAGGCCATATAGAGCCTTTTGTAACTTGCAAACATGATGAGGGTGGTCTTGTCCACAAAGCCTTGGGGCTGGCTCATGTAAACAACTTAGTCAAGTCGCCATGTAAGAAGGCGTTCTTGACATCTAGTTGGCGTATAGGCCATCCTTGAGATGTTGCTAGGCTGAGAATGAGGCGAATGGTAGTAGGCCTGACAACAGGAGAGAACGTCTCCTCATAGTCTAGACCATACTGCTGATTGAAGCCTTTTGCGACCAAGCGTGCCTTGAAGCGTTCAATAGATCCATCGGATTTCTACTTAATTTTGTACACCGATTTGAACCAATTATGTTCATATCTGGCATGGCTGGAATAAGAATCCAAGTTTGATTCTTGAGAAGGACATTGAACTCTTCTAACATAGCGTCACGCCAAACATGATCCTTGTAGGCTTCAGTGAAAGTCTTGGGCTCGACTAGTGGCTGTGTTTCCAATATGGGATAACAGGAGGGTAAGGGATGACGTAAGGTAAGGAGATGTAGATACCGAGATGGGGGTGGAGGAGGGTGTCATCATGATGTTTGGTTATCATTCTATATGAGGGTGGGAGATGGTGGGGAGGGGAGAGGGGGAGATGAGGGAGAGAGAGACGTGGGAAATGGGCTAAGTTGTGAGGTAGGAGAAGAAGAAGGTTGTGGCCATTTGTAGAGGGAGGAGAAAAAGGAGAGGATAATTGTGTGGGAATTGGTAGAGTCGGATGGGATGGGTATTATGAGAGAGGAATTAACAAAGTAGGAGATGGATAGGATAGGTTAGAGGGTTGTGGGCCTATAGCTTCAATTCCTGCAAAAGGAAACATGGTCTTATTAAAAGTAACATGTCGAGATGTGATAAACATTCCTCCAGACATATCATAACAGATATAGCCTTTTTGATTCACTGGATATCCCAAAAGGACACAAGGTTTGGATCTATCTTCAAATTTGTTGTAATCCATAGGTCGGGTCCAAGGAAAGCATTGTCACCTAAAAACCTTTAGGGATTCATAATCCGGCAGCTTGTGGTACAGTGCTTTAGGCATTCGATTGATTAAGTAAACAACGGAGTGGAATGCCAAATGCCAAAACCTCTTTGGTATGGATGCATGAGCCATCATGGTAAGTGCAGCCTCTACAATATGTCTATCCTTACGTTCAGAGATGTCATTTTGTTGGGGCGTATATGGGCATATAGTACAATGTTGGATGTCATTGGTGGTGAGAAAATTCGTAAAATCATTGTTAACATACTCTCCACCATTATCAGTTTGAAGCATATAAACTGGAGTAGAAAACTAATGTTCCATAGCTTTTTTTTAAGTAACAAAATGAGAAAAACCTCAGACTTATGAAGCATAGGGAAAATCCAGCAAAATCTTTTAAAAACATCAATAAAGATAACAAAGAACCTATGACCAGCAGAGGATATAACAAGGGCTGGACCCCACACGTTAGAACAAACTAATTCTAGAGGATGAGAAGCAATAAAATCAGACGAAGAAAACGGCAGTCTGTGAGCCTTGTCAAGAGGACACGAAGTGCAAAACGATGGAGGTGGACCGGAAGGAGTAATGGAGGCAGTTGCAAAAATTTGACGCATGACCCGAAGAGAGGGGTGTCCCAGTCGATGGTGTCAAACGTCAAAAGAAGCATGGGTGGCAAGACACTGGAGTGTAGGAGATGATGAGCTGTCAAACTGATAGAGGTTGTCCTTAATCTGTCCCTGAGCCAAGATGTTCTTTGTCTGACAATCCTTAACCAAAAAAACCCCTTGAGTGAAATTCAAAAAAGATATTATATGTTCCTTAGAAAATTGAGAAACAGAAAGAAGATTTTTACGAATGGAAGGAACATGAAGAACTCTGCGAAGAGGAAAAGAAGAAGAATTAGTATAAGAGACGTGTTACCAATGTTACGAATTTCAATACCTGTGCCATTGCCCACATAGATATGTTACCAATGTTACGAATGATCAGCTTGATGATCCAATCTTGTTCCATTTGGCTGAGAAGATTATCATTGTTGCAACCAAATAATGCAAATTATTCATGGAAACTAAGCATAAATAGTACATGGAATTAGAATCGCATTTGAACTAGCATGTTAACATTCTTCTTTTATTCCCCACAGAAAGAAGATTTTGTGCAATTTAAAATGTTCATTGCAGTGTATATGGATTTTAACTTGAAAATAGCAAGTTTTGAAAGCAGTGTAAAAGCTTTCAAAGCTGTTCAAGGGAAAATAAAATATTAGACAATGGCAACGGTTACCTTTTTAGCTAACAGAGTTGAGGATGCAAAATGTGACTGAGGAAATTGAGAGAGAGAGAGAGAGAGAGAGAGAGAGATAGAGAGATGAGAACTTTACATTTTCAATACCTTCACTGCAGAACTCAAGAAATCTCAAATCAATTTAAAGGCCCACTTAAAAATTGATCAGGGACGGGTTGATTTTTGGAGAGCGGATCCATTTGCAACCCTATAAAATGGTCAGATGCTTGAATCATCAATGTCCAATGCTACCTTAGGTTCATTTCCAAGCAAATCAATATGAAAAATCAAACATGTTCTGACCATGTTACTCCATTTGGGAACAGTAAAATAACATATGATTCCACTATTATATCAAGCAACATACTAGCATATTACTCCAATACGATTAGGTCTTGCATGAATACCACTATTAAGAGCTCACTCCTACCACAGAACCTAAAAGGTCGCAAATTCATTGTTTCAGTTAAGACAAAGATTGCATACTCGTAAATCAATTTGGGAAAACTCCAAAAACCTTGCTTGATAAATTAGGATCTCAAATGGATGCAATTGAAACTTAAGTTTTTGATCAATCAGATTTTGAATCAGTCGATCAGTACCGTGGGTTGCTTCCTAAATGTGCTAAGGATTCTTGCTTTTTAACCTGCTTGGATTATCAATATTTTTTGGGTAATCAATGGATGATTTTGTTGAAATGTTGTAAGAATAGGGTCTCTAAATAGTTCAAACAGATTGATTAATATTTGATTGATCGGGTTCTAAAGCTGATCCGTTAAGTGTTCCCAAGTTACTTCCTGTTAAACTCCTATGATTTTTATTTTTATTATTTTTTTAATGATTCTTGGATTATCCAAAAAATAATTTTATCAAAACCAAAATGAAACTCATAAAATAATTTATTCTCATTTTAAATGAAGTGTCTACAAAATTTAAAGCATATCCAAAACTCACTCACGTGGATTACACCATGCGAAATATCAGCGATTGAATAACCCACCATTGCAAAATTTGTGATGACCGTAGAAGTTTTGTATCAAGATGATATTTGTGTCAACCCTGTGAACGGTTTGGATGGCATATAAATATCATGGTCGGGCTCCAGGAAGGTTTCAACGGTCGACATTTCTATTCTTACTGTTTCGTTTGGCTCACACAAGTTTGTATCTGCATAATTTTGTCCTATTGTGACCTTGCAAAACCGATGGACGGAGTGGATTTGTCACACGCATATATGTATGTGGGCCCCACACAGCTTCCCACTACTGGAACTAGGCAATCTATGTCCACTTTCCCTGGCGGTGACGAAGCACATGGTCTTTGTCAACATGTCACATGTCCGAGCCCCCATCAGATGAGATGAGCAGTCATTATCTTGCAACGTGCGCGCCTAGTATTCGACACCTGGCAGGTGAGGCGGTGGATCCAAACCGTCTATCCAGTGGTTACGTGCTTGGATGGCCTAAGGTTGAAAAACACTTAAACCGGACAATTCTGCCTATGAAGATAGGCCCACTAGTTGAAAGGCAAAAATCCATCTCCATCCATCCACGTGTCATTCACTTGGCTAGAATTATATGACTGTAGCTTTTGGGGGTATGGCCTATCTAAGGTAAGGCTTCATAGATAAATGGTCCAGATCTTGTACACGTATGCAACGTACATGATACAGAGACCGTCCTTCCGCGTTCAAATTTGGAAGAGAAAAACTTTGATACTCCCGCCTGTTCGGAAGAGGGAGAGAGAATGATGGGGGCCGAGAGAAGTATCCGTTGGCGCCTTCCAGGTGGCTGTGACCGTTGTGTTGATATGGGTTTGAAACTGGACGCGGATTTTCTGGTAAAGCCTTTGGCAGGAAGTTCCTGCGCTGTGTGGGCCCACTTAGATGTTTGTGAGAAATCTAACCCCTCTATCCATTTTTTAAGCTCATTTTATGAGGTGAATAAAAAAAAGCTAGGAGGATCCAAAACTCAAGTGGGCCACACGACAAGAAACAGTGAAATGATAGTGACCACCGTTGAAACATTTATATGGCCATAAAAGTTTTGTAACAGTATAATTTTTTGGTGTTTTCACTTTATCTGAGTGAAAATGACCTTATAAACGGTTTAGATGGCATATAAACAGCAAGGTGGAGCATAGGAAGGTTTCAACAATATAGGCATTCCTTTCCCCATTATTTCGTCTCCTATAGCCCACTTGAGTTTTGGATCCTCCTCATTTTTGGTAGCATGTCTTAAAATGAGGTACAAAAACGGATGGATGGGTTTGATTTCTCAAAAACATACATCGCAGTAGGCCCCACCTAGAATCCTCACGCAGGAACTATCCTTTGGCGAGAAATCCGCATCCTTTGAAACCTGCACGGTACTACCCCGCCTGTTCGGAGCTCGGGATAGGCCGAGGCTCCAAGGGCCACTGAGGGGCCACTGAGGGGCCACCGTGATGTATGACTCTTATCCACACCGTACATCCCTCTTTTTATATCATTCTAGAGTACAAAACCCAAAATAACGCATATCCAATTCTCAAGAGGACCACACCATAGGAAGCAGCGGTGCTAAGAAAGCTCACCGTTGATATCTTCTCAAGAGGACCACACCATAGGAGTAACATGGCGCGGAAGAATCTATTAACGCTATTTAATGGAAATTCTAATACTAACATCTAATTGGGTTGTTGTTGACACATGCAATTTTTAATTTGACCACAGCTTATTTGTGTGTTTTGTGGGGGTTGAGAGACACGAGTCATCTAAATTCTACTATCAATATCTAATTAGTTTAGTTTTTATACATGTTTTTATTTTCAGGAGTAACATGGCGGTGAAGAATATATTAAGGTTATTTTATTGGAAATTCTAATGCTAACTTCTAATTGTATTGTTTTTTACATGTGCAGTTTTTAATTTGACCACAGCTTGTTTGTGTGTTTTGTGGGGATTGAGAGACATGAGTCATCTAAATTCTACTTCTAATATCTAATTAACTTAGTTTTTATACTCACTTTTCTTCACAGGAGTAACATGGCCCTAAAGAATCTACTAACGCTATTTAATAGAAATTATAATACTAACATCTAATTGAGTTGTTGTTGACACATGCAGTTTTTAATTCGACCACAAATTGTTAGTTTGTTTTTTAGGAATTGAGAGACATGAGTCATCTAAATTCTATTACTAATATCTAATTAGCTTAGTTTTTATACATGCTTTTATTTTCAAGACTAACATGGCGCAGAAGAATCTACTAACGCTATTTAATGGAAAATTCTAATACTAACATTTAATTGGGTTATTGTTGACACATGCAGTTTTTAAATCGAACTACAACTTGTTTGTGTGTTTTGTAGGGATTGAGAGACACGAGTCATCTAAATTCTATTATTAATATATAATTAGCTTAGTTTTTATCAGTATTTTAAATAGCGGTAGCGTGATACGTAGCACTGAACCCTCTATAGCGTATAGTGTTTTTACGTAGCCTAAAAGACGATTAATCTAAAAATATGACAAATATAATAAATGCTGAAAAAAAAAAGGATATATATATATATATATATATATATATATATATATATATATATATATATATATATATGAAAAAAAGAGCCAATATAAATATTCCTAAATGATGATTAATTTTATTATTTATAAGCATCTTCAAACAAGTTCTTAGTTATCATTTTTCAAAAGCCTATCCACATATATAAGCCAAATCTAATAATTAACACATTAACAACTTTCTAATCAAGACACTTTAATTAATAATGTCTGATGAAACCACAAGTCATAATTATGAAAAGAAATAAAAAAATCTCATAGGTTAAATGTAACACCCTGAAAATCGAGGGTCGTGTATATACTCAACTCTCGAGTTTCCGAGGTCACTTATCATGCGTTTTATGGTTTTATGATTAGTCAAATTAATTGCGCAATTTGGAATAACCTAGAACATGAAACACAACCACAAGTCTACTGAAATGGAAGAAGACAACATAGATATCTATATACATATCCAAAAGAATAGAGGGCACATGGCGCAACCCGACCAAAACTGCAAAAGAATAAGATGTCCAAAAAGAATGGGTCTGAGCCCACAGCTCAGTAGTCCGATTCTGTCTCTCCAGCTGACTGAGAGCCGTCCATCAGTTGGAAATATGACAGCTCTTCCTCCACGTCGAGGGTGGCATCGCCACGCTCTAGCTGCTCTGCATCCCCTGCATCTATGAGAGAGTCTGGTCGGTGTTTTAAAACACCGTCCCAGAGTGAGAGTGAGTGATCAACTCAGTGTGAACTATTAATCTTAAGTTATAACAAGCATCAATTGTAATATGAACTTAATGAAAAGCAGACAATCATCAAGACCTAATAACTCTTATTTAAAATGTATGCATGCGGGATGACATGATGCATGCCCTCGCCACAACACTCCCCCAAGCGACTCCATCTAACGATCGCATATGACAACACTCCCTCAGAGCGACCTCGACTTCCGAGTCGTCACCCTAACTAATGCGTGAGATGCGATCGTGTTAGCCGAGTTGTTAGTTAAAGTTCATTCATCCAGCAGGTTGGGGATTCTGATTCACCCCACTATCAATGCCCTCAACAGGTTGAGGTGTCGAGACCCCTCAACGCGGAGGCCAGGGTACCGCGGTCCGTGATCCCGTCGGGTTCCTCATCCCCGACTGCAAGCACATGAGGAGTGCCAAGAGCAAGGGATCACTCACGGTCACTACGGGGAGGCGCGGTACCCCAGCGTAGGCTGACAGCTCGGACATAGTATCTCATTCCACCATGCACGGCTCAAGAGACTGTGAACCAGTTTACAGGTAGGTTATCGATGGGCTGCAATGGTTGTAGGGTGTCCCAGGTTCCATACGTGTGTGATCAAACATGGTTAACAACAAGGTTTGTCAGACAGTAGGCTAGACCGTACAAGTCAGGCGAGCGTAAGACGAATGACCTCGGGTACAAGGGACCCATGTAGTCGAACTACAGCCACCCGAACACGCCCGCCCAAACCCATAGGTCTAGCCCTCGCATAGTCCTACCAAAGGGACTACCGTCTCTCAACGTGTTCCTGACCAAACCCAAGAGGGTGAAGGTAATTCATAATATGCCACCATACGGGTTATCATTTGCATCACAGCAACATGTTAGCATCATCTCAGCACTCTAGTCAAATATTCTACACAAGCATACTACATTATCATAAAACTAGTGCATGTGAGGTGTGTGGATTGTAAGGAAGTTAGCACTTCCTACATACAAGGAATTACATGTGCAAGAGTAATAGCCACTACGTACTATGAAGCAACAACATATGAGGGGATCATTCAACAAGAACATGTTATCATACATGTACTAAATCATGTAAGGGATAAGATTAACAACAAAATGAGAGCAAATCATGCGATTCCATACGAAGTTAACAACTTACAATCCCTAGGGTCTCTCTAGATTTTCCATCACACCACCCAAGCAAACAAAATCATTAGATTCGTACTATAATTGGTGCTAGGCCACCTAAGGATAATAGTCCGCACCTTCGGATTCGTTGGAGGCTTGGAAGCGACCTAGAGGTGAGGGTTTTGGAGGTTGGCCGGCCGGAATCCCTAAAACAATTCAAGCATGAGAGAAATCCATACCATTTCTTCTTCAATACAAGGATTTCAAGAGAAAAAGAGTAAGGGATCTTACCCAGATGGTCCACGGATAATTTTTGGGGTGGCGGTGGAGAGTTTTCCCTTTTGGGAAGGGATAGGGTGTTGAAGGATCGATTCTCTTGGGCCCCAACTCGATTTAGGGTCCACCACACACACCTTCAAACTTACTTCTTCTTCTTTACCCTCCTTGGGGGCGGTAGTTGTGGTGGAGGTTTATGAGGGTGTTATTGTTGGAGAATGAAGGATTTATGAGGGAGAGATTTGGGGGTTGTAGGGAGTTATGAGGAAGAGAGATGGGTTGAGGGGAAAATGGAGTTATGAGGGAGAGCTTGGATGCTAGAAAGTGAAGTGGAGGAAATATGCAAGAGAAGGCTAGGGTTTATTCCCTAGACTTGGGTCTTTTGGCCCCAAGCTTCCACAATTTCCAAAATAGACCTATGAAACCCTTATTGGTGTTGAGGTGGCCCTAACACCCCTCAGGCCACCAAATTCGGCGTGTAGGTGTCTTATAACCCGACTAGGGTCCATGTAAAAATTGAGGACGAACGGATGAACGGATATATGATCTAAGAAGGCGTTTCCAACCTTTAAATGGCCCTATGGGGCCCATTTTGGTGATTGGAATGGTTCTGGTGGTCCCCTGGCCATAAAACTTATGGGTTAGGTGATCCATGGCCCGATGAAGGGCCATGCAAAATTTGGAAGTGATCGGATATAGAGTTTGATCGCACGGGTCCGATTTGCGATCAACGGTCATCGTGCCACAATTGGGCCCCAGATTTGGTGAACGGACGTTGAAAAATATATCAAATCGTCACCGTAAATTCGGAAGAAATCCGACGGCTGGAATGTCTCATATTTCAATTTCATTGACAAGTGCCATATCTCAATTCTGGCATTGGTGGGGTGCATTGGGTCTATGCCAGATCTCACTTCTGGGCGTCTGCTGGGGCTGCGGTCCGCGATGGCCTTTAAGCCCAGTGAGACCAACGGCCACACCAAGTTTTACATTTTTTCGACCATCCTCGGTCGTTGTACGGCCTGCACGAGACATCTTTTAAGTGTAAACAGTCATCTGGCTTGGTGGCCCACACTAAGCCCTATCATGGCAAGTCTGGTCTACTAAATTGGATTAATCTTGGATGATTTTATCTATGGTATCCCACTACGAGTGGCTTAAGCGAACGGTCCTGCGACAAATCCTACGTGGACGCCCCATGACACTGTGCTGGTTGGACGGGACGTTACATTAAAATTATCAAGTACAATACAAGTGTCAATTCCTCAATATTAGATACAAAGAAAATGTGAACAAAATAAAATAGTAAAAAAATACATTATATCTTATGTTACGGACGTTACGCACTACATATCTGTAGAATATACTAACGTTATTTAATAGAAATTCTAATGCTAACTTCTAATTGTGTTATTTTTGACAGGTGCAATTTTTAATTCGACGACAACTTGTTCATGTATTTTGTGAGGATTGAAAGACATGAGTCATCTAAATTCTACTACTAATTTCTAATTAGCTTAATTTTTATACTTGCTTTTGTTTTCAGGAGTAACATGGCTCAGAAGAATTGTAACATCCCGGATTTTCACTGTTTTGGATTTCCAAAAATATTTGATTTTTTTTTTAATTAACTTATACTATCACGTACTGACCATTAACACTCAATGTTAACTTATACACGAGTTAATTAATCCAAGATTAGCCCAATTTAATAGACCAGACAGGCCGTGATAAGGCCTGGTGCGGGCCACCAAGCCAGATGGCTGTTTACACTTAAAGATGGCCCGTGTGGGCCACCCAGCAACCGAGGAGGGTTAGAAAAATCTAAAACTTTAGAAAATCATAGATCTCACTGGGCTTGTAGTCCATCGCGGACTGCGGACCCAGTGGACACCCAGAAGTACCATCTGGCGCTTTCCCAATGCGCTCCACCAATGCCAGATTAAAATCTGGCACTAACAAAAGAAACTGAGACTCCGGGCCTTCCAGCCGTCGGATTTCTTCCAAATTTACGGTGAAGGTTTAATGTATTTTTCAACGCCTGCCCACCAAATCTGGGCCCCGATCGTGGCACGATGACCGTTGATCGTAAATTGGACCCGTGCGATCAAACCCCATATCCGATCGCTCCCAAATTTTGCATGGCCCTTTATCGGGCCATGGATCACCTACCCTATAAATTTTATGGTCAGAGGGCCACCAGAAATGCCACATCAATCAGAATGGCCCCCAAAGGGCCACTTAAAGGTCGGAAACACTTGCTCAGATCATATATCCGTTCATCCGTTCGCCTAAATTTTTGCACGGACCCTAGTCAAGCTATAGGGCACCTACACACCAAATTTGGTGGTTAGAGGGGTGTTAGGGCCACCCCAACACCAATAGGGAATCCCATAAGTCTATTTTAGGAAATTGTGGAAGCTTGGGGCCTTTTTCACCAAATCTGGAATTATAAAAAGGGCCTCATTTGGGCACCCCTCTCCCTATACGAATTTTGCCCTAGAAGAGAAAAAAGGGAGAAGAGAAAGAGGAGAAAGGAGAAGAAAGAAAGAGGGAAGAAGGCATGGTGGACTCTCAATCAAGGTGGGGCCCAAGAGGATCAAACCCACAACCTCCTACACCTTCTCCAAGAAGAAACCATGCACCACAACCACCGAAATCGCCCATTGATCGTCTAGGTAAGGCTTCTCATCCTTTGTCTTGAAAACCCTTTTGATGAAGGGGGATTTTACATGGATTTCTCATGAATGAACTTGCTTTAGGGATTCCGACCAACCGGCCCCAAATCGACGTTCCTAGGTCGTTTTTGAGTCTCCAACGAATCACGAGGTGCGGACTATTAATCTTAGGTGGCCTAACACCATTTATAGTATGGGTCTAATGATTTTGGTTGCTTGGTTGTGGTATTGAAAAATCTAGAGGAATCTAGGAATGGGTGTTTGTTGAAACTACATGGATTTACATGCTTAACTCTTGTTGATGTTGATCTTGTCCCTCATATGTTATTTTGGCTTATGATGACTTCATGTTCTTGTTTGTGATTGTTTTCCACAATGAGTTACTTCATAGTGCATAGTAATCTTGACTCTTGTGTATGGTTGATCCCTTGAAATGTTGGAAGTGCCTAGCTTCCTCTCTAACCCACGGCACACACATACACTTGTTTCTACTAATTTATCATGCTTGTTAGGTAAATAGACTTGTATGGTGGAATGTATGCAACATGACACTGGAATGTTGGTTGATAAGCTTGATGTTGGTATGTTATATCTCATCGTCAAACCCTTGGATTGTCGGGAACTCGAGGTTAGACGGTAGTCCCATTGGTTGGACTACCCTAAGACTAACCACGCAAGTCGGACGAGTGTGTATGGGCGGCAGCAGTTCGACTGCATGGGTCTAGTACTCGATGTCGTTCATCTCGTGCTCGCCTGACTCGTGCGGTTTAGTCTACTTACTGGTAAATCATGTTTGTTAACCCTGTGTGCTCACATATGTATGGAACCTGAACAACCCTGCAACCATTGTAGCCCATTGATAATCCACTTGTAACTGGTCCACAGCCTCGTGAGCCGGGCATGGTGGAATGGGACACTGTGTCCGAGCTGTCGGCCTACGCTGGGGTACCGCGCCTCCCCGTAGTGACCGTGAGCGATCCCTTCCTTTTGGCACTCCTCATGTGCTTGGAGTCGGGGATGGGGAACCCGACGGGATCACGGATCGCGGTGCCCTGGCCTCGCACATTGAGGGGTCTCGGCACCGCAACTAGTTGAGGGCATTGATACGTGGGGTGAGTCAGTTTCTCAAACCTGCTGGATGAACGGAATTAACTAAGAACTTGGCTAACATATCATTGCATCGCATTAGCTAGGGTGGCGACTCGGCAGTCGAGGTCGCTCTGAGGGAGTGTTGTCATATGCGATCGTAAGATGGAGTCGCTTGAGGGAGAGTTGTGGCGAGGGCATGCATCATTTCATCCATCATGCATGCACATTAATAAGATTAGTTTAGTGACTGTGAATGATTGTTTTTCATTAAATCCGTAATATAACTGATGTTTGTGATAACTTGAGACTAATAGTTCACACTGAGTTGATCACTCACTCCCACTCTGGGACGGTGTTTTAAAACACCAACCAGATTCGCTCATAGATGCAGGTGATGCAGAATTTTGGAGCTGGGCGATGCGGGCCTCAAGGAGGACGACGAACGGACTCAGCTCTACTCTTGTGGACATGATGTTGTTGTGATTTTGTTGAGTAACGCCTTATGCGACCCATTTATTTTCCTTTGGACCTGTATATATTGATCTCTTCATTTCAGCAGACTGGTTGTGCTTGTGTTTCATGCTCCAAGAAATTCCAAATTGCGCATTTAAATTTGATTAATCATAAAAACCATAAATGCATGATAAGTGACACTCGGGAACTCGGGAGTCGAGTCTATGCACGACCCCCGATTTTCCAGGGCGTTACAGATGGTATCAGAGCAATAGTTTGGAATCCCTTGGGTCATGGGTCATGAACCTACTAACGCGTCCGCTGACCTGAGAGCAAACGCAACGAAGATTTAGAATGATAGGAACCCTTCTAGACCCTTATTCAGAAATAGTAGATGAAACGTAGGGTCTCCAAGGAATTAGGATCGAGAAGTGAGAGGGTGTAGTGATGCTAGTAATTGGGTCTAAGAATCTTCCGGTGTATCGACTTATCGTTAGGAACTGCCCCAGACGCTCGAATCAGTGAGCCTTAGATGGAGGGTGAACTTCTAACGAGTTATAATCGGGATACAAGAGGGAGTAACGCTACTAGGAACTGGGTCGGACAGTATAGAGTGGATCGGTTTAGAATCGAGTCGACCATCTTAGATGAGCGGTGAAACTTGCTAGTAATAGGGATTGGTATCAAGATCGTAGGTAGCGATGCTAGAAAATGGATCCGAAAGTCGTATTGGATCTCGACCCATGGGTAGGAACTAGCCGGAGGTTGAACCATTTGAAGGTTGAAATCAACCTCAACCCATTCCCAAACTTCAGTTTCCAAACCCATCCTCAAGTCCTTCCACAAGGCCCTTTCACAAAACCCAACATCAAACCCACTCTCAAATCCCTTTCCTCCAACCAACTCACATCTCTTCTTTCTCATATCCAACCCAAATCCATCCACCAACATCCACTTCCAACCCATTTCTTTGAAAACGCCTCGCTTTCCACCATTGTATCCTTCTAATTTCTATAAGAACTTTCAAATTTGAGACAACTACAAAGCTTAAAGAATGAAAATCTATAATCGAACGAAAATTTCCTATAAATAGTAAAAATATAAATAAAATAAAATTTTGACCATTAAGCTGATGGAATCTTGCAAAATTACTAGGTTCATTGCGTAGAGTAGCTTCTCCTACCCCAAATTCATATATGGCACGTCATGTAACTCATTCCGGTTTGCGAGATAAGGTCTTTGCAAGTTGACCACACTCGAGCCCGGCGTTCCGACGCCCACCGGGCGTTCCCACGCCCAGAACTCCAGTGGGCCGGCGTCCCGACGCCCACCGGGCGTCCCCACACCCCAAAAACACAGTGGGTTGGCGTCCCGACGACCACCGGGCGTCCGCACGCCCGAGCGTCTAGTAAGCCGGCGTCGCAACGCACGGCTTCGATTTTCTGTTTTTTTCAGTCAACTTCAAAAATTCATATCTCCTTCGTTACAACTCCGATTTAGGTGATTCAAAAGCTATATTGAAGCTTGATGAGTCTAGTTTTATATAAAAATAAGAAAAAAATAAAATAAAAATTTTAATATGGTTAAAATTAATATTTTCTGACAACTGTCCGAAAATTTTAAATTTCAGGTAGCTGTTTTTCTTAGGATTTTAATAATTTATTTATAACTCCAAATGATGTAAAATTTGGTGGGATGACTTAAAACTTGATGATAAATCATCATAAAAATTTTAAAAATAATCCAGTTACTAAAGGTACAAGAAACGTTATAAGATGTCCCCTCCCTCTATGTACACATTGTACTCGTGTGGGGCCCACTTTCCTTGCAAGTAAAGGCTCCATAGCCCTATTTCCTCTCATTTCCTCCCTCTCTAATACTCCCAAACATTTAGTGAAGCCTCTCCCTTTTCCAAAAATCTCAAATCCCTCATCTCTCCTTCATTACAACCCATCATCACCTCTTTCACATCTTCATCTCTTCTTCCTCATTCCCAAACTCATTGTCTCAAGAACCCATTCTCATTCCTCCCATCCTCATTTCCAAGAACCATTACATTCTCACTTTCAAAACCCATTTACAAGCATCCCTCCCTAAAACCCATTCTAGAACCCATATCCAACTCACACTCTCTATCCCCCACCTCCAAACTCTACTCCTAAAATCCAATCCTCCAAACCATCTTCTTCTCTTTTTCAAAACTCATTTCTTTTGTTTATTCCCACATATAAACTCTCAACTCATTTCCCAAATCCCTCTCATCACCCATATTTTCTTCTAGATCCATTTACCAAAACCCCACTCCTTTCACTCTCTTCTTCTCCATTTCCAAATTCCATTTCTTAAAACCCATCTCGAATCCCATATCTTCAACTCATCTTCAAGTTCATTTCTTCAAACCCACACTCAACTCATTTTCCCCAAACCACATCCTTAAGGTCCATCTTCCTTAAGAAACCATCATTCTCCCATTTCACTTCCATCTCCCTAACCCATCTCCACCCTCTCATTTCCAAAAATCCCACATCACAAAACCCAACAACAACCATCCACATTCAAATCCATTCCTCCCCATTCTAAGACTATACTCAACTTCAAATTTCTAAAACCCATTCCATCCTCATTTCCCCAAACCCCCTTCAACAAATCCATTTCAAACTCATTTCCCTATTTGCACCTTCTCAACAACTATCCATTTCCTTGACGAGGGGAATGACATTCCTAGCAACCGTTGCCTTCTTCTTCTCCATTCCGGTGATTCTTTCCCTCAAGGGGAAGAAGTACCCCCATCTTTGCCCGATCCAGAAGAGTAGTAGCATAACCTTTCCGATAATTAGTAGTTTGTTTTGAGTCGATTAGTTCTACCTGCTTGTGTTGAAGGATAGTTAGGACGTTTGCTTGACTAAGTTATTTTTTCCTTATGTTGGAATGTCTAGAAAACTATGTGATCCATGTTGTATGATGTAACTAGCCATACTAATGGCACTTTGAATTTAATATGAATGTATGGATTGTTTTTGAATTTTCTTGTCACCTTATAAATGCTTGTATGTATGATTGCCTTACTGCGTCCATCTTAACGTTATTAGCACTCTAAACCACCAGAATACCTTAAAACTTCCGATTCTTCCTTCCTTGTCAAAATTTATGAAGCCAAAGCGTGATTTGCCCATAACTCACTAACCATAGGATCAAAATGGTATTGTCGAGAAGAACCTTAACTTCCTTAAAACCTTTCTAGGACAGTCATTCAATCATAGGCATTGCGGGAAACTCACCACCCACTAAAATATTATGAATGTGAAGCTTGAACTGTTAATGAATTTTGATGTCTTCCAAATGTTAAGATTGATCGGACTACGGAATCACGGGACCATACACTTGCGATGTATTCGCGGCTTGACCCAATTCTCAATCCTGGGTGAACACAAACGGACTCATTGCTTTGATCGAGCAGAAGACCAAGATCTATCAGGATTTGGAAGGGATACAACGAGTTGTTTGCCCTGGTCAGGCGGACAATCTGCGTATCGGATTTGAGCCTACCACAACTGTCTTTCCGTATTAGCTCAATCATGAGAAGTAGAATATACCACCCTTAGGTAAAATTTTATCATCAAACACTTAGCACGATAATGATGATTTTGACATTTATTTTCAAACCTCAAAGATGAAAAAAAAAAAAAAAAAACTTTTAAGGGGGGTAGATCACAATGAGCTAGGGTAGCGTATTTATTATATACACTAAAACGTATATAAACCCGAAACCAACAAAACTTAAGCAAACAAACTGATAATATCTTTATTTATTACCTTTAGGCAATTTCGGGGACGAAATTGTTTTTAAGGGGGGTAGATTGTAACATCCCGGATTTTCACTGTTTTGGATTTCCAAAAATATTTGATTTTTTTTTAATTAACTTATACTATCACGTACTGACCATTAACACTCAATGTTAACTTATACACGAGTTAATTAATCCAAGATTAGCCCAATTTAATAGACCAGACAGGCCGTGATAAGGCCTGGTGCGGGCCGCCAAGCCAGATGGTTGTTTACACTTAAAGATGGCCCGTGTGGGCCACCCAGCAACCGAGGAGGGTTAGAAAAATCTAAAACTTTAGAAAATCATAGATCTCACTGGGCTTGTAGTCCATCGCGGACTGCGGACCCAGTGGACACCCAGAAGTACCATCTGGCGCTTTCCCAATGCGCTCCACCAATGCCAGATTAAAATCTGGCACTAACAAAAGAAACTGAGACTCCGGGCCTTCCAGCCGTCGAATTTCTTCCAAATTTACGGTGAAGGTTTAATGTATTTTTCAACGCCTGCCCACCAAATCTGGGCCCCGATCGTGGCACGATGACCGTTGATCGTAAATTGGACCCGTGCAATCAAACCCCATATCCGATCGCTCCCAAATTTTGCATGGCCCTTTATCGGGCCATGGATCACCTACCCTATAAATTTTATGGTCAGAGGGCCACCAGAAATGCCACATCAATCAGAATGGCCCCCAAAGGGCCACTTAAAGGTCGGAAACACTTGCTCAGATCATATATCCGTTCATCCGTTCGCCCTAAATTTTTGCACGGACCCTAGTCAAGCTATAGGGCACCTACACACCAAATTTGGTGGTTAGAGGGGTGTTAGGGCCACCCCAACACCAATAGGGAATCCCATAAGTCTATTTTAGGAAATTGTGGAAGCTTGGGGCCTTTTTCACCAAATCTGGAATTATAAAAAGGGCCTCATTTGGACACCCCTCTCCCTATACGAATTTTGCCCTAGAAGAGAGAAAATGGAGAAGAGAAAGAGGAGAAAGGAGAAGAAAGAGAGGGAAGAAGGCATGGTGGACTCTCAATCAAGGTGGGGCCCAAGAGGATCAAACCCACAACCTCCTACACCTTCTCCAAGAAGAAACCATGCACCACAACCACCGAAATCGCCCATTGATCGTCTAGGTAAGGCTTCTCATCCTTTGTCTTGAAAACCCTTTTGATGAAGGGGGATTTTACATGGATTTCTCATGAATGAACTTGCTTTAGGGATTCCGACCAACCGGCCCCAAATCGACGTTCCTAGGTCGTTTTTGAGTCTCCAACGAATCACGAGGTGCGGACTATTGATCTTAGGTGGCCTAACACCATTTATAGTATGGGTCTAATGATTTTGGTTGCTTGGTTGTGGTATTGAAAAATCTAGAGGAATCTAGGAATGGGTGTTTGTTGAAACTACATGGATTTACATGCTTAACTCTTGTTGATGTTGATCTTGTCCCTCATATGTTATTTTGGCTTATGATGACTTCATGTTCTTGTTTGTGATTGTTTTCCACAATGAGTTACTTCATAGTGCATAGTAATCTTGACTCTTGTGTATGGTTGATCCCTTGAAATGTTGAAAGTGCCTAGCTTCCTCTCTAACCCACGGCACACACATACACTTGTTTCTACTAATTTATCATGCTTGTTAGGTAAATAGACTTGTATGGTGGAATGTATGCAACATGACACTGGAATGTTGGTTGATAAGCTTGATGTTGGTATGTTATATCTCATCGTCAAACCCTTGGATTGTCGGGAACTCGAGGTTAGACGGTAGTCTCATTGGTTGGACTACCCTAAGACTAACCACGCAAGTCGGACGAGTGTGTATGGGCGGCAGCAGTTCGACTGCATGGGTCTAGTACTCGATGTCGTTCATCTCGTGCTCGCCTGACTCGTGCGGTTTAGTCTACTTACTGGTAAATCATGTTTGTTAACCCTGTGTGCTCACATATGTATGGAACCTGAACAACCCTGCAACCATTGTAGCCCATTGATAATCCACTTGTAACTGGTCCACAGCCTCGTGAGCCGGGCATGGTGGAATGGGACACTGTGTCCGAGCTGTCGGCCTACGCTGGGGTACCGCGCCTCCCCGTAGTGACCGCGAGCGATCCCTTCCTTTTGGCACTCCTCATGTGCTTGGAGTCGGGGATGGGGAACCCGACGGGATCACGGATCGCGGTGCCCTGGCCTCGCACATTGAGGGGTCTCGGCACCGCAACTAGTTGAGGGCATTGATACGTGGGGTGAGTCAGTTTCTCAAACCTGCTGGATGAACGGAATTAACTAAGAACTTGGCTAACATATCATTGCATCGCATTAGCTAGGGTGGCGACTCGGCAGTCGAGGTCGCTCTGAGGGAGTGTTGTCATATGCGATCGTAAGATGGAGTCGCTTGAGGGAGAGTTGTGGCGAGGGGCATGTATCATTTCATCCATCATGCATGCACATTAATAAGATTAGTTTAGTGACTGTGAATGATTGTTTTTCATTAAATCCGTAATATAACTGATGTTTGTGATAACTTGAGACTAATAGTTCACACTGAGTTGATCACTCACTCCCACTCTGGGACGGTGTTTTAAAACACCAACCAGATTCGCTCATAGATGCAGGTGATGCAGAATTTTGGAGCTTGGCGCTGCGGGCCTCAAGGAGGACGACGAACGGACTCAGCTCTACTCTTGTGGACATGATGTTGTTGTGATTTTGTTGAGTAACGCCTTATGCGACCCATTTATTTTCCTTTGGACCTGTATATATTGATCTCTTCATTTCAGCAGACTGGTTGTGCTTGTGTTTCATGCTCCAAGAAATTCCAAATTGCGCATTTAAATTTGATTAATCATAAAAACCATAAATGCATGATAAGTGACACTCGGGAACTCGGGAGTCGAGTCTATGCACGACCCCCGATTTTCCGGGGCGTTACAAGAATCTACTAACGTTATTTAATAGAAATTTTAATAGTAACATCTAATTAGGTTATTGTTAACACATGCAGGTTTTAATCCGACCACATATTGTTAGTTTGTTTTGTGGGGATTGAGAGACACGAGTCATCTAAATTTTGCTACTAATATTTAATTAGCTTAGTTTTTATACATGCTTTTATTTTCAAGAGTAACATGGCCCGGAAGAATCTACTAACGCTATTTAATGGAAAATTCTAATACTAACATCTAATAGGGTTGTTGTTGACACATGCAGTTTTTAATCCGACCAAAGCTTGTTTGTGTATTTTATGAGGATTGAGAGACACGAGCCATCTAAATTCTACTACTAATATCTAATTAGCTTAGTTTTTATACTTACTTTTGTTTTCAAAAGTAACATGGCGTGGAAGAATCTACTAACTATATTTAATGAAAATTTTATTACTAACATCTAATTAGGCTGTTATTGACACCTGTAGTCTTTAATCCGACCACAGCTTGTTTTTGTGTTTTGTGGGGATTGAAAGACACGAGCCATCTAAATTCTAATTAGCTTAATTTTTATACATGCTTTTGTTTTCAGGAGTAACATGGCGCGGAAGAATCTATTAACGCTATTTAATGAAAATTCTAATACTAACATCTAATAGGGTTGCTATTGACACATGCAGTTTTTAATCCGACCACAACTTGTTTGCGTGTTTTGTAGGGATCGACAGGCATGAGCCATCCAAATTCTACTACTAATATCTAGTTAGCTTAGTTTTTATATTTGCTTTTATTTTCAGGAGTAACATGGCATGAAAGAATCTATGAAAGAAAGTCAGGACATTCGATCACTCCCGTGGACTACAGGAATGGGGTTTAGAAGTTTTAGACATGATTTTATACTATTCCCTATGATGTGGCCCACCTGAGTCTTGGATTTAGCTAAGTTTTAGAATCGACGGTGATAATATTGCAGTATACCTGATGGATGGGGTAGATCTGATGCATGTTTTCCCACCAAGGATTCCATTAGTGCCAGTAAGGTCAGTCTCGCGCAGTGCTTATAAATTGTAAGCTGCAATGGCTCGCAGACTATATCATAGAGTAGTGGGACAATGGAAGTGTAACGCCCCGAAAAATCGGGGGTCGTGCATAGACTCGACTCCCGAGTTCCCGAGTGTCACTTATCATGCATTTATGGTTTTTTTATGATTAATCAAATTTAACTGCGCAATTTGGAATTACCTGAGGCACGAAGCACAAACACACCAGTCTACTGAAATGAAGGATATCCCACACATAAATAGGTCCAAAAATTATAAAGGGTCGCCCAAGGCATTGCCCAACAAAACAACAAAAGAAAGCTATGTCCAAAAAGAATAAAGCTGAGCCCGCGGCTCAGCAAATCCAAATCCAGCCCGATCAAGTCGATGGAGAGCCGCCCATCAGCTGCAAGTAGGAGAGCCCGTCCTCCTCATCCAAGCTCGCCTCGCCAGGTTCCTCATGCCCTGAGTCACCTGCATCTATGAATGAGTCTGGTTGGTGTTTTAAAACACCATCCCAGAGTGGGAGTGAGTGATCAACTCAGTGTGAACTATTGGTCTCAAGTTACAACAAGCATCAATTGTAATATGAATTTAATGAAAAGCAGACAATCATCAACACCTAATAACTCTTATTTAAAATGCATGCATGCGGGATGATATGATGCATGCCCTCGCCACAACACTCCCTCAAGCGACTTCATCTAACGATCGCATATGACAACACTCCCTCAGAGATACCTCGACTTCCGAGTCGCCACCCTAACTAATGCGTGCAATGCGATCGTGTTAGCCGAGTTATTAGTTAAGTCCATTCATCCAGCAGGTTGGGGATTCTGATTCACCCTACGTATCAATGCCCTAAGCTGATTGCGAGGCCAAGACCCCATCAACGCGTGAGGCTGAGACCTCGCGGTCCGTGATCCCGTCGGGTTCCTCATCCCCGACACCAAGCACATGAGGAGTGCCGAAAGGAAGGGATCGCTCGCGGTCACTACGGGGAGGCGCGGTACCCCAGCGTAGGCCGACAGCTCGGACATAGTGTCCCATTCCACCATGCCCGGCTCACGAGACTGTGGACCAATTACAATCTAGTTATCAATGGGCCACACTGGTTATAAGGTGTTTCAGGTTCCATACATATGTGAGCGAACAGGGTTAACAAACAGGGTTGATCAGGTAGTAGGCTAGACCGCATGAGTCAGGCGAGCGTGAGACGAGTGACATTGGGCACAAGAGACCCATGTAGTCAAACTACAGCCACTCGAACACACCCGCCCAAACCCACTTGTCTAGCCCTAGCATAGTCCAACCGATGGGACTACCATCTCTCCTCGTGTTCCTGGCCAACCCAAAGGCGTGGGGGTGATCCATAACAAGCCAACTATACTAGCTATCAACCAACATATCAACATCATATTTCATACATCTCAGTCATATGAATCAAATATTCCTAGCAAGAGGTCATGAAGTAAAGTGCGTCTGAGTCGTGTGGGTTTGTGAGGAAGTTAGCACTTCCTCCATCTTGAGAAATCCCATGCATAAGAGTGATGAAATATACATACTATGAAGCAATAATATATGGAGAAATCAACAAGGCTTGAGCATACAAACATCCATACACCAATCATGTAAGGAACAAGACAACATCATGCAAGCCAAACATACAATTTTAACATACATACAAATCCTAAGGTTCCTCTAGATACTCCTAACCTAGCATCCAAGCAACCAAAATCATTAAATATATATTAAAATTGGTGCTAGGCCACCTAAGAGCAATAGTCCGCACCTATGGATCGTTGGCGACACGAAAAACGTCCTAGGAAAGAGGCTTTCAGGACGATCGGTCGGAATCCCTAAACCAAACCCTTGCATGTTAGTTTTCCATGCCACTCCCACCATAAAACATGGATTTCAAGAGAAAAGGGAAGAGGATCTTACCTAGATGGGCCACGGACGAATTTGGGGTTTGTGGCGGAAGGTTTTCCCCTTCGAGAAGGGAGAAGGTGATGAAGGGTCGATTCTCTTGGGCCTCAACTCGATTTAGGGTCCACCGCACTTCCTTGCCTATCCCTTCTTCTTACTTCACTCTCCTTGGTCATTGGAGGATGGTGGAAGTTGCTAGGGAGAGATGGGTTGTTGGAGTTTTGGAAGAGGTTTGGGGGAGAGCTTGGTTGTTGGAGATTGGAAGAAGATTAAGGAGAAGGGGAATGGGTTGTTGGGAGGTGAAGGGAGAGATAGGAGGGAGAGAGGGTTGTTGTTGAGAGAGTGAATGAGATTGTGAAGAGGGCTAGGGCTTATTTCCCTAGAGTTGGGTCTCTTGGCCCCATATTTCCTAATTTTCCCAAATTAGACCTATGGAACCCCTATTAAGTGTTGAGGTGGCCCTAGTGCCTCATTGGCCACCAAATTCGGCGTGTAGTTGTCTCCTAACCCTACTAGGGTCCATGCAAAAATTGAGGACGAACGGATGAACGGTTATATGATCTGAGAGGGCGCCACCGACCTTTAAGTGGCCCTGTGGGGCCCATTTCGGTGATTGGAATAGTTCTGGGGGTCTTCTGGCCATCAAACTTATAGGTTAAGTGATCCATGGCCCGATGAAGGGCCGTGCAAAATTTGGGAGCGATCGGATATAGGGTTTGATCGCACGGATCCGATTTGCGATCGACGGTCATCGTGCCACGATTGGGCCCCAGATTTGGTGAACGGACGTTGAAAAATATATCAAACTGTCACCGTAAATTTGGAAGAAATCCGACGGCTAGAATGTCTCATATTTCAATTTCATTGACAAGTGCCAGATCTCAATTCTGGCATTGGTGGGGTGCATTGGGTCTATGTCAGATCTCACTTCTGGGCGTCTGCTGGGGCTGCGGTCCGCGAAGGCCTTCAAGCCCAGTGAGACCAACGGCCACACCAAGTTTTACATTTTTTCGACCATCCTCGGTCGTTGTACGGCCTGCACGAGAAGTCTTTTAAGTGTAAACAGTCATCTGGCTTGATAACCCACACTAAGCCCTATCATGGCAAGTCTGGTCTACTAAATTGGATTAATCTTGGATGATTTTATCTATGGTATCCCACTACGAGTGGCTTAAGCGAACGGTCCTGCGACAAATCCTACGTGGACGCCCCATGACACTGTGCTGGTTGGACGGGACGTTACATTAAAATTATCAAGTACAATACAAGTGTCAATTCCTCAATATTAGATACAAAGAAAATGTGAACAAAATAAAATAGTAAAAAAATACATTATATCTTATGTTACGGACGTTACGCACTACATATCTGTAGAATATACTAACGTTATTTAATAGAAATTCTAATGCTAACTTCTAATTGTGTTATTTTTGACACGTGCAATTTTTAATTCGACGACAACTTGTTCGTGTGTTTTGTGAGGATTGAGAGACATGAGTCATCTAAATTCTACTACTAATTTCTAATTAGCTTAATTTTTATACTTGCTTTTGTTTTCAGGAGTAACATGGCTCAGAAGAATCTACTAACGTTATTTAATAGAAATTTTAATAGTAACATCTAATTAGGTTATTGTTAACACATGCAGGTTTTAATCCGACCACAGATTGTTAGTTTGTTTTGTGGGGATTGAGAGACACGAGTCATCTAAATTTTGCTACTAATATCTAATTAGCTTAGTTTTTATACATGCTTTTATTTTCAAGAGTAACATGGCCCGGAAGAATCTACTAACGCTATTTAATGGAAAATTCTAATACTAACATCTAATAGGGTTGTTGTTGACACATGCAGTTTTTAATCCGACCAAAGCTTGTTTGTGTATTTTATGAGGATTGAGAGACACGAGCCATCTAAATTCTACTACTAATATCTAATTAGCTTAGTTTTTATACTTGCTTTTGTTTTCAAAAGTAACATGGCGTGGAAGAATCTACTAACTATATTTAATGAAAATTTTATTACTAACATCTAATTAGGTTGTTATTGACACCTGTAGTCTTTAATCCGACCACAGCTTGTTTTTGTGTTTTGTGGGGATTGAAAGACACGAGCCATCTAAATTCTAATTAGCTTAATTTTTATACATGCTTTTGTTTTCAGGAGTAACATGGCGCGGAAGAATCTATTAACGCTATTTAATGAAAATTCTAATACTAACATCTAATAGGGTTGCTATTGACACATGCAGTTTTTAATCCGACCACAACTTGTTTGCGTGTTTTGTAGGGATCGACAGGCATGAGCCATCCAAATTCTACTACTAATATCTAGTTAGCTTAGTTTTTATATTTGCTTTTATTTTCAGGAGTAACATGGCATGGAAGAATCTATGAAAGAAAGTCAGGACATTCGATCACTCCCGTGGACTACAGGAATGGGGTTTAGAAGTTTTAGACATGATTTTATACTATTCCCTATGATGTGGCCCACCTGAGTCTTGGATTTAGCTAAGTTTTAGAATCGACGGTGATAATATTGCAGTATACCTGATGGATGGGGTAGATCTGATGCATGTTTTCCCACCAAGGATTCCATTAGTGCCAGTAAGGTCAGTCTCGCGCAGTGCTTATAAATTGTAAGCTGCAACGGCTCGCAGACTATATCATAGAGTAGTGGGACAATGGAAGTGATATCATGTGGGCCTTACATCATGCAGTGGATCCATCGACCTAACTGTGGGGCTCACCATGATGTACGTTCCTTAAATCCACGCCGTCCACCCTTTTTGAAAGCTTATTTTAGTGCAGGATCCAAAAAATGAAGTATATACAACTATTAGGTGGACTACACCATAGGAAACATTGGTGATTAATTACCCACCATTAAAAAAAATTTGAGGGCCACCAGAATGTTTATTTTCCGTCCAACCTGTTGATAAGGTCACAAAGACCTGTATGAAGATACCACACAAATATCAGCTGGATCCAAAACGTTTGTAGCCCATGATAAGTTTTTAATAGTCAATCACCGTTGTTTCGTGTGGTGTGGTCCACCTGAGATTTGGATCTGCTTTATTTTATAGATCATCCCATAAATTTATCTTTCAAAATGGATGGATGGCTTGGCTGTAAGGTACATACATCATGGTGTGCCCCAAAATTAGGGATCCATGGAGATCGTGCCCCTCAATTCTCCCCTACTATACACTTGGCATGAGTACAAGTCTGGAGTGCCCCAATAGTGGGACCCACTTTAGATGGATTTATAACCCAAAAATTAATGTCTTAATATGTTTTTTTTTTTTATTGTTGCTCATTTGCACAGCCAGTATATAATATATATATTTATGACAATCAAGTTTTTTTTTTTTTCTTTAGTGGTAGTCTCATTTCTAATTCTAATAAGCCATGAACTAGATCAGAATCATTCTCAACGAATCCATAAGAAGAGATCCAATTTTTTTCATCGGGTTCAAGTGGAGACCAAAGATCTTAAGCGACCGATCAGGCAAGTGCAAATTGCAGGGCGTATCGATGGAAAAGAAATTGCACGTGTCGAATGGATGAGTGTGCTATCATTTGCATGGCCGATGCTCATAGATATAGTCAAATAGTTTTTTCTTTAGTGGTAATTTTACTGGGTGTGCCAAAACTTGTTGCTCATTTGCACGGCTGGTACACAATGTATATTTATTACAACTAAGTAGTTTTTTCTTCAATAGTAATTTCACTGGGTGTGTCAAAACTTAATGTCCATTTGCACGGCCAATGCACAGTATATATTTATTACAGTCAACTAGTTTTTTATTAAGTAGTAATTTCATCGGACATACCAAAACTTGCTGCTCGTTTGTACAGCCAGTGCGCAACAAATATTTGACAACCAAATAGTTTGTTGTTCCATTAAGTGTGCCAAAACTTGTTGCTCATTGTTTGTGTCAATTTGATCACGTAGTAAATGCGTGCGTGCTAGAATTGAATTTGACGCTCAATTCAAATTGAACGACTATGACCCCAAGCGCTGAGATAGGCAAATACGTAATATATGACCAAGATCTGATGAGATCGGTTGCCTACTTAGTGTGTAAATAGGATCAAGCGATATCAGAGACTTCTCTAATTATAAGTTATAATTTTGTCTTCCATACAAAAGAATTTTTCGATACAAATAAAATAAGAATACGAAAGAATTTTTCGATACAAATAAAATAAGAATAAAAAATAGATTCTTACACTTAATCATTGGAAACAGTTGTGAAACACTTTCCTAGATGGAGGACTGAATCCAGTGTATAAGCTTAGACTCAAATTACAACTAACATCACCATATATTTTATTAACGCTACATATTACACTATGAATGTAAATAACATGTGAAAAGTAAAAGACTGGTAATTAAAAGATAATGTTTGAATTTGATTGGATTGAAATGAGGAAAAAAAAAAAAAAAATTGCATTCCTTTTATTTATACCTTTACCTTGATTGTATAAATTCTTTACACGTTCTGACAATTGTTATAATTAGTCGACACTTCATGGCCCCTTTTGCTCTTACTCTTGTCATCTATACTGTAACTGCTTTCACATGATCATATTACATCATATGTCTTTGACAATATTACGACGTCACTGGGTGCATTCCAGTTGTACCACCAATACAATTTTCTCTATATATTCCTATATATCTTCAAATGCACTGCGGGTATTCACTCAGATCATGCATAACTTGCTTTAATTTGTTCCCAAGAGAAATGACAACAATGGGAATGAACGCTTAAAGCCCGATCGTTCGAAATTGACTGGCTGGTAAAAGTAAATTCAGTAGACAGTCCAAATTCAGTGAACAAATGGGCAGTAATCAACGGCCAAGATTATCCAACCGATCTGATTTTTTGAGTAAGACTACTCCACAGTGGGTCCCACCTTTTGTGAGGTTTGGACATGGCAGTGCATATGGACAGGACCAACCCCTAACTACTCCGGGTCCCACAACCATTATTTGATACTCTTGCAGAAGCTGACGCAAGATACGCAGGCACGGATAAATAATACACGTTTCACATTTGAACTCAAATGCAACAGACACCAAATGTGGGACCCACATCCATAAGTAGCAGTCACAAAATATTTTGGTTGAACAATCCTAACCTTTGATCCGTAGACACTTGTTTGCTTTAGCCGTCCATTGAATGTCCACCAATCTGATAGTCAGATAATAAAACAACCCTTAATTTTTAGTACGGAGGAGGTAATTTTTTACTATAGGCACGACTTTTCACCTATCCGTCCCAACGGAACCAACCACAAACTTAGATAACCAAAATAGACCACCGACTGTACGGAGAACCTATTTTGGACGAAAATAACCCTCCTTTTTCACCTACTTCTTACCTTAACTCGAGGGTATTTTGGTCCGTCCGTACCCTAAAATAGCCTTCCGTCGTCTAAGTTTTCCGCCAGCGAAAAAACTAATTACCCTAAAAGAGACTGTCTACTTTGCTAATTATTTCCGCGGATTAGCTACTGACAGGTTGTGTGGCGAGACTCACTATTGAAGTGACGTCACGAAATTCCGTGGGGCCCACCATGATGTATGTGTTATATCGACATAGTAGATCCATTTGGAGAGATCATTTTAGGGCATGAACCAAATCATGAGGCAGATCCAAAGAAGTAGTGAATCCCACCACAGAAAACACCAGTGATGCCTACCGTTGAAACCTTCTACGGTCCAACATGATGTTTACTTGAGATCCACACCGTTCATAAGTTAAAAAAGGCATGAAATAAGGGAAAAAAACAAATATCATACTGATAGAAAACTTCTGTGACCCTTATAAGTTTTTAATGGTGGGCATCACTCTGTCCACTGTTTTCTGTGGTGAGGTCCATTGTAGCTTTGGATCTGACTCATTCTTTGGATTATGTTATAAAATTATCATTTGGATGGACAGTGTGGATACAAAACATATATCATGGTGGGCCCACAGACCTGGGTCACGTCACTTCAGTAGCGAGTCTCGCTACTCAACGTGTCAGTAGCTAATCCGCGCCCCCTGCAATATGATCCTTCGCCCTAAGGAAAGGTATGTGAGGCCCACCGAGATGTCCTCATGACATCCACTCCGTCGATCAGTTTCTTCAGTTCATATCAAAACATGAGCCCAAAAACGAGGTAGATCCATAGATTAAGTGGTCCATACCATACTAGAAAAATGAGGATGGAAACCGGAAACACCCACTTCCTGAGGCCCACCGTGATGTTTATATGCCATCCAAACCGTTCAAGGTTATTCTCACCGGGATTAACTGAAACGAAAAAAATGTAAGCCCTATCTAGAAAGTCCGTTGTCCCATGGAGGTTTCAACGGTGGCCGTTCAATCCCCACTGTTTCGTGTGGCGTGGCCCACTTGAGCTTTGGATCTTCTTAATTTTTTGGGCTCATATTCTAACGTGTTTGGAAACCGACGGACGGAATGCATTTCACGCGAACATTTCGGTGGGCCGTCCGTCTACAGGGGAAACGGATAGGCTACTTCCAATGGCTGGTGGTCGGTGATATGTGGGCCCCACCATGATGTATGTGTTTCATCCATGCCGTCTATCTATTTTTCCAGATCATTTTATGATATAAGGCCAAAAATGAGGTATCTCCCAATCTAAATTGGACCACATTACAGGAAAAAGTGTTGAATGAGCGTCGACCGTTAAAAACCTTTTGGGGGCCATAAAAGTTTTGAATCAAGCTGATTTTTGTTTTTTCCCATTCTATAACCTAATCAACAGATTAGATGTTAAATAAACAGTACGGTGGGCCTTAGGAGGATTTTAATGGTGGATCTCCAATAAATATTGTTTTCCTGAGGTGTGGTCAACCTGAGATTTATATTCCTCTCATTGTTGGGACCAAGCCCTAAAATTATCTGTAAAAATGGATTAACGGAATGGATGAAACACATACATCATGGTGGAGCCCACAGAGCACCGACCATCAGTCACGGGGCTGGTGGCAGGGGGAGTAGCCAATCCGTTTCCGTGTACAGGGACTACCTGTCGGCAGGGGGACTAGGTGAGTTAGACCGCGGATCCACCGAGGTGGGTGGGACCCCTGACTGTGGGGCTCACATTGATGTATGTGCATTAAATCCACACCGTCCAAACGTTTTGAAATCTCATTTTAGAACATAATTCCAAAAATGAAGCAGATCAAATCTTATATGGACCATACCACAAGAAACAATAGTGATTGAATCCTCACCATTAGCAACTTTATGGGAACCAATGGAATGTTTGTTTAAAATCCAACCTGTTGATTAGGTTACAAAGATATGGATGAAGAGACCACACAAATATCAGATTGATCTAAAACTTTTGTGGCCCATCAGGAGTTTTTAATGGTCGATTACCAATGTTTCCTGTATTGTGGTTCACCTGAGATTTGGATCTGCTTCATTGTTTTTTATCATGCCCTAAATTGAACTTTAAATATGGATGGACGGCTTGGATGTAGTCACATACATAACAGCGGGCCCCAAAGACAGCAGTCCACCCACTTCATTGGATCCGGCGTCTCACCAAATCCGCTCCCTGTCGTCGGGTTGGATTGCCTACTTACAGCCTCAGTAGGGAGGTGGTACTGACAGTGCTCCATGGGCCCATCATGATGTATGTGTTCTATCCACACCATCCAATAATTTTTATAAACTATTTTATGATACGAGCCCAAAAATGAGTCAGATATAAATCTCATATGGACCACACAACAAGAAAGAGTGGTGATTGAACACTCACCGTTAAAAACTTCTTAGGGGCCACAGAAGTTTTGGATTAAGCTGATATTTGTGTTTTCTCTACATCCAGGTGTGCGTGATACGATCAACAGGTTAGATGAGAAATAAACATTACAGTGAATCCTGGGAGGTTTTTAATGGTAGGCATTCAATCTCCACTATTTTCTTGTGGTGTGGTCCACTCGAGATTTGGATCTTCCTTATTTTTGGGATAATTCCCTATAATGACCTTGGAAACGTTGATGGACGGCTTGGATAAAATACTTATATATTATGCGGGGCCCACATGTCACTGTCAGTAGCCACGTCGCTGCTGACGCTGTCAGTACGCAATCCGCGTCCCGGTCGCCGGGCATTACACGGACTTTGCATGCACCAGATATTGAGGTGCGTTCTTATGGTATCGATACCACCACAACTTGCTGTGGGGCCCACGTAAACTGTGCATTGAATCCACCCGTCCATTAGATGCACCCTTTTATGTTAGATCTTGTTGCCAAAATCCTCCAAATTGGAAATTCAGGTGGGCCACACCACAAGGAACAGATGGGATGGAACACCCAACTAATAAAACCTTCCCCAAAGTTCGTGGGGCTTACCATGCTGTTTATATAACATCTAATCCATTCCTCAGACGTGAAAACAACGATGAAGGAAGAAACCAAGAATCAGGTTATTCCAACACCCAGGTGGGCCACACCACATGAATTTGGATGTCTTAGGAATGAGTTTACATTGTTCCCTGCTATGTGGCTCATATAAGTTCCAGATCAGCCTTATTTTTGGCCGTTGATGAGTATGGTGGGGACAACACGATGGACGGAGTGGATCGATTTCACAATTGAGTTGGGCCCCACAATAGCCGGGCGCCATATGCCGTGAATGTTATGGTTCTGATGGCCTGCGGTGCACTCGTGATGTTATACCCGCACCTGGCCGTATCTCTCTTCTCAACCGTCTACTCTTAGGCCGCAAATTTGAAAGGCTGAGATTGTTCTATTTAGGTAGTTTTTGATGTATAGTCCATCGACAACCAGGTTCAACAGATCATTGATCTTGAACACCAGATAATGGGCCCCACTTGTATATAAAACCCGAGTATGGTGTGCATATCCTCGGTCGAGGATCGTATAATTCCTCAAAACTGGACCATCTATCCTCCACTAGAATAATAACTCATATTCTCTCACTACTTCACCAGCTTTCATTTATTTACGTATATATATTTATATTTTATTTATTTATTTATTATTTTATTTATATTCTCTTCGAATAATCAAACCCATGTGGATACGAAATACGGACCGAGAAAAAAAATTCGAGGAATGATAGTATGCAGATAGCTGCACAGATCATTGTACACGTGCCAAACATGTAAGGTGATCTGGACCGTTGTTGAGGTAGGCTACTATGGGGAAAGATCACATCCCAACAACCAAGGAAATTAGTCTTCGGTATCCATCCGGCTAAGGGTCTGCAAAGGGAATGGTTGTAAATGGTCCCATTCCGCCACACACAAAAAATCATAGCAAATATATGTTATTAATTGTCTAATCAATGTATTTTTTGGGCTGTGGTCCATCCAGATTATAGGACACCAGATCAACGTTCCAGATCACCAGATATATTTTCCAGTTGTACCTTGTGGAGGGAAATGACCTTGTGGAGGGAAATGAGTAGAACTTTTCATACCACTTGCTCATGTGCATTCCTCTCTCGACCCGTTTTTGCAAGTACACTCGCCTCACACGTGGAAACAAGGCACGCGTGCTGAATCAGAAACGTTCATCATCCAATCACCACTGGATGGATATCATATCGCAAAACCAGGCCAATAAGATCAACGTGTGGGGCACACGTGTTCAAAACAAATTAACGAATATCAGCCGTCCAAAAGCTATGAACACAAGAAGGCTCCCTTTCAATCGCACATGCTTAATTATTGACACGTGGCACATGCAAAGTGGGGATCGCAACAGTAGAGGCTTCGATACAGCACACGGGTGACTCATTCTCACGTGAGAGGCGAGTCCACTTGCAAAGTGCAGGTGCACTTACCCATTGGCAAGAAATATAGCCGTTATTTAATTTTATTTTATTGTGGAAGACTCCTGTGATAGTTAACCACCGTTTAAAAAGGAAAACCGATCAAGCCAACATACCACCTTTCCTGCCAACATGCTACTTGTGCAGGACATCAGTACCATGAAAAAGGTAGGCCCCACCATCAATATCACCCTTCTCAAAAATCAGACTAATCAGCTCACAGGGTGGGCCAGAGCTGCTTGTTGAGTCAGACCACCTGATTTTCTCCCCAGGTGATCTTCGCTGTACGGCCTATAGTTTTCATGGTACCGATCTCCTACAAAAGTGCCACGTTGGTAGAAAAGATTGTAAAGTTCTATATGTGGTGGAATGTGGTGACACATCCCTATCCCTTTAGCTACACGGTTATCCAAATGATCCAAGTTGATCATATCTTAAAACCAAACTGATCAATCAATCCTCACCATTTGATTGAGAGCTATCAAATGAATGGTTGAAATTAAAATGGTTAGTGATTTGAATTCCAAGGGAGAAAAAAAATAAAAAATAAAAAATCAGATGGTCACTATCTCTCCATCCACACTTGGTTAGGAGATATGGGCGGTCTGGATTGATGTACAACTATTCCATATGTAGGGTAGAATGGTAGAACTATCATAGGAGTCTTGCTTGGTAGAGCTTAGCTATGCCCAGACGTGTATGTACAACTTAGCTCATGCACACGCCACCATTTCTGCCAGCGTGGCAGATAAGTACATAATCCAATCCATGCATCAGAAGACAACAATCAGGTAGATTCCCTGGCCCTACAATCAGGTTGGTCTAATAGTCAGGTGGACCATCGTTCTTGATTATTAAAAAAAAAAAAAAAAAAAAAAAAAAAAAAAAAAAAACTCTACTGATGAAAAATTCTAACCTGTTCAGATGTTTTTTAGATTGTGGCCCACCTGCTGGGTGGACCAGATATAGTTTTTGTGCAAGAACACTTACATATTTTGACCCACCTTCTGGATGGATTCTCTATTGCACATGTGTGACACTCTGGCACATGTGCTTAGCAAAGCTCTTATTATTATTTGTTTGTTTATTGTATTTTATTTTATTTTCCTTCGGTTGGAGCAACGTCAATGCAGCTGGATGTTAGCAACAACCCAACCCCACAGCTTTCAATAGGTAGATATATGGTTTTAAAAAATTAAAAATTTAAAAAAAAAAAAAAAAAAAAAAAGAGTCTCTCTCTCTCTCTCTCTCCCTCTCCCTATCCCTCTCTCTCCTGCCATTGCCCAACATCCCAAAAATAGGACAGGATGGCAAAAAAAACCCCTCCAAATCCCTCCAAGTTGCAGTACCAGACAACCCCTTCGAACTGCTTTACAGCCCCTATAATTCAAATTCTCTCTCTCTCTCTCTCTCTCTCTCTCTCTCTCTCTCTCTCTCTCTCTCTCTGTATATACTATTCAAGACCCATGTTCTCTCTCTCAATATATCTATATCTATATATCTATCTATATCTCTCTCTATGTATGTATGTACTGTTCAAGACCCATGTTTTTTTGGGGGAGGTTTTTTACCATCCATTTGAATTTTGCTCACATGGGTTTTCTTTGAAACATCAAAATAAGAAGAAAAAAATGTTTGTTTTTGAAATTTTTAATTGGTTTGAACTTTGAAATGGTAGTTTGATGGTGTTTTTATGCCCAGACTATCGGTGTGGGGTCATTGTCCGTCTGTCGGCATTGTCAGTATTCGAAACGATGATACAGAGAAGCGGACTCGATTTAATTAATCCAAATACAGTACAGATTCTCCTGGCCTAAGGTGAGTGTTGGTTGTATTGGGATCCGAGAGCAGTTGGAGGGTCTTATTTTTTTTGAAAGCCGGCGAGTTGGGATTGTTTTCGATTGGGAGATCATGAATGGGATTCGTTTAGGAGCAGGTGGAACTGTTTTCTAGATGCCATGGGGCGGCATCTGGGTATTCGTCGATTTCTTTTCTATTGATGTGGGAGGTTTTGTTGGGGTCCAATGAGGAAGAATGCATGTGAATTTTGATTAGGACGACACCTGCACGAATGGGAATTTTGATTGAATTGATATGAAGTGAAGCTTGTTCAAATCAAGCTGTGCTCTTCAAACACTCAAGAAGCATTTGGTGGATCGGTTCACTGTCTTTACAGGAACTTTCCAGGTTGGTTTCGATGGGAATTGGGTGGAACTGTCTTTAGGTATCTCATTTTTTTCAATTGGTTGTCAGTTTGTTTGGATCTGCCAAGGAGGATTCTTGATGTGAATGTGGGTGATTTTTTGTATCAGCAATGTGGGTGTGTGGAGAATGTGATTGAATGAATCGATGATTGGCGAATGAAGCGAAGCGTTGTTGAGATTGTGCTGCGATCTTTTTGCAGGAAAAGGTTGCAGGTATTGAACTACTCTTGCCAGAAATTGAAATATGTCGACATAATTCAAGATTTTTCTTCTTTTCTTTTATTTCCTCATTCATAGTAGAGTATGATCATTGATGGATAACAGGATTTTGGATTTGGAGTAAGAAACATGGAATTGCTTGCAATATGTTATATTTTAAAATTCTATAACAATAAGAAAGAGCAGAAATTGACTCTATATCGATCCTTCTTAGGACTATCAATATGGAGATGCAATCAGAATCATGTAATTGAAACAGGTTCGACAGGGCGATGCTAATTCCAGATGCCCCATCTTCAACCGACAAAAATGCTTGTGTGCAGGATCCGGGATGTTGGTTGGTGCCTGTGGTGAATGTTCATTAGCCCAAAAGTCCAGTTGGTCCGTTTATCAGGTGGGACACACGTATCAAGAAATAGATTATTAGAAAAATGACATCAACGATCATGTTCAACATGCATGTGTGATGAAAGTCCCGGACGCCACAGGCATCAGCAATGATTGCACATCTGGCACTTGTGTTTGACACTTGAAGATGGGCTTTCTTGAATCAACATTCCTGTGTTCGATAATTCTGTAAACATGTTTCTATGGATCTTGGTTTCTTGAATTAGGACATGTCATTGGCATCTTCTAAGAGCCTGTTTGGTAGACACCTAAAAATGAGTTTTTCTCATTTTAGATAACCGTAATTATGTATTAGAGATCATAATTGTTGGTTGTCAAAAAAAAAAAATGATTCCTAATGCATAATCACAGTTAACTAAAATGAGATGAACCAATCTTTAGGTGTCTGCCAAACAGGCCGTAATTCTTTTTTAGGTCTTCAGTTGGTGATTCTGTTGACATCAAGTAATGTCCTTTATATTTCAGCTTCGATGTTTAGGAATATATATTTCCAAGCTCCTGTTCTGCATCATTGAAGTGTGGCACGTACCAAATGACAACATCTCTTGCAGTGATACTTGGAGGCGCTGCAGGAGCTGTTGGATTGGTGTCACTACTTGTATTCCTATGGTTCTGCCTACTACATAAGAGGAGTGTTTCAAGAACTTCTGAGACAGGTTCTTCAGATCCATCTCTTCAAGGTACATAGCCTTACTTTTGGGATGTGTTTGGGTGCACTACTGAATTCGATTGGGATAGCAGTTCAATTAACTGGAAATAGCCAAATTGCATTTACCTTCCATAGTATTCAAATTGCAGTTAAATCCCTTCCAATTCCAACTTGAAAGTAACTTTTGCAATTTGAATACTATTACGACAATGGTACTTATAATTTGGTAATTTCCTCTAGATTGAACTAATTATTGCAATTCAATTATTTAATGTATCCAAACGCCAACGTAAGAGTATGTGAGAGTCATGTGGATTTCAGTCTGAAGAAAGTAATCATGTGGTTTTCTTGATAATTTGCAGCGGGACAAGGCATTGAATTGTCTCTTCTGAGAGGCGGCCCTCACCCATCCGATTCGCAAGAGGCAAGGCGTTTTATGTTGGACGAGTTAAACCAGGCTACAAAGAATTTCAGCGATATCAATCTGATCGGGCAAGGAAAATTTGGAGAAGTGTACAAGGGTTTGCTTCATGATGGGATGATTGTGGCCATCAAAAAGCGGCCTGGTGCACCTAATCAGGAACTTATCGAAGAGGTAATCGCATCTTTATCCACATGAGATTATGAAATAGAGTTCGTGTTACTTAGTTATGGATGCACTGAATTGAGTCAGTAGAGCCCGTGTTTTAACACCCAGATCAGACCAGTTTGGACTGGAACCAACCACCCAAATGGGCCAGGTCACTCGAAACACGGCTTACTAGGTGGGTAACTGTTTTCTTAACCAAAAAACACCGATCAAGGGCCGAACTCATAACCTCCACCAAAAAAAAAAAAAAGAAGCTTTCAATATGTATAACAAAGGAAATAAAAGACAAGCAAATTTAAATGTTCAAAATAACAAAAAATAAAACAATTTTATAAACTTCTAAAAGAGTTATTGTAAGAGGCCAAGTTCCCTATTTGTTTCGACCAGGGAAATTCCCTATTTGCAATAAGTTTGTACATATGGAGCCCATGGTTGGTTTATCCAAGCCATTGACTTGATGGCCCATCATGGATAGACCATACCCGAAAAATCCCCTCAACTGGTCAACTCTAACCTCCCCACTGTTGGCATGCAAATATGTGGTTAAAAAGAATGCGGAAATAAACCACATTCAGTGTAGGAAATACCAAAGATTCAATGCTAGGATCTTCCAATTAGGGATATTAGGGGAAATGGTCCATCCATATGGGGCCATCAGATCAATTGCTTGGATTGACCAACATGAACCCCACATCTACAAACTAGATGCACAACAGAGAAGTTTTGAACAGGGAGCTCAGGCTCTTATTGTTGTATCTAGTTCTGTAATTACAAAGTAAAACATATAATATAGACCGTGTTACAGCATATGAGTCTATGCATAACATATTTTGGACTGATTACGCAGTCTGTTTTATAGAAATCTCTGTTATACAAGATAGCATACAACCATATGCACATGTGTAATGATATGCATCAATATCTGCATTTGCTGGTTTTTCTTATCGTTTAAACGTTATATGATTAAGTTTTAATTTTCTATTAGGTACGCTACTTGTCATCCATCAGGCATCGAAATATTGTGATTCTTTTGGGATATTGCCAGGAAAACAACCAGCAAATGCTTATTTATGAGTACATACCTAATGGCAGTGTTTCCAGTCACTTATATGGTAATTACTCATTACTGGTAATTGTGTTGTTACTTCCAATATGAACTTATAGGCAAGTTGGTCACATAGATCTGTGGGTTTTTTTTTTCACCAGGTGCAGCTCAGATCTCCAATGAACTGCTAGAATTCAAGAATAGGCTTTCAGTAGCTCTGGGAGCAGCTAAAGGTGATCATTTGCAAAATCAGGGAGCATTGGTGGCTTTCCTGGTATTGGATTTCTCTTGGTAAAATAAAATACATGATGGTCTAGAGCTCTCCTAAGCCCATATATACCTCTCCACATGCACTTCTAATTCTAAATGTGGATATCCAATGCATGCATTAGGTGGCGTACCGTGTATAGGACCTAGCCCAAATATCAAACAATCAACTCATCAGGTGGGCCACACATGAATGAAACAATGGAAGGTTGTAAATAGAACTGCCAACTGCCCTCATTCAGCATACATGTTGTGGCCCACTCGATGCATAATTCAGATGTCCACCAAATATTGGCACGTGGCCACACAGGTCACAATTCTAAAGCTCAGTGATTTGACTCAGAACCAGGCGGAGTCAACTCAACTCGAAGAGGTTTCAAGTCAATTCACTAAGAACTAGCTGGTGAATGTGGCTTGGTCCCGACTCAACAAGACCCATTGGGTCTGATTGTGGACTCAGTCGACTCAACATGACTCATGGTGACTTAAGCTGAGTCACAAGCTTGGTCAACTGTCATTTTTTTCTTGTAGAAGTTAAGAAGTAGCAAGTTTTGAATTCACAGCCTTAGCTACCAAAGCAAAGGTCTATGAGTGCATTTGTTATTTTAGCTATTTGATATCCTAAACATTACTATTTTGAATATTTACTACTGTTATAAATATTTCAATTTTAAATGTTGAGCCAAGACCCGGTCAAGTCTTCAAGTCGAGATGACCTGGCTAGACATCAAGCCAAGTTGATTTTTTAGGTATTTGAACTATGATATAGATGGGTATGTGGGCTTAACAAACTGGAATATCTATAATGGGTCTGAATTTCTTGGACTTAGATATTGGATTTTACTCTCTACTTTCTGCAATCCACAAGGACTGAAATGATGCTGCCTGTTTGACGATGCAAGTTTCCCATCCTTTTTTTTCCACATGATGCAGGTTTGGAACACCTGCATGCTCTGAATCCTCCATTGTTGCATAAGGATTTCAACACGAGAAACGTACTCGTAGATGAAAACTTCGTAGCTAAGGTGGCCGATGCAGGGCTCACGAATTTACTTGGTAGAATTGATGCTGCAGGCCCATCTTCTCGAATCATGGCCGATGATGTTTTCCTAGATCCAGAGTATTTATCAACTTCGTTGAATTCAAAACTGATTTTCCATTTCAGAATTAAGAAATATAAGTCTGCTGAACTGCAATAATTCACTTTTTTTCAACACTCACACCCACACACACCAATGGGTACTCGAACCCATGACCTCGTTGAAACTCCTGTGAGCCTAACATGAAGCCATGAGTAAGGACCTGCAATAATTCAGTTAAACATAGAGTAATTGACCAAAATGGAGTGGGACCATTTTAAATCATAATGACGGCAATATCCTTTGAGCTTTTTGACTTGGGCACGACTCGATCATACTGCTACCATTCTGATTCTAATAAACTTTGGGATTATTCATATTCAAGCAAAGTTGTGCTGGCACAGGCTGTCCAGGGTAGACAGCTTGTCCGTGGTTCTCCAACCCATATTTGCACAAGAACTTAGGAAACAAGGACAATTGTTGCCAAATTTCGAGTGTAGCAATCTCTTTCTGAATTTTTTGGGAGTGACAATGAGGATAGCTTATACCTAATTCAGTGCACGCCGGAACATAATGTTTCATGCTCATGCATCACATGTGCCGCATGTGCAACCATCCATGTTTACACACCCCACGTACACATATGCCACATGTTTCAATGTACATATACATTTAAACACTACACATGCCGCCACTTACATTAAGCTCCCCTCATGTGCCACAGTTCATCTTTATTCTTTGTTCCAGTTGTTTGGCAAAAAAGGAAGAGAATACCTAGTCAGAGACAGCATGGCCTGGATAGCCCATCGTAGATAACATGACCTAATTAGCCTCCACGGAAACAATTTTGCTTGCATCCAAACAGTCCTTAGAAGTTATGTTGATGCACCAGTATGATATAGTAAATTGTCTACTTATAGGTAATGTTATCATATACTGCATATATTAATTTAAATTCGTTTTTGTCAATATATTTAGATGCTGTATTTTTTATAATGAAGATTCTTGTATTGTTATGCCCATAGTATCTGTATGGTAAACATTCTTACATAGATAGCATGATACTGATCACATATTCCATATATGGATGAGGCGTTTGTGCTTAAATAAAAATGTATATATTTCGTATCATACTTTTGATATTATAAATGTGATAATTCAGTAGTTTATTATGTAATTTGATCAAGATGAACTCAGATTATGGTTGGATACGGCTGCATGTATTTACCCATTACACAACAATGGATTATTACCATCCATGATTCAGTTGTAACGGACAAATTGCTAGAGATCCACCAACAAAAATAGTTTTCCATCATTACCTTTTATGTATGTGCCGACCCCAAATAGCTGAGACAATGCTATGACGACGATGACAATGATGATGGTTACTTGATATTTTTCCATGATTAATTTCTCTCATTTGATTGCGTAGGTTCATAGAGTTTGGAAGATTCTCCGACAAGAGCAATGTATATAGTTTCGGAGTGTTCCTTTTGGAGCTAGTAAGTGGGCGGGAAGCTTTAAAATCACGATTTTCCGAATCCAATCAAAGCATTGTGGAATGGGTATTTCTTTTTTTCTTCTCCTATCATATGATCAAAACTCTATTTACAGATGGCTCTATTTACAAGATGATGTACCATACAGTACTCGACCTAGCAATATGCGTTTGCTTAGGTTTTCAGTTTGTACAGGTGGTAGTTCAGTCATTTAAACTGCCAATACAATAGGCCCACCATGGGTTCCCCATGCACCTAAAATTTCCCAGATTGAAAGATCCTTGCTATCGAATCATTGAACCTTTATATTGAATGTGGTTGTTGTTGTATTTCCTCAACCATCTATTTGCATGACACCATAACGCAGGGGCATTTGCACACCGAGCTCAAGTGGGGTTGCCTGTGGGATGCAGGGGCACACTCGGGGTGGGCGGCCAGTGTGAGGCAGTGGTTCTTGTGAGGTGAGCCCCACCTGTGTGAGGCAGGTGGCTCGTGTGAGGCGGTACCCATGTGATTTGGGGTCCACGATGAGGGTTCGGCCAAGGTCCTAACCCATGAGATGTGGGGCCTGGGCTATGAGATAAGGGGATTAATTCGTCATGCTCTATCAGTTCGAGCTTTTAGAGCAAGTGGTTAATTGTCCTGCATCACACCAATTGAAGGGTCTTCCAATTGGAAGAATTGGTACATGGGCCATCCACAAGAGGGTCCGTCACATGTGGTTTGGATCACGGAAAACACAGGCTCCACTTGTTACAAACTGAAAACCCTAGCAAGCTGTACATAGTGTTGGGTTGAGCATTTGTAATTCGTCTTAACAGATACCCATGTTTAGCTTACTGCAGGAATGGAATCAACTCATATCAATGAAGAGGTTTGTCCTCATATGCCAACAAGGCACACAGATGGAACATCTGAGCAGTCCATCAGGTGGACACCCCAGAATCAGCCACATCTGTTGGGCGCAATATACAAAACAAAATGACATCTATGCAGTGGGTCCCACTTCATGGATGGCCTGGATTTTCTGCCTGTGTGCCATGTTGGAAAATGTGGAAGCATGCATGTGGGATGGGCCACTATACATATATGTGGAATTAGTAAACATATGTTCATATGAATATTATAGACATTTACATGCATTCATAGCAAAGACTCGGATTCTTTTCAAGTTGGGTCTCTGTGAATGGATTTTACGGGTTGTTTGGCAGCATGGATTTTGGGCAGTCAGAACTTTCAATCCTGGATTTTGAATCCAAGTCATGTTTGGCACCCTGAATTTTAGTGGATTTCAAATCCACCTACGATTGGAAATCCTCAAAAGGGACCCTTTTATTCTTCTCTGAAGGGTGGATTATAAAATCAAAGATTTTCAATCCTTTCCAACTGTCACAACTGCTCTCTCCTCTCTGTGACCCAGGTTGCCCGACACAACTTCTGGATTCCACAGGATTGAAAATCCATTCTGCCAAATACAACTGATTGAATGAAATTCTCAGGAATTAAAAATCCTGGATTGGTATTACAATCCAAATCCAAGGTGCTTAACGACTCCTTAAATACTTGGAACTGCTGTTAGCTAAATAGGGAATTATTTGCCTATCCATTCTCGTGAAGGTGCAAAACTATCAGGACACCAGCAACATTGCTGCCATCATAGATCCTAGATTGAGCAGCAGCTTCACGGACGAAAGCATGAAAGAGTTGATATGGCTGACGGCCCACTGTGTGAATCCATCTAGTGAGAGACGGCCTGCAATGAACTACGTGGTGTCAGAGCTCGATCGGATACTCGAGAAAGAAATGAACTTGACTATGATTATGGGCGAAGGCACTCCAATCGTCACCCTAGGAAGCCACCTATTTACAGCATCAAGCTGAGAGAGAGAGAGAGAGAGAGAGAGAGATTTTATATTCTGGCAATGTGTTGTTCATATGCATGCAATCAGCAACTGTACTCACAGGCCTTTCACCAGATGACCAAAAGTTGCACTGAATATCTAACGTGGTAAAAATGGAAATATTAATGGTCTAGATACAGCCAGCAAATATCCATCAATAAGATGTTACAAATTGGACAGACGGTCAATCAATCTAATTCGGGCCATGACCCATCTATGGTGGGTCCTGCAATTTGGACGGTTTAGTCTGTTACGTGCATGCCACATGTACAATCACTGGATGCATGTGTATGGGCCATCACACTCTGACACAATGAAATAACTCCCCAGAGAATAAAGCTTGATTTGTTGGGGTCTTTGTGCATGATTTTTTTTCTTTCAATTACTTAGAAAAGAGAGATCAGCTGCTCAGTAAGTGTGCATAAAAGACCAGCTGCAGTGTTTTTTTTATTATTGTTTTTTTTCATTTCTCATGATGTATGCGAAAACATGCTGGTTATACCACTATCTATTTGTTGAATATCATTAGAAAGATTGCGTTGGGTGTGGATTTAAAATACAAGAGCATGTAAAGACCATCAGTAGTATTTGTTATTTATTTTTTCATTTCTCATGATGTATGTGAAATCATGTTGGACATGCCACTATCTGTTTATTGAATATCAATTGAAAGATTGTGTTGGGTGTGGATTTAAAATACATGGGCATGTTCATTCAATCAGTGAATATTGCAATCTCAACCATTAAGTCTTGTTTGGATGTCCCAGCTGGCTGACTGGATTTTTTGCTAACCAAAATACTGGCCGCTTACAATTTGCAATGTGAGTCAAGGTATTCATTTCCGGCATACATTGTTTCAGGACTGCCCCAACCACTCATTGGGATGGATAGCCATTATGTAGAAAGATCCAGGATTGACCATGATTTCGTTATATTGAGATGGGACCCTTGAAATTCGGTTGAGACCTTGATCGATTTTATTTTATTTTTCAGTTTCAAGATATTGTTAGTAGCTTTTATGGACACGTTGATGTTCTTATCATCTCAACCTGAACCATCATCCATCAGGTTGACCCACTTTAGACCGACTTGCTTCAGTAAACTATCTGATTGGACAAGCCAAACCATCCAATGGGTGGTCCATGGCAATTAAAAATCGAAAAAGCATCACCATCCAATGGGTGTCCACGGCAATTAAAACTGGCAAAAACATCACTATCCAATGGGTGATCCGCCGCTGCGATTAAAACTAGCAAAAATTTCTTTCATGTATCAATTATTCATTTGCAGATGCCATTTGGATGGTGAGAATATTGTGATTATTGTGCTGAAGAGGGGAGATTTTTCTGGACTATTTTCTCGTGAGCTCGTGGCCCACTCGAACCAAGACAGGATAATAGACGTTTACTGGTTTTGGCTGGTACCGCGGCTTGGGGCATATCAGCCTGTTGTGGTTTTGGCTGATACTTTAAACGTTGGGTGCATGGCTCGATATGCAGGCACTCAACTTACACTGCTCAAGTTGGGGAACCCATGGTTGCTAAGCAATGAAGCTAAGTCATATAAGCTCCTCTTGTTCAGTCGGTCCCAAAATCAGATTCATTAAGTGATTCACGGACGCTTGTTGAATAAGACCATTGGGTACTTTTCATTTTTCAATATCCAATAAATCCACCAATTTGACAGTCCAATTTTTGGTTCATGATGCATCTAAACTGCGACCCATAGTTCGGACAGTATGTTGAAATACATGTATGCCAGACGCAATTTCCAGGTAATTTCTAAGTGCATGTGTATCATCCATCACAGTACACCGGAGTATCAAAGTTTTACTCCAGTACAAAAAAAAAAAAAAAAAATCCCAGATTCCACTTAAATTCTATCAACAAAGGCTGATGGTCCGTTGTTTTCAAATCCTTTTTTTTTCTCTCCTTTCAAGTAACCGAGTATATCTCCTTTCGCACAAAAAATAAATAAATAAAACCTCTTTTCTTCACAGAACGAGTTCTGTTTACAATGCAGTAGTTAAAATACACTAATTGACAACGATTGTTGCATTTCTATTTCACAATAAAACAGAATAATATGAAAAGAAAAACTAAAAATTCATTGAACCTTTAATGTGTAGAGAAATTATCTACTGCAAATTATAGTTATCCCAGCAGCATAGACTCTGAGATGAATATTGCTGAGATAATAAACATTACCATATCTTTGCAAAAACAAAAAAAAATAAAAATAAACAATACAGCTGAGATAACATCACAAGATCTTCAAAAATCACTTTTTCCTAACTTCTCTCACAATTTTATCCTGATATTAATGCCAGAATTATTCAAAAATTCAACTAATTCAATATATAATTATGCATTTAAATTTTATGATTATTTCATTAAATTTATAATAAATATTTTTTGTAGTTTCTTACTGGCGAGATTTTCCCCATAGCATCCTGAGAGAACCTCAAATTTTTAAACTCCAAAGAAATTTCTGAGAACCAGACTTGTCACGACTCACCATGGACACAGCCACACAGGAACACCTAGACAGCAATCAATCAATGTGGCTTGTTGATTAGTTCTAACACACTTTTAATGGCTACCACTAAAAAAACACACCAATCAAACATGCTAACCACCTGATCAATGGCCTACAAAAACGGATGGTCAAGAAATATCCAGTAAATGTATTTATTTCACATCACAATGCATTCCTGATGTAAAAAGACATCACATCCACATTTTGGGAACTAATCCAGGAATTCTCAGAGACCTGATAATCAATCTCTCTCTCTCTCTCTCTCTCTCTCTCTCTCTCTCTCTCTCTCTCTCTCTCTCTCAAAACAATCCTTTTAGCAGAAATTAATCTCCGCAAAGATTACAGGAAGTCCTCTTTTGCAATATCAGAGACTCCCATACAAACAGAAAAAAGGGCCTTCATCTAAAGAGATATTATACAATGCTCAGGCCGAGGGTTTATACAGTACATTCAGGCTTTCAGATTGTACAAGTGGGGCCTGTGGTTCAGTGATCTAAACTATTGGTATGCTGACCATAGCAGTGGATGGCCCATACGCACAAGAACGACTCCATATTAGGAGACGCTATCTATTGAGTATTTGGCCTTTTGTTGGTTGAATGGGAACCATTCCTACATTTTCTTTCTCGACCTTTCTGTGTGCCCAAGCTACTGAAAATTGGAGATTTTTCAGCACCAACAATACACAGTCAGCCCATCATACAAACGCCTTGGATCACTGAACAATGGACCCCTTTTGCACAAAGTGAAAGTCTGGACAACGCGAAGCCATCTCTCAGCCCGAGAATTGTTCAATACCTCTTCTCATAAATGCTTGCCCCACCAATTGTACAGAGATTTCGGAAATTTTTTTATGGGTGTATCAGAAGGCAGTCAGGGGTCAAGAGGTGGCCCCCGGGAGATAGATGCGGTGGATATTGGCTGGGGAGAGCTTCTCTCGGCAGGCCGGACACCTCTTCTGGACCCGGATGGCATTGGTAATGCAGTATTTGCAGAAGATGTGGCCGCAGATGGTCGATGTCTCCTCCTTCATTGTGTCCATGCAGATCGCACATCTCAGCCTAACCTCCTTTTCCTCCAGTGTACTATGGTTGCTAGATTGCTGTCCAAACTTCCTCTGCAGCATTTTTATGAATGTAAGCTTCCAAAGATGCTAAGGCATTGTTAGGTAGTTGCCTAAAAATGTGTTCATCTCATTTTAGTTAACAGTAATTTTGTATTAGAGGTCTTGCTTTCTAAACATATTGAGTTCATCTTAACAGTAATTGTGAATTAGAGAACTTTTATATCTACTAAATAATTACTGATAACTAAAATGAGATGAACTCATTTTTAGGCGCCAACCAAACGGGGCCTAAAGGATTGACTAGAAAGCTCTAGTTTACAGTAGATGTAAGTGTCTACTCCTGAAAGAGGTAAAAAATGATCGTGATCTCAAGATCAAGAGAGAGTTGGAGTATGGAATATTGACTTTTTTGGGGTAATTTATATAAACAATATAGAGCTGGAAAAAGTTTATGACAATGACAATGATGAATATCAGAGATGAAGATTCAAGGACAGGGAGAAGTTTATCAGACAGAAAAAGGGAGGTAATTTAATTAGGGCCGTCAATAGGATAGACCAGTTCAAAAAAGGAGATGAAGAAGGAGAGAGAGAAGTGGGGGGAGGTAATGGTACTGAGGCATCTTGCGTAATGTATTGGCCATGCACTGAAATATGGTGCTGGCATATGTTATGTATTAGTTGCATACCTTTAAGCATGTCCTAACCTGTGAAGGGTCTTTCACTCCATCATCAGGTACATTTATCATGCTTCCACTTGAATTCCCTGAAAAACCGTCATGTGCTGCCACAGCACATAAAACATGAGAAAACGGCATGGCGAAAATAAGCACAGAGAGAGGCTACATCCTGCCATTTATCATGAAGAGGTAGACTACATAACAATATCATGAAGAGGTTTAAAAGAAAATAAAGCCTGAGAAACCGAGCACGAATTTGGATATATAGGATGCAGCACGCTCATCCTGCCATTTATTTAGTATTTAAGTAACTCCCTTGGTGAGCAGCCATCAAAGTTATCTACAAATGGTTATCACAAGTGACATACAATGTACTGCTCGCAAATATTAGTGGGATTCTACATTTAAACGCTTCAGATTCAAATGAAAGCATTGTGATGTGACTGAGTGCTAATGTGACTAGCAAGATTTAACACATTCATAGAGATACTTCTCCAACATTTTGCCTGTGACCTATGCAAGATAAAGAAATTATGTTTTCAATAATGAAAAACATAAAATCCAGACAAGGTATAATCATGGATTGATGACTCGCTCGAGTCAACTCAGACTTGGCAACTCCGTTCTGGTTCAGTACCATAAGTCACCCCTAAAATATGCCCAACTTGGACAAGTTGGGGCTCAACTCAGGACTGAACAAGTCAGCCCGAGTCACTAAGTCAAAAAACCATGGGTAAGATTGACCTTAATAATGTAATGATCAACTGGAATTTGATGTTATCAGCATTGAGACATGCTGATCTCCGTAGGATGTTAGCTTTTAAGTTGAACAAACACGAAGGCCAGAGTAAGAACAGATCAATTACTAGCAATGGGAAAGGAGCCAAGTGGAAAAGAAGCAGTTGTAACAGATGACATAAGCAGGTTGTCAAAATTCCAACATGTGACCCTTGCTGTCAGTGATAAACCATTGCTGAAGTTTCAGCAACAAAACATGAAGATCTGGATGACCACAGCCAAACATAAACAAGACTAATTAAAATGACTAAATGTATAAAGTGAATTTCACACGTGACTGACATATAGTTGCATTTGTCTTCTACTTTGGATGCCTACCAGCTTCGGAATCTCGCAATTCTTAGATGTATGGGTACCAGATTAATTATTTTCCACATATATTATCTGACCATGCTTTCAACCGCTTCTGACAATTAAAGACTGAATGCATTTGCCAAATCGAGGAATGAGCACGGATCAAAAGATGGTCGACATATTGAGAGACCCTTCCAAAATACTGCCGAACAGAAGTTGCCAGAGCAAAATCATGCCAAATCGGGGTCCCATCCAAGAAGTTAAGGATTTGACTGTAAAATTACCCCTTTGCAATACTACACCATATCTCCCTTTCCCTCAGATTATACTCATATTGTTCAGCCGCTCCAAGAGACAGAAAAATCATGAAATTCAACACCACTGAAATTCTTCCCAAACACCGGGGCCCAAAACTTTTCTTCTTTTTTTTTTTGTTTTTTGATATATCATACAGTTAGGAGACCACAGCCTCTCCCTAACTAGCTATCCACTACAAGCTTGGGCATAATCACACAACGCAATATTATCACACCACAAGTCCTAAAATCTCACGCAATCTACAGTACCAACTTTCCCCATAACCGTTATGAAGGTCAATGGTTCAATCTTCGAGACTGCTTTCCATAGAACTGAAGCCTTGTACTTTGACATTTCCTTGGATACCAATCCCTTGGCAGAAACCTGTATTTGCAACAAGTGATTTATCTCCACCATGTACATAGCCTCTAGTGTACAAAAAGAGCAGATATATATATATATATATATTATATATATATATATATATATATATATAGGGAAAAGGTACTATGCGCTCGACCTCATGATAAGCTCCCGTGAGGTCGAGCTGTGTGGGCCCCACCGTGATGTGTTTCGACCATCAACACCGTGCATTTGATGGGTCCCCTTTAAATTATGGGATATCCCAAAAATCAGCCGTATACGGAACTCAGGTGGGCAATACCATATAAAATTATGTGAAGACACCGTTAAAACATATAAAAGCACTTGGTGGGGCCCACCTGAGTTTTGCATGCGCCTGAAACTTGGTCTGAACCCTCATTCAAGAGGGACACATAATGGATGGGCTGGATTTTCAAACCACATTTCGGTGGGCCCTCAAAAATGGTTATGAATGTTTTAATGGTGCACGGCCCCTCTCCACTTCTGTATGTGGTGTGGCCCACACAAGTCACGGATTGACTTGATTTTTGAGACTTAGGCCCATGATGGAATGGTGCATCTGACTGATGGGGTAGATGTTCGCAACGCATCACGGTGGGGCCCACACGGCTCGACCTCATGGGACGGACTCATGGGGTCGAGCGCATAGTACCTTTTCCCATATATATATATATATATATATATATATAATATATATATATATAGAAAGATAACGCAAATTATATTAAAACGAAAGAGCAAAAAAGACAAGAAACGAAGGGAGTAGCTGATCTGCTGAGAGAGCAGACAGAGCTACACGCCAAGAAACAGCAAATCAAAATCCTTCAGAGACTCAAAATGAACAGCCCATTCTAAGATTAAACTCTTAGCTCTAGAGGAAACAGTGGCAGCGGAATTTGCGGTGTCCCTGAAGCATCTGCCATTCCTTTCCTCCCAAACCGACCACCAAATGGCGAGAAGGGCCATTCTCCACAGCCTAGACTGAAGCTTGCCTAATTTCGCCCCATGCCAAGCGTAAAAAAGGGAAACAACTGAGTCAGGGGAGCACCAACTGATATTAAAATGGGCACAGAGACAGAAGTCAGCCCAAATAGACGAGATGAAGGGGCAGTGGAACAAAAGGTGATCAACCGATTCCTCCATCTTCATGCAGCACAAACAAATGTTTACTAAACACATCCCTTTCTTCCTTAGATTATCCACCGTCAGGATCCTCTTCTTACTAACCAGCCAACCGAAAACGATAATCTTGGGCGGGGCCGAGTATTTCCAGATTTGCTTACACTGAGAGTCGACGATAAGAGGAGCTCGGTCCAGCTGGAAGTAGAGAGATCTAACCGAGAACCTGCCGGATTTGGAATTCCTCCAGATCAGTGTATCATCGAGTAAGGGGTTAGGAGAGGCCTTGTAAATGCAGTCTAGGAGGTCTGCAAACTCCTGAATCTCCCAATCTTGGAGATTTCTCCTGCATTCCACTGACCAGACTATCTTTTCAGCAGAAACAGCATAGCAATCAGCAACCGTGACTGCTGGATTTGGGGCGAGAGAGAATATGTTCGGGAATTTCTCTTTTAGCGGGACTTTCTCCACCCATCTATCTTTCCAAAACAGAATTTTGGACCCCTTACCAAGCTGAAAATCGACGCCTTGTAGGACTTCTTCTTGCATGGAAATGATGCCTTTCCAAAGCGCTGAAGCCCTATATCGAGAGGACTCTTTGGACCACCAGCCTCCTGCCGATTTGCCATATTTACTTTTGATTACTTTATTCCACAAACTGCTGTCTTCTGTGCCTAATCTCCATATCCACTTACCTAGCAATGCCCGGTTCATAAGCTTCAGATTTTTTATTCCAGCCCCACCCTGTTGATATTGCTTGCACACTGCTTTCCACTCCACAAGATGAAATTTTATGCCAAAGGAAATCTCGCCTCTTATTTTCAATTATCTTCAGAACTGAAGGAGGGCATTTGAATAAAGACACGAGGTAAATGGGAAGGTTAGATAAGGCTGCCTTGATTAAAGTAAGACGACCGCCAAGCGATAGGAAACGACATTTCCATTTGGCAAGGAAACTGTCGAACCTGGAGAAGACTTTGTCCCAAGATGACTTTGGAGGGACGCCAAAGCACAACAGGAGGCCAACAAACGTGGAGGGGAGGGAAGCCGCCGAACAACCGAGCAGAGCAGCCCATCTTCTAATCTCCTCGTCCTCCATGTTAACCCCAAAAAGTTTGGATTTTGCCAGATTAACCGACAGCCCTGACACTGCCTCGAAACAACGGATGGAAGTGCGAAGGTTGCTGACCTTCGCCTGGGAGGCCTCGCTGAAAATCAGCGTGTCGTCAGCGAATTGTATGTGCAAAATAGGAGAAGACATTCCCTGAATTGTAATGCCACTAAGGATCCCTGATTCCTGCCCTGTGTGTAGCATCCTGGATAACGCTTCACCAACTACGAGGAAGAGGAACGGGGAAAGGGGGTTCCCTTGGCGCAGACCTCTTGAACTTTTGAAGAAACCGAAAGGAGAGCCATTGAGGAGAACTGAAAAGCGCGCTGAAGAAATACACTCCCCGATCCTCCACTTTACCCCAAACCCCATTCTGCTTAACATGTACTGCAGAAACTCTCAGTCTTCGTGATCGTAGGCTTTCTCGATGTCTAACTTGCAGCAGATGATTTTCGTGCCTAACCTGTGGCTGGAATCGATGCATTCCTTGGCTATAAGGGCGCAGTCAGTAATCTGCCTCCCTGGGATGAAAGCACACTGGTTGCCTGAGATGATATTGCCGATAATTTTCGTCAAGCGGGTGGCTATGACTTTGGCCGGAATCTTATAAGGACCCCCGACTAAGCTGATTGGCCTGAAGTCTTTGAAGGACGCAGCCCCCGAAAGTTTAGGAATAAGTGCGATGAAGGTAGCACCAAGACCAGCAAAGAGCCTTCCTCTGTCGTGGAATTCCTTGAAGAATTCCATGACGTCCAAGTGGATCACATCCCAGAAAACTTGAAAAAAGAGGATAGGGAATCCGTCCGGGCCTGAAGCTTTGTCTCCCCCTAGCGAGTCTATTGCCAGCTTGACTTCTTCCACGGTAAAAGGGGCGTCGAGGGAGGCTGCCTCTTCAGGTGGGACAGAATTTAGGAGGAGATTGTCTAAACCAGGTCTTCTCTGATGGACAGTGTTGAGGAGCGAGCTGAAATGAGTGATTGCCGCTTCAACGATTGCATCTGTCTTCCACACGAGCATCATTAACCACAATGCTGCTTATCTTGTTGAATCTGGCGTGCATGCTGGCCGTATTTTTATCACCCTCTTTTATCCATCGCACTCGAGATTTTTGTTTCCAGGATATTTCATTTTCGAGAATCATCGCTGACAGAGATTGGATCAGTTGAATTCTTCAGCACAGTGTTTCCAAAGAGGTGTTGCCACTTTCGATTTCCACATCTGTCTTTTGCAGAGAGGCCATGATATCGTCCGCTTCCGATTGCCTTGAGAGGAGAACCTGATGCTTCCACTGATTGATTTTTTTTCTTTTAGCATCCTGAATTTGGAACACCATCTGTATCCTGCGAAGCCCTCTGCTCTGAAGCGTCCCCACCATTCTGCTATCAGGTTGCGGAAACCTGCGATTTTCACCCAGGATGCATCAAACCGAAAAGGTTTCGAGCCCCAGTTTATCTCCTCAGCAGACAGGAGGATCGGACAGTGATCTGATGTGGTTCTCGGGAGAGCGGACTAGGAGACGGAGGGAAATGCGTCCAGCCATTCAGGAGCAGTGTTTCAACTAGCGCCCGTAGCATAGCGGTAGCGTACGCTACGTAGCGTAGCGTGGCCATAGCGCTACGTAGTGTCCCAAATAGCGTAAATCCCCTGTAGCGCACGCTACAGGGGTCGTAGCGTACGCTACATCTACGTAGCGCGTAGCGTCCGTGGCGTAAGCTACAATGTATTTTTTTACTATTTTTGTTTTTTTATTATTTTTTCACGTTTTCTTTGTTTCTAATGTTGAGGAATGTGACACTTGTATTGTACTTGATACTTTTAACCTATGGAATTTTTAATTCTTTTCATAATTGTGACTTGTGGTTTCAATTAGACATTATTAATTAAAGTGGTTTGCTTAGGAAGTTGTTGATGTGATAATTATTTCATTTAGCTTATGTATGTGGATTGGCTTTTGATAAATGATAACTAATAACTTTTTTGAACATGCTTATAATTGATCAAATGAATCATCTTTTAGGCATTTTTATATTTTTTCACTATTTATTATATTTGTCCTATTTTTAAATTAAAAAATAGAAATATCGTGTAGCTTACGCTACACGCTACGTATTTACGCTACACGCTATAGAGGGCTGAGCGCTACGCATCACGCTACCGCTATTTAAAACACTGTTCAGGAGATAGCAGGAATTTGTCCAGCCTGGACAGAATAGGATTCGCACGCCCGTTGGACCAAGTGAAACGAGAATCGAGAAGGGGGAGATCAACAAGCTCTTGATCGTCAATCCAGGTTGAGAAGGTTCACATGTTTGAGGAGACCTTGTTGCCGTGAGATTTCTCTTCTGCAAATCTGGTCATATTGAAGTCACCTGCGAAGCAAGTGGGCCTTAAGAATCGCGTTCTAATGTCGCTTAATTCTCCCCAGAAGTCCATTCTGTTACTCTCAGAGGAGGGGCCGGAAACAAAGGAGATGAGACACTGGAAACCTGAAGAGTTGTCTTTTAGAATAACAAACACCGAGAACGATCCGGACCAGCTAGAGATGAGATCTAATCTGAGTCCTAAACCACCATAGCCATATTTGCCTAGCAAAGCAATATTCATCTTTCTAAGCAAATTGATTTATGCTCCTCTTTGATCTTTTGGTATGCACACATCCCCCTATCCCAAAAGGTGGAACTTGTGTTTTTCCTCCACTCCCTGCAAAGGTAATTCTCTTTGAATCCTCTCCAATCATTAGATTACACTATCAGGGTGTTTAAGAAAGGATATGAATTATATGGGCATGTTAGCTACCGCTGACTTGACTAATGTAAATGTGTGAGCCCAACAATCAGGATCTTCTTTTACAACCTCATAATATGCCATATGTATAACTTTTCTCTCTCTCTCTTTTTTTTTTTTTTGGATGAGTAAATGCAAAGATATGCAACTGATTATCGGCCAATACAACTGATATGGTTGACATATCAGCCAAAATCTACAATTTCTGAAAAACTAATACTTGTAATGATATTGACATTATGAACCTTGGGCATAACTCGTATATTTTCCTATAAAATTGTGTCAAGTAACCAAACCAAGTAGAGGAATTATTGCGTATCAACAATTCCTCAAAAACAAAGCAACAATATTTTTCCCACTCCCACCAGCAATCAACCAGTGGACCTTAAATTGGCTGGAAACCATTTTATAATCTTAGTTGTTGACACTTGACAGCTTTCAACCTGCACAGAAGTGATGAAAACTTCACAAAGTTCGATGAATGAGAAAAACAACAATTTGACAAAGTTCACAAAACATAACAATATCATACAGAAAATCCTCAATAATTTGACAAAAGCAAGAAAACACATAAGCTGACATATCCAAGACATAAAGGAACCCACTGAAAAAGCAATGTGTCAGATAACCTTTGACTCCAAGCCGGAGTTCTAAATCTTCTTCAGAAATGATGGGAACCCATGAACTCGAACAAGGAAACAACCTAAGTGCCTGTAAATGACACAACACAAGGGACACAAGATGAAAAACCATAGAACAACAATCAAACAAGAAGAACTATAGTAGAATTCTAGAGACTGGAGATACCTCAGCAGGCGAGCTTGGAAATAGTATTTGCACGTCATCGTCGTCGTCATCTTCAATAGTGATCAGATTGGGAAAACCCCTTGCATAACTAGAAGCTAGCATCCTTCCTTTGGGTGGAAAAGAAGGCCCTAGCCTTAGCTCAAGATCTTGAATTACCTTCCCGTTTGATCTTGATCTGTGCATGATGGGTTTGGTTTCCCAATTGTCTTTAGCAGGGGAAAAAAAAAAGGCAGAAGTTATCTCAGAATCAAATTTTTTATTTTTTATTTTAATGCTGAGAATGCGAGTGGAGTACAAACAGAAATTAAACCAATTAACTACAAGAACAACAGTGATACAAAATCATGAAATATAACAGAGCAATAACTGGCAGGAGAAATAGCTAATAGAAACAACGAATAGATATCGGCTATATGGAGGAAAGAGAAGATGGCGGTTATTCAGGATTGACTACAGAAGCAAGGTATCCCGTATCGGTATCGGTTGGCGTAACGGTGTCCTCAAATACCGATACGGATACGGGGGGGTGAAACGGCAATACGGGGGCGTAACGGCGATACGGGGGCGTAACGGCCCGTAACGGTGCAATTTTATTTTTATTTTTTTGTCAAAAAAAAATGGATTAAATCCAGAATATTCTAAGCATTCCAAATATGCATTCATTTATAAATTGGAAAATGTTTATGGTGGTGTAACGGTCTACTCTTTAGTGAAAAGTTGTATCGGACTGTCTAATGAATTTATGAACCAGATAACTTGAATTTGACTACAAAATTCATATATTTAATTTTCTAAATATATAATTTATATACTTAACAATTTGATATCATTTCTCCCTATAGTTCTTTTTAAAAATGAAATTAAATTCAGGTAGATGGCATTGCCAATTTGGGGCTGATTTGGAGGTCCGATCCATGCCCCAAATCAGCCTCAAATTTATGCAATTTATTGGCATTATCCAACTTATGAATTGGTGGACATTTATTGGATAGTGAATCATGAAAAAAAAAAATCAAAAGGCCCTATTTTAAAAAATAAGCGTCCACAAATTAACAATTAAAACTATTCAAACAATTTGATTTTGGCATTATGAGTTAGCAACTGCAATTCATAATTTAATTGGTAAATTTTAAGTTAATACATGTCTCGTGTACAATTTTTTAAGGGCCCGAATTAGGCGGGACTCGGATTGTGAAGTGTAGCACCCGAGTGTCAAAGTTTTTTGGGCCCCACCATGATGAATGTGTTATATTCACACCGTCCATCCATTTTGCCAAATAATTTTAGGGCATGAGCCCAAAAATGAGGCAGATCCAAAGCTCAGGTGGACCGCACCATAAGAAACAACAATAATTAAACGTACACCATTAAAAATTTATTGGGGGCTACAAAAGTTTTAGATCAAGCTGACATGTGTGTTTTCCCTTCATCCACGTCAGTGTGACCCAATTAACAGGTTAGATGGAAAATAAACATTACAGCGGACCCATGTAACAAAACAGTGAACGTGCACTGTTCAGCGTGCACCGCAGAACACAAAAAAAAAAAAAAAATTAAGTGCGTGGTTGTTCCATTCCGTTTTCGTTGCCGGAAATGAAAAAGAAGAAAGGGAAACCGAAAAGAGAAGAAAAAGGTTTTTTTTTTAAAAAAAAAAAATCTTTAGGCCCATAACAGTCTGAGAAGAAGAAGAAGAGGAAGAAGAAGAGGAAGAAGAAGAAGAAGAAAAGAAAGAAAAAAAGTTTTTTTTTTTTTTTTAAATTCTTTAGGCCCGTAATAGCCGTTACGGTCACAGAATCGAGGGGGGTGCCCGTTTCGACCCCGTTCGCGTAACGGTGTCGGCCGTTACCGTTACGTAGCGGCCAATACGGCTGTATCGTAACCAAGGTGTGCCAAAACGGTTACGTATCGGCCGTATCAGCCGATACGTAACGGTAACGGTACGAGCCAATACGCGATACGGGGTCGTATCGGCCGATACGATTTTTTGTACCCATATCAGACCAATACGGGCGTAACGGTTGACCCGTAACGGTCGAAAAACGGTCATTTTTTTTCCCATTTTAAGCTCTTTTTTGCTGTTTTTTTTTCAAATTTTTTGCTTCCAAACTACTTCTCACTCCTTTTACTACCAATTTCGACCAACCTTGGTTGGGTATTTGAGAAAAAACACATTATATAGCGGCTTTTGTGAATCGAAGCTCGGTGGGGGCCATTTTTCAGAAATTCCGAATTCGTCAAAAATAGGTATTTATACTTTTTTTAACATGCTTTGCTGTTTTAATCATGCCATATGATGTGTTGATCATAGTAGAACATGTTAATGTGCATTTTTCAGATTGGGGTGCCATTTAATATTTTTTAAATATTTTTTTCTATTTACGCATGTATTTTGACCATTTTTTAAAAAATTCGAAAAATCAATTTTTAATGGTTGTTTTACTGTTTTAATCATGCTATATGATGTGTTAATCATATTAGAACATATTAATGTGCATTTTACAGATTTGGGGTGCCATTTAATATTTTATTTTATTTTTTTTCTATTTACGCATGAATTTTGAACCTTTTTTTTTTAATTCGAAAAATCAATTTTAAATGGTTGTTTTACTGTTTTAATCATGCCATATGATGTGTTAATCATATTAGAACATATTAATGTGCATTTTACAGATTTGGGGTGCCATTTAATTTTTTTATTATTTTTTTATTTACGCATGAATTTTGAACCTTTTTTTTTTAATTCGAAAAATCAATTTTAAATGGTTGTTTTGTTGTTTTAATCATGCCATTTGATGTGTTAATCATAGTAGAACATATTAATGTGCATTTTACAGATTTGGGGTGCCATTTAATATTTTTTAATATTTTTTTCTATTTACGCATGAATTTTGAACCCTTTTTTTTTAATTCGAAAAATCAATTTTTAATGGTTGTTTTGCTGTTTTAATCATGTCATATGATGTGATAATCATAGTAGAACATATTAATATGCGTTTTACAGATTTGGGGTGCCATTTAATATTTTTTTATTATTTTTTCTATTTACGCATGAATTTTGACCCTTTTTTTTTAATTCGAAAAATCAATTTTTAATGGTTGTTTTGCTGTTTTAATCATGTCATATGATGTGATAATCATAGTAGAACATATTAATGTGCATTTTACAGATTTGGGGTGCCATTTAATTTTTTTTCTATTTACGGATGAATTTTGACCCCTTTTTTTTAAATTCGAAAAATCAATTTTTAATGGTTGTTTTACCGTTTTAGTAATGCCATATGATGTGTTAATCATAGTAGAACATATTAATGTGCATTTTACAGATTTGGGGTGCCATTTAATATTTTTTTTCTATTTACGCATGAATTTTGACCCTTTTTTTTTTAATTCGAAAAATCAATTTTTAATGGTTGTTTTGCTGTTTTAATCATGCCATATGATGTGTTAATCATAGTAGAACATATTAATGTGCATTTACAGATTTGGGGTGCCATTTAATATTTTTTTTCTATTTACGCATGAATTTTAACCCTTTTTTTTTTAATTCGAAAAATCAATTTTTAATGGTTGTTTTGTTGTTTTAATCATGCCATATGATGTGATAATTCATAGTAGAACATATTAATGTGCATTTTACAGATTTGGGGTGCCATTTAATATTTTTTAATATTTTTTTTCTATTTACACATGAATTTTGACTTTTTTTTAAAAAAATTCGAAAAATCAATTTTTAATGGTTGTTTTGCTGTTTTAATCATGTTATATGATGTATTAATCATAGTAGAAAATGTTAATGTGCATTTTACAGATTTGGGGTGCTATTTAATATTTTTTTTGTATTTTCGAATTAGTGACTTTTATTTTTATTTGCTTATATTGGACAGGTTTTGGAGCTTCTTAGGGTTTAGTATTTTAGTTAGAACATAAAATCATCTTTATTAACATAGGTCATACAGACATACACCTCATCTACCTAAACTTAAAGAAATGTCTGGGTCTGGCCAACAACAAGTGAGGATATTGGATGGCAACATTGTGAGAGGGTTGGTGGTACTAGGCACCAAATGAAGTACAAGTATTGTGATAGACATGTGACTGGTGGAATTATCCGTCCCAACAACATTTAGCACATCGAAAGGGTCAAGTTACGCCATGTGCCAGAGTACCGAGAGAGATAATGTTTTTAATGCAAGCTAGTCTGGATGAGTCGAAGGGTAAACGTGTTGCTGTACAAAGAAGAAAGATGATATTTTGGATGCAGCTCGACAGGAGGTGTTTGATCCTGAATATATGGGCGTTCGTGATGAAGATATTATTGATTCTGACGAAGATTCAGATCGGGAATTAACTACAGCTAGGAGAGAAAGCTTGCGTGTAGCTAGTGAAGAGGAAGAACGTCGCCGCATGTTTGGCACACATGGGTCAGTGCGTGATACAGGGGGACAGTTGGAGTGGGAGTGGGAATGCAACTGGAAGTGTAACTGCTTCTGCAAGTGGGACTGAGGGTCGGGGGGTAGGTTTGGTGGGTTACGACGTATGTTTGGGAGCCGACGACAGACATCTTCACGTGATGCCCCTATACGTGAAGATGAAGAAATAAATGAGCCTAGGAGACCCTCTATTGATCCAATCCTGTTTAGGAAAGAATCAACTAAACAAAAAAAATAATAATAAAGCAAATGTGGAGTGGAACTTCCGTTGAGAAATTAGGTAGAGCAGCAGCAAAGTTATTTATACATGCTAACATACCTCCTAACGCGGCCAATTCTCCATATTGGCAGGTGGTAATTGATGTAGCAGCAGAAGCAGGTGAAGGAATAAAAGCTCCCACGGCTAAGGACATTAGGGGAAATGGACAAATGCAGAGTTTGCGGATGTAAAAGCATACGTGGCTACCTTTAAACCTGTATGGCAAGCCAGAAAATGCACGATTATGTGTGATGGTTAGACTGGCCCAACTAGACGCAGCATGATCAACTTCATGGTGTACTGCCACTTAGGAACTATGTACCATAAGTCAATTGATGCGTCAGAGGCAACAAAAAATGCTACTTATATTAATGAACTAATGGATAAAGTTGTGGACGAGATTGGAGAGGAGAATATAGTGCAGATTGTGACAGATAATGAAGCAACATATAAGCTTACAGGACATATGTTGATGGATAAGAGAAAACATCTTTTTTGGTCACCATGTGTTGCCCATTGTATTGATCTTATATTGGAAAATATTGGGAAGAAGAAGAATGTTAAGGAAATGGTCGAAAGGGCAAGGAAAGTGACGACGTTTATTTACAACCATAATCAAGTAGTTGAAGTAGTTGCAATAATGAGAAAGTTCACGAAAGGACGAGAGTTGTTGAGGCCTGCGGCAACTAGATTCGCAACAAACTTTATAGCATTAGAGAGTTTATTCCAACATAGGGGAGAGTTGAGTGAGATGTTCGCTTCCCGAGAATGGCTCAACACAAAACATGGGAAGAAGACATCAGGGACACCGGTCGACGTTGCGAACACCATACGGGACAACAAATATTGGAAGAAGGTCAAGGCGATCCTAAAGGTGATGGAGCCGCTAATGAGGGTACTCCGTCTTTTTGAAACCGATGAAGCACCTACCATGGGCTTCCTATATGATGTCATGAATAAGGCAAAGCTTACAATTCAACATGATTGTAGAATTTGGGAGACTTATTGGAAGATGATTGACAGGAGATAGACAAAACAACTCTATCACGATCTTCATGCAGCAGGTTACTACCTAAATCCTAGGTATAGATATGCCCAATCATTTGTTGAGGATGATGAAGTTCGTGTCGGGCGAAAAAATGTGATAAAGAGATTAGAGCTTGACTTAGATCTGCAAATAAAGGCGTTGAATGAATTAGATACATTTGAAAATCGCTTTGGTAGCTTTGGAGATGCTCTTGCACAGCATGCAGTATCTAGGTTGTATCCGGCCGAATGGTGGATTAATTTCAGAAGAGAGTACGAAAGCTCTCCAAAAAATTGCAGTAAAAGTTTCGAGCCAGACAATGTCTTCCTCTAGCTACGAAAGGAATTGGAGTTGTTTTGCGCTCATTCATTCAATGAATATGAATAGATTGCAGACTAGAACATTAGATAGACTTATCTTCATGCACTACAATATAAAACTAAAAATGCGACGACATCATAGGAGCATTACAGCTACTGATGATGGAGACTACTGTCCAATAAACTTGTACAATATTTATGATGAGGATGACCCACTTCTACCTTGGTTGGAAACAAGGGAAAAACAAATTGAAGAGGATAGTGAAGAATTAGAAATTGATGACCCAGAAATACGCAGAGCGCAATAAGAGAGTTGTGCAGATGTGTTGAACCTAGTAAGAGGGGCAGCGTTTATGCCACATACGGATACAGCTCAAGATCAACAAAATAGTACAAGCAGTGGTAGCGTGACCGTGTCAGATGATGACGACCCCCCTGCCCCTGGTGCTGGCACTTCTGGTGTTGCTTACCTCCTATAAGTACCCGTATACAGACGTCGTACAGAGATCGCGATGGCGATGACATCGCGACGTGGTACACGAGGTCGACTTACGTGTATCAGTCACGATACAGCCAGACAGAGGAGGGTACATCTAGTGGTGCACGGGGACCAGGAGGTCCAGAACATCAGCAAGCTCATGGTCTGGTTATTATGATGGATATTCTTATGGTCAATTGGATTATAATTATGGTGGTTATATTGAGCATGTTCCATCACATTCATGTTGGAGTAGCCCTCCCGATCAATATCCATATGATTATAGATATCCAGATTCAAATCCAAGTTACTCATCACAGCAAACGCACTCTCAATCTTAAGATTCTCAACAGCCTGAGTATGGGCACCAGTATGGCTATTCGACGGGCACTGGTGGATATCCTTACTCGGGGTCAGAGTCATTGCCTAATCAGGATCAGTCATCCTCTGGTTTCGTTGATCTAGTATTTCCTTCTAGCACTGGATATTATGGATATGCAGCACCTACACCTATTGGACAACCTCAACCTGATGGTGACGATGACAATGACGATGATGTGGAGGTCGAGCAACCACAAAAAATCAGATTTTCATTTTGGTGGTGACTTGTGATTGTGAGTATATATTGTATTAAGGTAAGTATTTGCAGCAGACAGCTCACAGCAGTATTATTGCAATAAGCCATGTAGTCATGCACACACTTGACACTGCCGAACTTGTATTAAAATAACTCCCCTGACAACCAATCAAGTAATCCTTAATTAAGTTGCAGGGGAGTATATCAGACACTACTAATTTATTTTTTTAAATATTCTTGACTTGAGGATGACAGGTTATAGACAGGAATCAAATCACGTGCACAGGTATTATTCGAAAATTCCTTTAAAATAATTAGATACACCTAATGTAAGATATTTTCATATTACATTCATTCTAATATATCTATCATTGATGGTAGATAGTTAGAAAATTAAATATATGAATTTTTAGTCAAATTTAGGTTATCTGATTCATAAATTCATCAGACAATCCGATACAACTTCTCACTAAAGAGTGGACCGTTACACCACCGTAACCATGTTCCAATTATAATGAATGCATATTTGGAATGCTTAGAATATTCCGGATTTAATCCATATTTTTTTTCATATTTTTTTGGCAAAAAAAATTTTTTGCGCTGTAACGGGCCGTTACGCCCCCGTATCACCGTTACGCCCCCGTATCTGTATCGGTTTTGGAGGTCACTGTTACGCCAACCGATACCGATACAAGACACCTTGATCGTAACGGATACGGGACACCCTGTTCAGAAGAGAATACTAAGGGTCTCTTTGGGAGACACCTAATAACGAGTTCATCTCTTTTAGTTGATCATGATTAGGCATTAGAAATGCCATGTTTTATGGGATAGAATGTTGCGCAGTTAAGGAAAAATATGTTCCTAAGATAATTGTCACTGAAATGAGGATGTTGAGATGGATGAGTGGCATGACGAGGAAGGATAGAATCAAAATGAATGCATTCAACAGAACTTAGGAGTAGCATCAATAGGTAATAAAACGAGTGAAAGTAGACTTGAATGGGAGACCAAGATCCATGGTGGTTAGTAGTGAGTTGGTACAAGTTGAAGGCTCTAAAAGGGGAAGGGGAAGGCCCATAAGGACGTGGATGGTAGTAAAAAAAAAAAACTTGATGACCTATGGTCTAACTAAAGGTATGGGCCTTATAGAGTGGAATGGCAAAGTAGAATTCATGCAGCCAACCCCACTTAGTTGGGATAAAGCTTCAATGATGATGATGATGATGTATTAGAGATCATGATTGGTGGTTATTAAGAATATTTTTAATCCTTACCAAAAGTAAATATGATATCCAATACATAATTATAATTAACTAAAATGAGATGAACTCATTTTTAGGTGTCTACCAAACAAGCACTGAGGCGATGTCAGGATAATGCCCAAATATTGCCCCAACTCATTTTCCCATTGACATCAACCAACTGACCACAGCCATGCTGGCGCAAGGTGGGATTGTTTACTATCACAGCATAAAAGGTGGTCAACAGTTCAAGTTTAAAGGACATTTGCCGCTCACCTAAAGACCATACATGCCTGATTTCAGTCAAGATATGCTCACTGCGTGACCCACCTAATGGATGGTTCAGATTGTCTGCTGAAAATCCCCTGCCTGGCCAAATTCGTTTCCCTGCAAAATGGCATTTTGCTATTTTCCTGTGAAATGGGTTGCTGACCTGGTAACAACGTCAGCTGTTTTCCCATAAATGAGTTGGACACTTTTCTGGGCATCATCCAAGGACAGAAATTTCTTGTACGGAAGCCTCCATGACCATAAGCTCCATGGGGCCCACCTTGATGTCTTTGTTATGTCCACTCCATCCATTGGATTTTGCTAGTTCAAACCAAGCAGATTCAAAACTAAAGTGGCCACACCACAAGAAATAGTGTAATTGAATGCCGACCATTGAAACCTTCTTGATCCTGATAGAAGTTTTGGACCAGGCTGATATTTATGTTTTCTTTTCATCAAAGTGGGGGTCACCATATGAACAGGGTTGGATAGCATATAAACATCACGGTGCACCCCGGGAAGGTTTCAATGGTGGGCGTTTCAATTCCCTCCATTTCCTATGGTGTGGCCCACTTGAGTTTTGGATCTGCCTCATTTTTTTGGCCCATATCCTAACATGAGCTCGTGAAACTAATGAACAGATTGGATGTCACAGGACACTGCATCCGGCCCACAGAACTTTGGGTAACAAGGGCTCCTGTAACCAGGAAATTCGCGTACATCATCCAAAGGGCACTAAACGTGCTTCCATGAGATGAGAATGCAGCCTTTGAGACACATGCACCAACATGGCAAGAGTGTGCAACATCGGGGCCAATCATCAGCTGCGTAGGCCGCACAGTCAATCTGAATATGGAAGATTGCTCTTCTTCTTCTCTTTTCCTAAACCGCATAATTTTCTCATGTAAGTGCGACCGTCTGATGAGTGGACCAATATGGCACAGAAATGCAATTATAAGTACTACTTAGATGCGAAAAAAAAAATTAAAAATTCGCAAAAAAATAAAAAATAAAAAATCTGAAATGCCCTAATTAGAAGAATTCTGCATTTCGATATGATATTCAGAACCCTACTCTGAGCAGAGAAACGGATTTCTCAGCATTCAATTTCCGGAAAAACAAAAAGGGGGGGGAGTATAAATCGAGAAAAAAAAAAAAAAAAAAAATGGCTGCAGATATCAGAAAACCCTAAAAATCCGAATATCCAAATTTTGAACAAAAAAATTACAAAAATCGATCGAAAATCGAACCTTTCTACAGAAACTTACCTTACACGTACGGAATCGATGGTTTTCCTCGGAGAAATTTGCGATCGGAGAGAGATTCAAAGATTATTTTTTTTCCTTTTTTTCTAAAGAAACGGAAGAAAACGAGTTAGGAAAAAAAATGACAGAGGAGGAATTATACGCTACAGGCGTCGTGTCTTTGCACAGCGTACACGTGTTTTTTATTCTGACAAGTGGGGCCAGTTTGGAGATCCAGACCGATGGCTTGGTTGGGTCCCACCATCGATGGACGGTGAATAAAATGGAAGCGGATTGGCTAGTGTACCTCACGCCAGCTATATAGCTGCTTGACAAGGACGGACGCTCCTCGAGCTCCGGGTTGTACGAACGGTTCTAAGGAAATCAAAGCTACCTACTGTATTTATTATATTTACACGGTTCATTCATTTTTATAGATCATTTCATAGCATTATCCAATAATCATATTGATCCCACCACAAATAACAGTAGAGCTAATAATTTTCACTGTTAAAAAATTGGTACCCACTACGACGTCTAAAATCTTTTCACAGGGTCACAAAGACCTGAATAAAAAAAATTCCATACAATTTGTTTATAGGGTTACAAAGGCCGGAATAAAAAGAAAAAACAAATTTCACGTGTATCCAAAACTTCTTTAACCCCAAAAAGAGTTTTAATGGTAGACATTCAACCCCCATCACTTTTTGTAGTATGGTCCTAATAGTTATGTATATCTTATTTTTAATCTCAAGCCTTAAAACTAGCTCCCAAAATGGATGGGCGGTTTGGATATAATACATAACTTATGATTAGACCCACGAAACTTGTTGACGTCGGTATTGCTCGGTACAGCAATAGTCAGTGTGAGGTACACCAGCCAATCCGCTTCCGAACAAAATGTAGGAATAAACTTAAGTTCCTTCCCATCTGTTTTATGACAATTGTAAACACTTCCCCCTCTTTTCTTTCGGATTATTGCAGTTACCTCCTCGCTGTTACAGCGTTGACAGCGAATTCCGTGACTTGGGTGAGGCCGTAACCGTGGGTCCCACCTTGATGTATTTTTTTTATATCCACGCCGTCCATCCTCTTTTAAATATCATTTTAGGTCATGAACCCAAAAATGAAGTAGATCTAAATCTCAGGTGGACCACACCAAAAAAACAGCAGTGATTGAATGCTCACCATTAAAAAATTCCTGGGGACATAAGTTTTGGACCAAGCTGATATCTGTGTTTTCTCCTCATTCAGGTTTTTATAACCTTTATCAACAGGTTCGATGGTAAATAAACGTTGCAGTGGTTGTTAAGAAGTCTTTAATGGTGGCCGTTTAATTACCACTTTTCCTGTGTGTGGTACGCCGTACACGTGAGATTTGAATCTGCTTCATTTTTTGGCTCGTGCACTAAAATGAGCTGGAAAATGAATGGGCAGTGATATACAACATATACATGAAAGTGGTCCTCACAGTGACCACCTCACACTAAAGCCGCTTTCCCTCCCTGCAAATAACAACAATGGGCGCTGACTTGGCTGGGACCCGGAACCAACAATGTGGGTGCCTAATTGTGTATCCTGACCGTGGGGATCACTTTGGTTTAGGCCTCATAAAGAGGTGCATGCCAGTGAGTTGAACCGCGTCACTCAGTTGCTGACCCCAACTTGAATTCAGCTTAGCTCAATCCATGAGCTTGATTGTTCAGCTCGTTCGGTCAGCATCTTTGGCCAAATCGAGTTGAGTTTGCCTGCAGCATTTTAACAAACATATACTGTACCTTCAAATTCTTACTATATATAAAACAGCAACAACAGTAATTTTACAGATATTTCATCAAACACCTTGTAGGCAATATCAAAATTAAGAAAAAATGGTATTTACTTCATATACATACCTTCTTTGCCACCAGCCGACACTTCGTTGAGTCATTTCATCTAACACTTGCTAAGCAACATCAATATCAAAGTAACCGAGTCAACGAACTGGTTCGATCTGAGTTCAATTCGAGTTGGGTTCGATCCGAGTCAAGTTGAGCTCAAGCAAGCTCGAACTCGGTTCGGAATTTTTTGAGCTAAAAAAATTGGCTTGAACTTAGTTTCAAACCGAGTCAAATCGAACTTTTTTGAGTCGAGTCGAGCGAGCTAACCGAGCTAACTTGGTTCGTATACATACCTTGTAGGCAATATCAAAATTAAGAAAAAATGGTATTTACTTCATATACATACCTTCTTTGCCACCAGCCGACACTTCGTTGAGTCATTTCATCTAACACTTGCTAAGCAACATCAATATCAAAGTAACCGAGTCAACGAACTGGTTCAATCTAAGTTCAATTCGAGTCGGGTTCTATCCGAGTCAAGTTGAGCTCAAGCAAGCTCGAACTCGGTTCGTAATTTTTTGAGCTAAAAAAATTAGCTTGAACTCAGCTTCAAACTGAGTCAAATCGAACTTTTTCGAGTCGAGTCGAGCGAGCTAACCGAGCTAACTTGGTTCGTATACATACCTTGTAGGCAACATCAAAATTAAGAAAAAATGGTATTTACCTCATATACATACCTTCTTTGCCACCAGCCGACACTTCGTTAAGTCATTTCATCTAACACTTGCTAAGCAACATCAATATCAAAGTAACCGAGTCAACGAACTGGTTCAATCTAAGTTCAATTCGAGTCGGGTTCTATCCGAGTCAAGTTGAGCTCAAGCAAGCTCGAACTCGGTTCGGAATTTTTTGAGCTAAAAAAATTAGCTTGAACTCAGCTTCAAACCGAGTCAAATCGCGAACTTTTTCGAGTCGAGTCGAGCGAGCTAACCGAGCTAACTTGGTTCATGTACAGCCCTAGCCTTGTATATCTACACCGTCCATTATTGGGCGTTGAATTGACAAAATTCTTATTCTAGACTTGAATTTTTCTATTATGTATGCTAATTAAATTGTCCAAGCATGCACGTATAAATAGACATTTTAAGGAATAAAACCATGGATCTATATTCAAGATAGCTTGACTGCCTAATCAAGGATATAGCACTGTATATAGAGTTGGGTCGCATCAGACATTGACTTAAACCCAAACCAAGCTTTAAATTTGATTGGGCCATGTATGCCAGGCCCAAGCACAGACCATAGGCCAAGCATGCTAACTAACGTTGGGCCAAGCTTATTTGATGGGGTAGACTATCCTGCTCATTGTCACCCTTAAAAAAGAAAGAACGAAAATTTTTTTTTCAAAAAAAGGCTTGATGTTGAATCCTAGACATATGTGCAATATAAACGTGTATAAATTAAATTGATTTAGAAACTTATTTTATAATACCCTAATTACAATAATATTATATTTCTAAAAAATAATAACGTATAAATATTAATGATCGTACTTAGACATGGCGTGTCTACAAGCATGCATGTGATGTTGATCTGCTAATATTGGATCCCTAAATCAAGAATCTATCCTCGATTTATTGGGGATGAAATGAGTACGAGGAGAACATATGCCAATATGAGCTAAAGATGCATGCCAACCATCCACCTAAGTATGCCGCAGAGAGAAGTAGTGTTGGGATTTTTGGCCTGCGGAATCACACAGATCTAGATCTAGGATAGCAATCCAATGGCACCAAGCACACAAAAAAAAAAAAAAAAAAAAAAAAAAAAAACACACACATATTTAACGTGGAAAACCCTTGCAGGAAAAAACCACGGCACAAAGCGACAGATCACCACTATGAAAGCATCAATTACAAAGAGAAAGGATTTACCCGATTCGAACAACCTCGAATCTCACCCTTGCTACACCCTTTGATAACCCTAAAACCCTTTAGAATACCTTTAGGAAGTCTTGGAATAATATTAGAATAGCCCTAGGGACCCCAATTTATAGTTTTGGCAACTTCCCTTTCGTATCTTAATTGCGAAAGGACTTGCGCCACAAAATCCGTGAAACTCCTTTCACATCCCGTTATAAAAGGACTTGCGACATGAAATCCGCGAAACTCTTTTCCGCATCCTAGTTGCGAAAGGACTCAGATTTAAGACATTTTGCAACAATCTCCACCATGTCTTCAATTTTCAACCGTGTAGCTTCTTGACTTCTTCTCTTATTTCTACATCACATCATAGCTCAAGATCACATTGGCCAACCAGCGCCAATCACGGATCTGATGGATACCTACTATACCGTCGGCGCGAATATCTCTGAGAAACCGATCTCTTCTCTCTGAGAATAACCCCTCGCTACCAACCTCGCCCTGTATCTATACTGTATTCCCCTGAAGGTCCACTTGCATCCAACAGCTCACCGGCTTACTGGAAGCTCCACCCGCTCCCATATGTCAGTCTGGTACAACGAATCCATCACATCACCCATAGTCACCTTCCACTTCTCAGCACTAGGCTCACTTAGAGCCATCAGAATAGAAGATGAATCCTCTGTGATATTAGAGTCGTCCATGTACCACGCCGATATCCTGCGATCATGCCGTATGATTCTTCACACAGGTGGTGCTCCACCTGCTCTGTATCCCTGTCCGCACGTCTCAGCCTTCCTGCCCTGCCCGCTCATGTGGCCATGCCCATCATGCCACACACGTGCAGAGGTGGAATCCGCTACATCTACTGTAGCTCCACCTTTTGAAGTGCTCCCGATCAACCTGTAAACATGATCGAGTCATTGCGCTTTCATGATTACCCGTGCATCCTTAGATACTTTAAGAGCACCATCAATAATGTGTACTTGCATCCTTTTGCCTCAAGTACACCAAGAGAAATCAGATTCTACTTCAAATCAGGAACGTGTCTCACATCTGTCAAGGTACGCTCCACCCCATCAAACATCATGATGTGCACCGTACCAACAGCCACAACATTACAGGCAAAGCCATTGCCCATAAACACCTGTCCACCATCACACTCCCTGTAGCTGGTGAACCAACTTCGATGAAGAGTCATGTGAAAAGATGCCCCTGTGTCTAGCATCCACTCATCCTTACGATCATCGTATGACCGTCTGAGTGAAGACACAGACAAAACATCACCAACACATTCACTCGATTCATCTGACGTGGCAGTGTTAGCCTCCCTACATGAAACTTCAGAATCTTCCCTCTTAAATTTAGGATTTTCACAATCCCTCTTCACATGTCCTTCCTTCCCACAATTCCAGCACTTTACCTTTCCTTTGCCCTTGCCCTTGGATTTAGATCTAGAACCTGTACCTTGTTCAGAATTCCTACCCACTGTAAACAGTGCATCAGAAGATGTCCCCATGCTGCTGTCTAGCTGTCTCATAGCCTTCCCTTGAAGGGTTGAGATAACAGTGTCGACACTCAGGGTTTTATTCATGCTGCACATAGTGTCTTTGAATGACTCATAGGACGCTGGGAGAGAATTCAACAACATACATGCTTGTTCTTCATCTTTCATCACTTCCTCCATATCCAGCAATTTGCAAACCAATTTATTAAAGTTGTTGATGTGAGCCTCCAGATCTCCACCCTCTGCCATCTTGAAGTTATACCACTGCCGCTTCAAGTGTAGGCGATTTTCAGAGGATTTCTTCGTATAGACATCCTCTAACTTCGCTCATAACTTAGCCGCAGTTTTCTCCCTCATGACGTTGTAGAGAACCTCATCCGTGAGACATAAACGGATCGATGATAATGACTTATTATCAAGAGTATTCCAATCACCATCAATCATAGTGGACTTCCGCTCCTCAAGAGCACCATCTTCGCCTTACTTGATTAAGGAACTCATCATCTTGATCTTCCATAACTCAAAATTATTTTTCCCTGAGTACTTCTCAAACTCATACCTGGTGCTCGTCATTATTACTAATCCCTCAGATTCAGATCTGTGCCCCAACTTTAGCTCTGATATCACTTGTTGGGATTTTTGGCCCGCGGAATCACACAGATCTAGATCTAAGATAGCAATCCAATGGTACCAAGCACAAAAAAGAAAAGAAAAGAGAACACACATATTTAACGTGGAAAACCCTTGCGGAAAAAAACCACGGCACAAAGCGACAGATCACCACTATGAAAGCATCAATTACAAAGAGAAAGGACTTACCCGATTCGAACAACCTCGAATCTCACCCCTTATTACACCCTTTGATAACCCTAGAACCCTTTAGAATACCTTTAGGAAGTCTTGGAATAATATTAGAATAGCCCTAGAGACCCCAATTTATAGTTTTGGCAACTTCCCTTTCGTATCCCAGTTGCGAAAGGACTTGCGTCACAAAATCCGCGAAACTCCTTTCGCATCCCAGTTGTGAAAGGACTTGCCACACGAAATCCGCGAAACTCCTTTCGCATCCCAGTTGCGAAAGGACTCAGATTTAAGACATCTCGCAACAAGTAGCATGATGAAAGTAGAACTCTCTCTCTCTCTCTCTCTCTCTCTCAAATTTTCTTTTACCTTTTCAAAAGGTCCAGATATTCACATAGGAGATGTCTAAGCTTTCTCTAGTTTTTTCAACTTGTTTCTACACTCAAGGTCATGTATTCGATTGTGAATAAAATCTATTAATCTGCCTCTGTCATGTACATAATTGTAATCTAATCTCTCCACTATCAATGTCATGCACACCTATGATCTAAAATTTGTGCCGATTACATATAATCATGATCTAATTCTTCCACTGTTAATGTCATAACATATAATCTCAATCTCATGTGGATCATAAAGTGGATGATTATATTATCATCAAATGTGATAAAATGTAAATTTATGGTCAAAACAAAACTTTAATGATTGAAAATTCTTTAAAAGAATTTATTAAAATCTTTTAAGTCATGGATTCACTTGAGAAATCACTTTGATGACTTATTGATCTATCTAGATCCAGCCCTAAACAAGTTCCATGATAAAAACTAATGAATCCTTTATTGGCCAATATAAAAATCAATGAATCCACATAAATGTATCTAGCTTCATCCACTTTCAATAACCTTTAAAATTTTATCATAAATTGAGTTAAAGCTGCTTGCCAAGATTCAAGACCCCTACATGTCCTTGAGTGCAAATATTGATCAATTAATGCGCGCACTCAAATACCTAATCACACTATCATAGTTTAGGCTAATGAGCCTCAAATTATTGAACTTAACTTTGATACACAAATGTAAGTGTTCAAGGGACTATACCAAAATCCCATATCCATGACACACATTCCTACCATGAGATTTAAAAAAATAAAAATTAAAAAAAAAACACTACTAATATTAAGTTAGTTCCCATAGTGGAGACATTTTATCTTCACTCAAGTCAATCCCCTCACATTGAATTACTATAAGTCTCTAAGATTAATGTCCACATATATATCATAAACATTTTAGTATTAAAATCTATGCAATATAACTATGCTCAGTTCATGACCATTGTATCCAATCTCGAGCTCTCCATGGCCAAACGATGTAACATGTGCTTAGCATACAATCCAATGGATATGAGATTACTATGTAATACCAAATCTACTAAAAATATACAACATATGTCCAATTAGAACCATGGTCATCAAAATCAACAATTAAGATCTACCCAATTGCATCCAAGTGACTAGTAGATTAAGTCGGACATTGATTTTCTAGACAGCCAACTCTCACCTCGTATAAGGAACATTCTAAAAATTTCCGTGAAAATTGAGTTTTGCCCTCAGCTTGTGCCAAAGGAAATTTATGAAAATTTGTATTCATTTCTAAGATTTTATTCTAAACTAAAATGCTACAAAACAGAAATGTTAAAATATATGTCGGTTTTCAAGGTTTCAGGATATGCCCTTCCTACATGTCTTAGTTCTAAACTAAAATGCTACAAAACAGAAATGTTAAAATATATGTGGGCTTATCCTGATGCGTGTGTGCCATCTAGCCCATCAATCAAACTTGGCTTCCTATCTTAAGCTAAGATTCCCATATAATCTTAACAAAAATTTTAGGTAGGCCACACCACAAGACACGAGAAATAGCAATGGGGGAGGAGAACACACGCTAAAAACTTTCATATTGTGTGTAGAGTTACAACAACACGATTGCATGGTGACCCAAACACCAAATAACTTGTGGAGTTGGGACGTGCCAAGATTTAATTAGGCTATGTGTCGCTATCAGATATGAAGGTCACCGACTTAACAACTTTCAAACATGCTTTGCATGAGTCCTATCTCTAACAACAATACTTTTGTGTGGCCCCATCTTAAACAACAATGCATGGTCGGAGTAGATACCGTAACGTCCTGACATAGCATCTAAATCACCACCCCACATAGTCAAGTTGGGGTGCAAATTTGATGGCAAACCCGGCACCATGCTAGCGGGATAAGCAGGATTTGATATGCAATAGAGATAGCTTTGTTGTGCACATACCTATATTTCATCTCATAAGTTTTAAGTAGGTTTTAGCTGATTTATATCTGATAGTGGCATGTGGCCCAATTAAATTTAGGTACATGACACCGTAGTTAGTGTAAATAAAATTATTTTAGAATTCATGCCATCATGGTAAAGGTATGCTCAACACTTAAACATTACTTAATTGCATGTATGGCGTTTGAGTAAGTTAAATTGAACTGTCAAAACTATAGGTCACAATTTAGATGTATCATGGACAAAAAATAAAAAAAAACAGCTTATTATTTTTTTAATCAGGCTATAGGATTGCTGGGCATTTATTGGACGGCTAAGAATGAAAAACAAAAAAATAAAATTAATGGACTTATTTCAACAAAACAAGTGTACTCAACGAATTAAAGGCTAGGATTGTTGAAACAATCTGATTTTGGAAAGGTGATTTGGCTACAGTGGGTTTCACAATTTAGCCGTTTCGACTTGAGTTAGTATATCCACGTGTACAACTTCGGGGTGCCTGCGTATCAAGTTCATGTGCTGCCTGAGTACCACATAACTTGTTACCCGCAATGTGCAATCGTGGAACTCCGCCGGCCGCGAGGACGCTTGCGTTACAATACGCAGTCACGCTGGGCATGACTATTTGCTGATGTGTATGTGGGAATTAGTCTCGGTAAGATCCACACCATCCGTTATGTGATCCATCCTTTATTTGGGCAGAAGTTTAAAAATCAGACGGATATAATACTTATTTGGGCCACACCACGGGGAAAAGTTGAATTGAAAATCACCACCATTAAAATCATGTAAACTGTAATTGGGTCCACCATGGGTTTACATGACATCTAATCCATTAATCTGACGTTTCACAAAAGGATAAATGAATTCAACGAAAATAAGGACATTATAAACTGAACTAGGCCTAAATACGTAAATTTATAGTTTTTAGTAATGATTTTATGCCATTACTATGGTGTTTCCATTTTTAATATTTTAATTATATTTATTGATTATAATTAACGGTTATAATGTATCGGTACACCTGATAAACCGATTGGATTTGATTCAAATTTTCCAGCATAGACACTTGATATTATGATAACGCGTATGCATGTGTACTGCGCAGTATATCCATGCATGCATGCTTACTGCGCACCCTGCGCGCTCTGGAAGCGGATTTCCTGTTAAAGCCTTTCGCAGGAATTTCCTGCGCAAGGATGCTGGGTGGGGGCCACCACCATGTTTGTGTGAAATATACTCCGTTCATCCATTTGGAGAGATCATTTTAGGAAAAGTGACAAAAAATGAGGTGGATCCAAAATTCAATTGGGCCACACGAGAGGAAACAGTGAGGAGAATAGTGACAACCGTTAAAACATTCTTATGGCCATAAAAGCTGTTTTTCAGGCTAAAAGTTTTGTACTTTCACTTCATCCATGTGGTAATGACCTTATAAACGGTTTGGATGACATATAAACATTAAGGTGGAGCCCAGGAAGGTTTCAACGGTAGGTATTTCTTTTCCCAATTTTCCCTCTCGTGTGGCCCACTTGAGTTTTGGATCCACCTCTTTTTCGGTATCTTGTCCTAAAATGAGCTCACCAAACGGATGAACGGAGTATATTTCTCACAAACATGATGGTGGCCCCCACCCAGCATCCTTGCGCAGGAACTTCCTGCGAAAGCGCGCTCTTTAGACGCGCGCCTTAAAATGCTTTGGCATCCGAGTTCCGTCTTTCTAACGGACGATGGCGTCTCTGCGAAGAGCTCTGCTGCTTCGACTCCACCAAACCCTCAAATCGCCATCCATCGCGACGAACCTGGCCCCATCCGCAACGATCCCTCAAAACCTCCCGATATCCGATCTCAACCCGATTTCTCGCTTCTTTTCAAATCGCGTATCGGCCGATATCGATCTCTCAAACGAAGAAAGCAAACGGCGTCTTTTCAACCGGTACCAAAAATCCGATACTGGGCCCGTGGATATGTTCAGTATACTCGGGTCCCTCGGTTGCTAAAACCGGGCCTCACGGATTGGTGATCTGGACCGTTGATTTGATGGGGCTAGCTGTTAATGGACTATTATTCACCTCAACAGAACTCACCATCAATGGGATTTTGGGGGGAATAGTCCATTTACAGAGGATTTCATCATATATAGGGTTTCTGTTTCAAAGTATCCATGATTTTTTAAATCTGATTGCTCTTTTTGCTCGGTGTGTAGGTTGCTATATCGAAGCAGGCAGCGGGGATTACTGGAATTGGATTTGATTTTGGGGAATTGGGTGCAGAACATATCCAGACGATGGATGAGACGGGAATTAAAGCACTTGTAGACGTCCTGGATCTGGTATGAAAAAACAGCTGCTCTTTGCAATTGTTTCTTTTGTGTTATGTTGTGCTTGGACATACAAAATTCTTTTAATTTCAGATTTTGAGGTGTTTGGGTGTCAACGTTTCTTAATTTGAAACCAAAAGAGGTGAGAATTCGCCTGCAATGAAATGGAAACGACTGATGTTTCAAGCGGAAAGAGTTTGTTTCTCTCATCATTTCACGCCTTTGTGGATTTTGGATGATTAACATGCATCCAGTGGCTGCAATTAGTGAGAATTTGATGGTTGTTTGGTTCCTATAAGCTACTTTGTCTGAGAAAAACTATGATAATCAGGCATGATGGATGATACACATACAACTAAGTCAAATTAACTGATTAAATTATGGTTCCCAGCTTAGACATACCATGAACCAAAAATTACGCTTATTCAATTATTTGACAATCAGATTGGTGGACGTTTATTGGATGGTTAAAAATATTTAAAAAAAATCCCAGGGTCCTATTTCCACAAACAATGTCCTGGAATTAGACAGTAGGGTTCGGCCAATCTGATTTTGGAATAGTGACTTATTGACAGCGGGTTGCACAATTTAGTTTGTTTAATTTGAGTATATGTATGCCATGTCTACAATTTCTGAGTGCCAATGTATCAAGCGTCATATGCTGCCTGAGTTACCATATAATTCATCATTTTCTTTAGCATTGCCTGTATAGCATAACCATCTTACTGCTTCTTCAGATTATTATTTTTATTTGAACACTGGCTTGCATGCAATTCGCAGAATTAGCATTAGATTCAGGTTTCCATTGTAATGTTGATTATTGTCTATTTATTTATTATTTTTATTTTATTTTATGGGGTAGTATGATACTATGGCTGAGTGGTGGTGGATTGTACTCATTTGTTAACCCTCTAGACAAATGGCATGTGTTTATGCCAATCGAGAGTGTCCAGTTCAAAATGCGTGCCCCACTGCTAATTGAGTATGACCAAAAAATTCACACTATGGGATTGGCCTTGATCATTTGGTTTGTGACCACCAAATGGATAGTTAAACTTGGAAGTGTTCAATTGTCTACTTCTGCTAGCTACAGGCAAAGTTTAAAGTATTGTCCGAAACCCGCACATATCACCTGATATGTACCGGTATTGTCCATGAACGATGCGGCAGTATTGAAATGAAACAGTTGGATACGGGACAATACAAAGTTCTTGTTTTTTGTTTTTTTTAAATTTTTTTTTTTTTTTAAAAACTGCTATCATGGCGACCCCAAAGCCGATTTTTAATCCTTGGGCTACAGGTGATGTCTCTAGAATAGACAAAGCAAGCCTGCAAGACCCTGGTTCATCAATCGTAATCTACTGAATGGCAACCTAAGTATGTCCTTCTATGATTAACTTTCTGGTGTAGGACAAAATGTGCAGCCCTTCATTAGCATGATCTATCTGCAATGTTTTTTTTTTTTTTGAAAGATTACGGGTGTATATTAGATAAAAAGGGATTACAAAAGCAGAGAGAGTTAGGCCGCTGAGATAGCGGAAAAACTACTCGCTTAAGAAAGAAAGATTTCACCCCTTAAGGGAAATGTCATTAGAGGCACATTCAACTATCAGATAAATCACCCTGTTAAGGAGGGACTCCGCCGAGATAGAGGTATCCCTGAAGCACCTTCCATTTCTTTCCTCCCAAATGGACCACCAGACAACTAGAAGAGTCATTCTCCAAATATCTTTTTTGTTGTTACCTACTTGAGCACCTTGCTAGGCCTTGAATAGCCGATCAGTAGACTCAGGAAATGACCAATGCATGCCAAAACAGGACAAAATTGCATACCAAATATGACTGAGGAGCGGGCAGTGAATGAATAGATGGTCTATAGATTCTTCATTTGCCATACAACACAGGTAGACATTCATGATTGGCATGCCCCTTTTTCTCAAATTATCAACTGTGAGGACCTTATTCTTGCCAACTAGCCAACCGAAGACCGCAAACTTAGGAGGGACTTTAGTTTTCCACAATTGCTCTTTTAAGATCTCCATTTTGATGGAGGAATCTCTGCCCATAGAAGAGTATAGGGATTTAACCGAAAAGGTGTTGTCTTTGTCTAATTTCCATAGAAGAGAATCCTCGCTATTCTGATCCAGCTTGCAATTGTTTATACGGCTAAGAAGGGCCAAATATTCATCAATCTCCCAATCGTGGAGGTCTCTTCTGCACAAAATATTCCAGACTATTACATCCCCCTAAACGGAATAGCAATCTGCAATTTTGATGGATCGCTTCAGGGCAAGACGAAATAGATTCGGAAAATCTTCTTTAAGAGTAGTATCTCCCATCCATACATCTTCCCAGAACCATTTTTTTTTTTTTCCAATCTCCCATAGCAAAACCAATGCCTCTTAGAACCTCCTTCTTCACAAATAGGACATCCCTCCAAAGCGTCGAAGATCTATACTGAGATGACCTTAGTCCACCAACCTCCCTCTGAACGGCCATACTTGCTTTTAACTAGATTGTTCCACAGAGTCCCGTTTTCGCCCCTAAGCCTCCAAATCCATTTACCTAGAAGGGCTCGGTTCATTCTTTTGAGATCTTTCACCCCTGTTCCACCTTCTTTCCTATCCTTGCATACCTCCTTCCAATCCACCAGATGGAATTTCTTTTTCTCTTCCTTCCCTTGCCATAAGAAATCTCGCCTTAATCTTTCTAGAATTTGTAATGTCGGAGTCGGGCATTTGAATAGAGACATGAAGAATAAAGGTAAATTAGAAAGAGCTGCTTTGATCAAAGTGAGGTGACCACCCAAGGACAGGTATTTACATTTCCATCTAGCTAGATACTTTTCGAACCTACTAATAATCTTGTCCCATAAGGATGTTGGAGGCTTGCCTATACATAACGGAAGACCCACGAACGTGGAGGGGAATCTTCCCATAGGACAATCGAAGAAGTTTGTGAAGACCTGTATCTCTCTATCCTCCATGTTCACTCCAAACATCTTTGACTTGTCCAAGTTAACTTTAACGCTCGTGGTTACCACAAGCTTAAATCCTTTGTTCTTCTCTCCAATGCCTACAAAGGCAGAATTGAGCAGAGAGAGAGAGAGAGAGCTTCTTCTTCTTCTTCCAGGTTTCAGCTTCTCAGAGAAACTGGCCCCACTTGTCTAAAAGGTCTGGAGAAAGCCGGGGTCTCTACTCATGGCTCAGTGCTAGACACTCAGTGTTTCAACTCCGAGGTCATGGGTTCGAGAAGCCATGTGGTGTGTGTGGGTGTGAGAGAGTGTGTATTGACCATTCAAAAAAAGAAGAAGCTATCAATGCATCCCCATTTTCATCTCGTAATGTGTCTCTAATCCAAGAAGGTCTGTGTTTCCCAGAGAGCAGCCATCGAAGTTGAGCTTTAAAGAAAAAGGGAAAGAGGTAGCATGCATATGACCCTATGGACCATCTTTTTACTTCTTGAATCCCAATCTATCAGCCCCAATTGAGATCCATATGAGAAATCCCCCAAGATTAGATTCTAGGATGAGCTAGCCAGTAGTCATGGAGGTGATTCTTCACATAATCATATCTACAAAGCCACTTCATTATTGAAGATTATTTTACCACTTTCCTTTGAAAGACCCAACATGATTTTGAAAGGCACCAGGCCATGCGACCACCCTTTGAAAGACCCAACATGATTTTCAGTGGCACCATGGCCCGAAGAACTTTTGAGCTAAAATGGGCCATGTGACCACCCTTAATCAACTTGTTAATAGCTTCTTTGGTTGTTGGGGAATCCATTCCTTGGTTTCGATTTTTCCTGGGGAATGTTAGACTTGGCATAGTATTTTGTGAGGAATGACTAAATTTGTTTGGTTGATACATTGGGTTTCCTAAGGAAACCTCGGAAAAGTTTAAAAATCTGTTTTAGTTCCCCAGGTTTTTCATTCCCCAGCAAAATGCTGGGGCAAGTTTTTCTTTTTAGGAAAAGCTCAAGAATGTAAAAATCAATCAAAAACTGGGAACGAAACTTGTTTTTTAATATAAAACGAAGGAATTACTAAGACGAGAAGTGTAAAACCGGTAACCAAACACCCCCTAAGGGACCTGTTAAGAGTCCAAGTCAGCCCAAAAGGGCCAAAATGTACCCATATGGCTCCAGCTAGACTACAATGGAGAACACATGTTCCACATTTTCTTGATCCGTACGACGTTGGAAATGCATGTTGCAGAGTGCATCGATGCTTCTTTGGATTGCAGGTGTGAAGTTTTGGTAGTATTTATATTTAAAAATTGATCCAGTCTTTAAAAACCTGCTAGGTCAACTTCACTCATTCAAGTATTGGGATGAGCTAAGATGATTTCTTTTTGGAGTGCATGCCATCCACCGATACTTCCAAACATGGTAAGCTTTTGCTTCCTATTGTTTATGAGAATACAAATGTTAGAGTTAGTGGTTGTATAGGATAAACATGTAGAAAATAAAAGAGAACTATGCTTACAGTTATAGAACGCTATAACAGTAAACATGTTGAATGTCTAGAGATTAACCTTGGTTGGGTTTGTTTGGGCTTTCTATCATACTCTTTAAGTCAATGGAAGGACTATAAAATCAATACCCACGTTGAAAATCTCAAGAAATCATTTGGGTTACATGTAAATTCATCTTGGATGACTAAAAAATTAAACTTGGGATTATGGAAAGTATATTGGGTAAAGAAAGTATTAGCAATATACTTTTTTTTGAAAGATGAGACGATATCATTAAAGGGAAAGGAAAAAAAAAAAAAAAAAACAGGCAAGAAGGGCTGCTGAGGAAGCAGACCACGGTTACACTCCTAAAAATAAGAAGTCATGGCCAAAAAGATCCTTGACATTGGAGGACCACTCAATCATAAGGCGCTTGGCCCTAGTAGCAACAATCCTAGCCAAACTAGAAGAATTCCTGAAACATCTGTTATTCCTTTCTCCCCAAACTGACCACCAGACTGCAAGGACTGACATCCTCCAAATGATTGTCTTCACCTTTCCTAGATGTACCCCGTGCCACGCTTAAAGGAACTGCTTAACTTCGCTTGGGAAACACCAAGAAAGGTTAAAACTGAGCATGATCTCTGCCCAAATGGATTGGCCGAGCCGACAGTGAAGCATTAGATGGTCAACAGTCTCTTCAGATTGCATGCAACATAGACAAATATTGGGGAGGATCATCCCTTTCTTCCTCAGATTGTCTACCGTTAATATTTTCTTTTTCCCTACTAGCCAACCGAAGGGTGGCAGCATATTTCCACAGGAATGAGAGATTAAGCTTAGGATCAGACTGCTGAATGTGAATCTGGTTGTAGAGGGATCGAATGGTGAAGAGGGACGATTTGTCAGGTTTCCAGAAAATATAATCTTCTGACGAGAGCGAGGGGGCTGTTGTGTAGAGACTTTGAAGAAGACATGTAAAATCTGGGATCTCCCAATCTTGGAGAGCTCTTCTGCACGTTACATTCCAAACAAATTTTCCACCAACTTCAGAATAGTGATCAGCAAGTATTAGCAATATACTTGCAAGGCCACTGTATTGATCACAGGGAAAGGGAAGCCAGGAATACCTATATGATATGCTATTCATGGCGGTGTTGATTGCTCATTTAGGGAAGATGATGATGCTGTGAGATGTTGAACCTTCCTCTTCTTTCTCATGTGTAGGTAATGAGATAACTTGATCGCATGAGTAGAATTGGAGACCAAAACTGAAATATATATGATGATTGGTTGATAGTGTTTTACCTATTATCGAACATTCTTTCCTTTCACGCTTCCTCACCTCTCCAAATGGGAGAGACGTCCATGCTACCTTTTAAAAATATCACACTTTGGCGTATGGTGCTTCATAAATCCCTATTATTTAGTATACGACCACATTTTTTACTAGGCACTCATCTTGATGACCCAAATCGAATAAAACTTTTGTCCAGACATGACTATCACATGTGGCTCACCTTTAACGGTTAATGGTACATTCCTACCTTAATTAATGAGATTTCTTTACTATTAAGGCACAAGCACCTTGAACACATCTCTCATGAGGAGATGGAAAGACATGTAAAAGGCGCAGTTTGTATAGATTAAATATGAGACGAATGAAGAGTTTAGTCTCTTAAAGGTGATACATGTAGATACCCGTCATCCATTTCCTATGGCTTGATAGAATGGACAAAAGTACTTCATTACCTATATAAATGACTATTGTCGCTTGGTTGCCTATACTTATTCATACAAATCAGATGCTCTGGACGTCTTAAGTTTATGAAGCAAAAGCTGAGAATCAATCTGACAAAAGGATTAAAGTCATTAAATCTGATTGTGGTGGTGGATACTAGGATTGATATGATGAATCAAATCAGAATCCAGGCCATTTGTTGAATTCCTGCAAGAGGACAACATCATCCCTTGATATACCATGCATGATACAACAAAGCACAATGGTGTAGCTGAGTGACGAAACAAGACCCTTAAGGATATGGTAAGGTCTATGATTAGCTGTTCTATCTTATCAAAATCTTTGTGGCTTGATGCCTTAAAGACAATGTTTACAACCTTGATTACTTTCAGAGTACGGTTGTCCATAAGACCCAGTTTGAGTTATGGACAAGAAGAAAGCCTTTCATTAGGCACATTCATGTCTGAGGCTGCTCCACTGAAGCGAGGATATACAACCTACAAGAAAAAAAGGTTGACCCCAAAACCATCAGTGGTACTTCATCGACTACGCTGAAAGGTCCAAGGCATTTAGGTTCTACTGCCATTCTTTTAGCATAAGGATCGTCGACACAGGGAATGTTAATAATTTCTTGTTTTGATGATTACGGACAAAGATTTGGATGGGGGCAGAATCCGTAACAGACTAGAGACCGATCAGCCTTGTGGGAACCCCTTACAAGATTTTGGCTAAAGTCCTGGTGTCCCATCTTAAAGGTGTGCTAGGAAAGATCATCTCCGACAACCAAAGCGCATTTGTTCCAGGTAGACAAATTATTGATGGAGCGTTAATTGCATCAGAATGCTTGGATTCTTGTTACAGATTCGGTCGTATGGGCCTCTTATGCAAGCTTGACATTCAAAAGGCTTATGATCATGTGGACTAGACATTCCTTCAATACATGCTGAATCGAATGGGGTTTGGGGAGAAGTGGAGGCAATGGATAGGGGTTTGCGTCCGATCTGCTTCATTCTCTGTATTACTGAATGGATCCCCATAAGGATTTTTCTCTAGTTCTAGAGGTCTGAGGCAAGGGGACCCCTTATCCCCTTTCTTATTTCTTATCGCGGGCGAGGCCCTCTCCAGAATGTTGCAAAAGGGACAAGAAGAAGGCATTGTCAGCAGATTCAGGGTGAAGGGCATGGAGAACTACATTTCCCATATTCAGTTTGTAGACGAAACTCTCCTCTTTTGTGAAGCAAAGCAGTCGAAAGTGAGTAATCTGCACACAATAGTTAGATGTTTCGAAGCAATTTCAGGTCTCAAAATTAATCTGGCTAAATCGAAGATGTTCGGTGTCAATATGGAGAAAGAAGAAATCAGCAGATTCACAGACATTTTTGATTGCCCTACGGGAACTCTTCCAACAACTTTTGTTGGCCTGCCTCTATGTATAGGGAAACCTCCCAAATGACTATGGGACAAAGTTATTGAAAGAGTTGAGCAATACCTGGCAAGATGGAAGTGCAGATACTTATCGTTGGGAGGTAGGCTTACTTTGATAAAATCAGCTTGATCAAATCTGCCTATATATTTCATGTCATTGTACAAATGCCCGGCATCGATCCTGAAATCCCTTGACAGACTTAGAAGAGATTTTTTATGGCACGGAAAGGAAAACAAAAAAATCCATTTGGTGGAATGGAAGGAGGTGTGCAAACATGTTCAAGATGGGTGGGCTGGCATAAGAAATCTCAAAACAATGAATCGTGCGCTTCTAGGTAAATGGCTTTGGAGATTAGGGACTGAAAAAGGGGTGTTGTGGAACAGACTTATCAAGAGCAAATATGGAAGATCTGAGGGAGGTTGGTGGACAAAGGATTCTTCAGTCTATAGAGCTTCTGCAGTTTGGATATGTATTCTGTCTTCAAAATCAGAGGCGATTAAAGGTATAGGTATTACAATAGGTAAAGGTGATAATATGCATTTCTGGGAAGACATATGGGTGGGGGAATCTACCTTGAAAAGTGATTTTCCAAATATATTCCGTCTCTCTACTAATCCGTCAATCTGCGTGGCTGATTGTTTCTCCATCACAGGCCATCAGACTGTGTGGAATCCCATATGCAGAAGGAATCTCCATGACTGGGAGATCGACAAATATGCAGCCCTGCAACGTCGCATCATCAGTTGCAAGATTGATCAGGAAAAGGAAGATAGTCTGTACTGGAGGATCGACAAACCCGGATCTTTCACGGTAAAATCGCTGTACAACTTTATTGATAGAAAGCAGTTTTTGATGGCAAATCAAAGGATAGATTCAGTGTGAAAGTTCAAAGTTCCCCCAAAGATAGCAGTTTTTGGCTGGCTAGTGGAGAAGAATAGGGTATTGACTGTAGACAATCTGAGGAAGAGAGGCATGATAATTACTAACATATGCCTATGCTGTATGAAGGATGCAGAATCAGTAAACCATCTGTTTGTCCACTGTCCGTTCATCAGTCAGGTGTGGACAGCGATTCTTCAAACTTTCAAGGTTGCTTGGTCCTTTCCTGAATCTTCCGAGAAGCTGTTATATTGCTGGCATGTGTCAAAGTAAGGAAAAGAAAAAGCCACAATCTGGAAAATGTTCCTCTTGGCGGCCTGGTGTTCAGTTTGGGAAGAAAGAAATGGGAAACGTTTTGAGGGAGTCTCCAACTTGGCAGCTGCTATAGTTCAGAGAGTTCAACAGTATGTGGTCGAGTGGGGCATCGTTCTCTGTGAATTTTAAGGGATGTAATTTACCTTTTGTTGAAGGATAGCTTTCTCGCTTCCTCAGCATGATAATCCTTTTTCTGTAATCCCTTTCTCTTTAATCAAATCTTCATTATTTCTCAAAAAAAGAAAAAGAAAAAAAGATTTGGATGGTTTAGATTATCAAGACGAGCAATAGGTGGGGTCGAGAAAGATGTGGTCATACACTCAATAATAAGGGCCTATGGGGTATTATAGTTTAAAGTTTGATAGAGTTAAAAGTCATATGGATTTCTCTCCCATTTCGAGAGATGTGATTGCGTGAGAGGGAGGAGTTCGATGATGGGTAGAACACTACTAGCCACCTTCTTATATATACAAGTCTCGGTCTCCACTTCCACTTATGTGATCAAGTTATCTCATTAACCATGTATGAGAAAGAAGTGGAAGATCCAAAACCACTCTCTATCAGTTTGAACTTTTAGAGCAGTGGTTAGTTGTACTCCGTCAAAAATAGTATCAGAGCGGGAGGTCTCGTGTTCGAGACTCTTCACTAGGGTGATTAATGCAGGGGCATTTTCACATCGGGCTCGAGTGGGGTGGCCTGTCTGAAGCGGTGGCGGGATTGATTCACCATGCTCTATCAGGAGCTTTTAAAGCAAGTAGTTAGTTGTCCTGCGTCAGTTAGCCATATGTATGTGTTAAATGCAGTGTTTTAAATAGCGGTAGCGTGATGCGTAGCGCTCAGCCATCTATAGCGTGTAGCGTAAATACGTAGCGTGTAGCGTAAGCTACACGATATTTCTATTTTTTAATTTAAAAATAACAAATTAATAAATAATGAAAAAAAGGGAAAAAAAAATTAAAAATGCCTAAAAGATGATTCATTTGATCAATTATAAGCATGTTCAAAAAAGTTATAGTTATCATTTATCAAAAGCCAATCCACATACATAAGCCAAATCAATAATTATCACATCAACAACTTCCTAAGCAAACTACTTTAATTAATAATGTCTAATTGAACCACAAGTCACAATATGAAAAGAAATAAAAATCCCATAGGTTAAAAGTATCAAGTACAATACAAGTGTCACATTCCTCAACATTAGAAACAAAGAAAACGTGAAAAATAATAAAAAAATTAAAATAGTAAAAAAATACATTGTAGCTTACGCTACGGACGCTACGCGCTACGTAGCTATAGCGTACACTACGACCCCTGTAGCGTGCGCTACAGGGGATTTACGCTATTTGGGGCGCTACAGGGGATTTACGCTATTTGGGACGCTACGTAGCGCTACGGCTACGCTACGCTACGTAGCGTACGCTACCGCTACGCTACGGACGCTATTTGAAACACTGGTTAAATGTGACTAGAATACATGGAGAAATTGCTTAACGGGCTGGGCTCAGGCTTGTCAAACTTTTAATCTAGCTGGGCTCAAGCCAAGAGAAAATGTGGCCCACTTTGCTGCAGTGAAGATTGAAGAAGTGGCTGAATTGAGATTGTTTGAAGCATTGCATTAACCTGTCAGGGGAAAAACAACAGTAGCATTTAGCTTGCAGAAATGGAGCCTTTGGACTAGGCTCGGGCCACGATAAAAGTAATCTATGTTGGTCATATGTATGTGTTACATATGACTACAAAAAAAAAAAAAACCACTTTGCTGCAATTAAGATTGAAGAATTGTCTGAATTGTGATTGTTTGAAGTGTTGGATTAACCTGTCAGGAAAAAGAAGAAAAAAAAAAAGTAGCACTTGGCTAACCAACAGAAATGGAGCATTTGTTTTTCATGTGAAAAATGTTATTTCATCTGCCGTCTTGGGATGCCTTTTCATAATCAGTTTGTTTTAAATTCTACAGGAAAATCCAGACTTGTGGAAGTGGCTCACTGGCCAGGAGCAACCACCCGAGGCGGTGAATAGCAACCCGGTAAGTGATGATGACGTTATAATTTCATTTTATTTTGTTTGGGCATTGTTTTTTATTCTGTCAATCCTGTGTAGGTATTTTCTGCCGTCCATGCCAAGGTTATGGACAATCTGAATAACCACGCTGCCCCCGAGACACGAGCAAAGCCAGGGCAGCCATGGGTGAGAGGATGGGACGATAAGAGGGGACTAGGCGGGCCGATCTATGGGAACCAGTAAACATGGGAACCCTTCAAATGTATTATAGGTTATAGAGATCTCTGCTAGGCTCACGTGCACCTTGAGATGCAGGCGCTCACATACCAACATGGGTCACATGTGCAAAATCCAAAGCCGCACATACCAAGCATGCCCCACCGTATGTGTAGACATGGGGAAACAACAGGTGCTTCATGGGCCCATGCTCAACTTGCACGCATGACCTACCTGATGAGTGGACTACATGCCGGAGTGTGCCTGATGAGCAGCTTGGGTCCCACACATGTGGCATTGGGGCAGGGGGCTGTCTATTGAGGTGCTAGTGGGCTACATAAAAAATCAGGTTTAGGAAGATTTGGTTTGTAAGAGTAATGAATAAAAGGGAGTATCATGTTTGCATGATTAACCTTTAACATCAGACGATACATTCATGCATGCTATGAAAAGTGGAGAATTAAGTGCCGGCGATGACTGATATTAATGATGGAACTGCTGTTGTTTGATAACTATGACTTCATAGTTGAACCCTGTAATAGAACAATGCGATTTATGAAAACAATGTACTGGAATTGCATTTGAGAATAAAGATTATACGTAAGTAGTGTGATTGTTAGATCTTGTGGATTGAACTGATGAGAAGGATTCGCTGTCATCATAGAACAGCTGATTTTTGCGCTGTGTGTGGACTCACCTAGCACATGAAGACATGGTGCCCATCTGCAAGGTTTCGGTTTGTTCTTTGGGGCCCAAACCCAAGAACAAAAAATCAGGCTTATCATTAGATGGGCCACACTTGTCTGGGAAGTCGACAGTCCAGATAATGTACATGTGTCGCCTACCTAATGAGTGGATTGATCTGAATTTTTTGGGTGCCAGCATTGGGTGGGGCTGGGCTGATGCAATGACATGGGTCATGTACATGTGGGGTGAGTCTGGACTGGGCGTATGCATGACCTGCCTTTGATTTTTCTCTGCCATGTCCCCGGATCCTTATGGCCCTGGTTGGGTGCTACTTAAAAATGAGTTGGTCTCATTTTATTTTATTGTAATTTATGTATTAGAACATTTTAATTTGTTGGTAGGGATTAAGATATAATCAACAAGTATATGAGGATGTGTTTGGTTGCACCAAATTAGACAGATAAATCTTGATATTTGGTGCATCCAAACAACACCCTAAACTAGGTAAGCGATGGTAACCGAAACGGGATGAGCTCATTTTTTAGTGGCACCCAAACATGCTTGTAGTTAGGATATGGCTTATTCTGGCAGGGAAAGGACCCAGCACTAAACACTAGTCGTTGGTGAATTTGATCATGTGTGTTTTGATCTAGATCATTCATCAGGTGGGCCCTAATAAAAAAATCAAACAGTCACAATGATGAATGGGGATGATCCTTAGATGGTGATGAATAGGATTCTGCTCCTTTAGGGAGAATGGGCCACTATTTTGGAGTGGGGAGAATTCTGCTTGGCAGCGACCCAAATTCGTGGCAGATCCATACCCCTGGAAGAGTGAAAGTCCTAATGCTTTTTGTGTGGTCCACTGCAAGTTGACTGGCCTGATTTTGTCAGCCAAGGGACATACATTAGGGCAGACCTCCCTATGAATGAACCCATACGAAGTGTATTATATGAGTATTTGCTAACTATATGGTTCAGATTGCTCTGGGGCGAGCTTGAGGTGAGCCGTACTGGCCTCGATTTTAGGTCTGGAGATTGGTTGGTCTGGATTTGTTCTTATAGCTGCTGATGGCTCAAGTGTACGCACTCATTTAACATTAGTGGTCCAGGGGCTTGGATGGGGGCTCAATCCAGGTCTTGTAGCATGCTTCCTTCTCATGCAGCCGGGCTGGTCCTTGAATATCATGGGAACTCTAATACTCTTCAGCCCAACTCAACCTGGGTTCTGATCGTTTTCCACCCTAGATCACGTGCATGTGAGGACCATTTTTTGGGGATCCACCCTGCTGACCTGATGGGAGATGGTAGCAAAAATCTCTGATGTGGTTTTTTTTTTTTTTTTTTTTGATCTGAACTGTTTATAGATGGGCCTCATCATGGATAAGGATTCCCAAAAATCCGGCATGTTGGAATGTTTTGATCATTGAACTGTTTTTCTTCGAATATGGATCATCTTCTCAATTGTCTTTTCTAGGGCATTGATCTAAAAGGTTAGATCCGGTTTGGCACCTTAGATTTGGGTGTAATAGGAGGCAATTGGAGATGAACGTACCAAATTGGTGCATTGGGCGCCGTGTATTTGTGATAAATGAACGTTCTAAAATCTCTGTTTTGCTGCTATTTAAAAGTAATTGGTGTGCCTCGAGAGTGGTACAAGTAACAAAGGGGTTGCTCAACTAATAATCTACCATACACATGTCATGCTGATGATGCATTAAACAATTTAATTATTGATTGTATCATTAAAACAACATTAATAGAATGATTTAAACTGATCAAACATTAGTAATCTAAATGAATGGCTAGAAAACGTCATGAGTCATTCCTTTGTGATTATTATGTTGGCCCACCTCAGGTTTAGAATTTCCTATTTTTAGTGAAAGTATATGTCTTATTAAGCTTCTTACAATCATTTCATCAAATATTACATATGTACACTAATTTAGAATAATAAAGTTAATTTAATTAATTAAATGCAGATTTCTATAAATATGTAAAAAATTCCAATGCATTTTACTTACAGGCATCTAAATATAAATTTTAAATTTCAGTGTATTTCAAACACAAGCTGTCTAAAACAACTAAGATTTTAATTTACCGTGTAATTGTGAATTGAATTCTAATGCATTTCAAGCGCAATCTCGATCTCTCGGTGTTGATATATTTTTAGGTGGCCGATGGGAGATGTACAAGTCAAAATCAAATCATGACCGTTGAGTAACTTTTTCAAAATTTTGAATTTCCCATAATGCCCCTGATGATTCACGGGGAAGTGGGCCTTTCGATTGTCCTTCCCAGTCAAAATACAATATAGATACCGAAAAATTGCAATTTTTTGGTGATTTGTTACGGAATTTTATACACCTTGTGGGACATGCACCTGTACTGGTGTCCACGTGAACTCATGTCCTATGCACGTGACATGCACATGCATAAATCCATGCATATCTACCATATTTTAGAAGGATGCTCCGGCAGAGTATATTGATTCATACGCATGCACCTTGTAGATATGTCATACGTGTAATCAATGTCCGAAGGGTGGGCCACACTTGGATGGGTCATAAGCGAGAATTGCACCTGATTTCGTAGCTGGCCAATCTGTGGACATCAAATGGACGGATATGGTAAAATAGCTAAAGGTCCAGATTGTGAATAGGTGTCCATTAATCTTAAGATAGGATTATCCAATCAATCCGATTTTAGGATTGTAATCTATCTACAGTGGGTCCCACGATTTGAACGTTTTTTTGAATTCATGCATGCCACGTGTGCAGTTTCTAAATGCATGAGTATGAACCTTCACTCCCGTACACAGTACTTTATTTTTATGTGATCTTGGAGATGGTTGTTTCGTACGTGTCTGAGGAGAAACGCCGAGGATGTTGCTCCAGCACATGTGCCAGCGTGGCTGACATACGTGTATGAGACGCCAGAAATTCATCATGTGGGGCCCACTAGGAGCATGCTCTCTCCCAAAATTTCAGGACCGTCAGGTATGCAATTTGTGTATGATAAAAATGGACGGTTATTTAAAAAAAAAAAAAAAAAAAAAAGCTGACGAAAAGATTTATATTCAATGCAAACGTGTGGCTAAACTTACGATTGAATGAGGCTGATTTTATGTGAAGTGAAGGTTCTGAGTGGGCCCCACCTTATTAACGGCCTGGATCCACAAACGTGTAGCATTGGCACGTTTGCCTGCAATCACAATTCTTCTGGCCGGAATCGCGCGGTGGGTATGGGTGGGAGGATGCTGTTTGCAGCCGCACATATGTACGCATCGGAAGCAAGATCTCAATCGGTGTGGAAGCCTGTGTAAGATCCAGTCCGTTCATCAGACAGGCCCAACGTGATTGTTCCATATGACAAGATTTCATCAGGTCCACCCACCAGATTATACACGTGTGAATGAAAAATATGGATGGTTAGGAAAAGTATTGCCAACGACCCACATCCATGCATGCACGTGCAGCACAGACCTTGATTTGGCTGGTCAGATTTTTAGCCTGGGACACAACCCTGAGGGGCCTAGATAACGAAAGGCGTGGATCTCAAACAAGCATGCAATGGCAACACGTGCAGGGAGCTTGTGTTTAACAAATGCAGATGCGTAGCTGCACGTTTGCATCTCACATGGGCCCGAGCCGAACTAGGCCCATCTTGGCCGGGCCCATTGCTACCCCTACCTCAGCCTGCGTCATAACTCATAAGGCTGATGTCACGGTGATGCTGACTCACCAACGTTCCAGAAACTGGGGCCGGTGATAGGTGGGCCCCACTCTGCCGCGCTATTATAACAAGCTCAGTTGACGATGCTTACTCGAGAAGTCTGTCGGATGATGATGATACGGTAGATCCGGAAGAACAGGAATGGGTAGTTCCATCTCTCCATAGTACACGTGGCAGGGGGATCTATCAATCCGAACCGTCCTTCTAGTTTCCTCCGTGATGGATGGCTCGCTTGTGAGAAATTGTACCTTTTAGACGATCCTATCTAACACTTTTAGCTATTTTGCTAACTACGTTTTATGGGAAAGCATTACACACCTTTGTGGGGTCCACCATGATCAGTGAATGACATCCAATCTGTCCATCATGTGATAACTTTGATTTTAAGAAAAATGGATGAAAATCAGACCGATGAGAAGCTCAGGTGGACCACACTATTGGAAAAGGCGTGGATGGGTATGGCCACCATTTAAAACCTTTCAGACATTTTGTGGGTCAACCATGTTGTGCATATGGCATCCAACCGTTGATCTGGTTCGTACCCCAAGGAAAAATGGGCCAACCATAAATCAGGTGGGCCATACGACGTGCACACCATTCATGATGCCACGTAATGGATGTCATGCATTGATCATGGTGAGCCCAAAGAGGTCAAAAGTACCAATTCTTCTACACTGTGATTATTGATAAATAGGCCATCCATGATTATGATTGAGAAAACATGATGAACGATCCCGATTACACCACCCTTCTTCGAGTGTGGTTGGGAGAGAAATGGCTCTACCATGTTCCGGTGCTACCTATTCCACCATATCATCTCCCCGAGTCGGAAATCCCCGCGCCTTTTCGTAATAAAGGGGTAAAAAGGTATAGTGCTTCTCAAGATTTCCTTACATGATGCTCTTTCACCCTTAGGAATGCTACTTGCAGGCACCAAACACAAGCGCCCCACACGAGCAAGATCGTCACCGTTAGTGTCACAGGCCACATGGGGTCCACAAGTATGCTTTAATTTGGACCTTTGGTTGTCTTTTTTCAGCTGTCCATCTTTTCATACGCAAGTGGCCCACCTGAAACCCGTCTGTTGTTCTTGCTAGGACATATCCACCATGATGTCCGGTTGATGAACGCCCAAGATCTCACACAAGCGTGCTAGTTGACACGTGTAAGACCTATCTGTCAGCAGTCTTTCTCCAGTCAATCTAGTAAGCAACCTAACGATGAGAATCTCCGGCCCATGATCTACCAGCTAGACCATGCACACACGCACGTACAGACTCTGCCGTCCACACGCACATATTCTTGCCAAGGTGGAATACGTGTGAGACATCCGAGCTGTCCATCATGCGGGACACACTGATAGACCTTCTGCCTAAAAAAGGCATGATTTAATTCCACAGATGGACCAAAATGCACAAATGGAATGCGAAGTTGAGTAAGCATTTTCTATCCATCTATTTTCTTTCCTTACGTTGTGGCCCATCTCAGTTATAAAACAGCCTGATTTTTCGGTTAGAAGATCTTAAAAGTGTGGTCTAACTGATGAAATGTTTGGATTTCTCACACATGTGCCATAATGGCACATGTACTTGCGTGTGAACCTAGCATCACCATATGGCCTAATTTGCCCAAGAGGAGGTAAGCCAAGTTCAATTTCAAAGATGACTTGTTCAAAGAAGAGGGCTTTCCCTTTGAGTAGAAAATTTGAAAAAGACAAACTTCCGATGCTCTGGCATCGTATGATGGATGATACACTGGCACTTACAAAATTGCATATGTGGCATACAAATAAGTCAAATTAAACTGTCCTCATTATGTTTCCCAGTTTCGATATATCATGAACGAAAAATCACAGTTAACTGATGATATAACCATCGGATTGGTGGACACTTATTGGACGGTATGGTACTATTTCAATAAAAGTGTCCAAAAATCAGCTATTAGGATTGTCCATCCAATAGTATTTTCTGATTATTGTTCAATTACTATGTATTCTACAATTTAGTCGGTTTAATTTGAGTTAATGTATGCCACGTGGATAATTTTTGGGCGACTGTGTATCAATTGTCATTGGCTCCCTGAGTATCATATAACTCACGTTTGAAAATTGGGATCAAATGCATGTGTAGAAAGTCTTGTGTAGTCCCCTCAATGAGAAGATAATGCTTTTTATTGGAACCCATGTGGGCCATGTGGGCCATACATCTTGTTTTGAAATCCTGATTTGTTTTGTAAATTCCCTTTGAATATCATTTCTCAGCTTTTTATTTTATTTTATTTATGTGGTCAGTGCTCCCTCGAGGTGGGCATCGAGTCGAGTTCTACTGGATTGGGTCCAACTCGGCTCGATCTGATTTTTCAAGAACTTGACCCGAACTCGATCTGATCAGGGACCGAGTCTAGTAGAGATGACTTGATCTGATCCAAAGAATCCTTGCTGGCCTGACCCAAATCAAGTCTAACTCAGTTCGGGAAAGCGAATCGAGTTGGATTGAGTTGAGTCTAGGGAGAGAGAGGGAGAGAAAGGAGGAGAGAAAGAAGGAGATGTGTGAAATCGGGAGAGAAAAAAGGAGAGAAAGGAGGAGAGAAGGAAAGAGAGGAGGGAAATCGGGAGAGAAAGGGAGAGAAAGGAGGAGAGATGGGTGGGCGCAGTACCTCTTTCGGGTAGAGAAAGAGAGATTAGGGTTCGTTCGGATTTCGGATCGGATCGATCTGGATTGATCACGATCCGAACTCGATCCGATGTACGATCGGATCTGAGTGGTCCTAGTCGATCCGCGCCGATCTAGACTTTCGGTTTGGTTCAGATTGATCGGATTCACCAGATGGAGTCAAATTTTGCTCAAGCTGTGGTGATCCCACATAAATAATAAGTTATGGTGCACCTACTTGCTTTGAAATTAGTGGATGGTCCAATCAACCAATATGGACCTTCCATTAGTTCTATGTGACCTTTTGTGGGCCACAATGAAAAAACCGCACCAATCAGATGATCCGATCCATCTGATAGTTGCCCTTTTTATAGCCCTCCAGTGCTGAAGGCAAGGATTGGCTTGTCATGTATGGTGGCCCCAACAAATTGGATGGATGCATTTGTTGAATGGGTCTACTTCTCCATACAACAATCTTTGATCGTTCATGTTATAAAGATTCCAATTGGATGGTTAGTACCATTCGTTTGGTGTGATTTGCTTCCATTGCGGCCCATGAGTGGGTTGGAATTCATGGACGCTCAGGATTGATCGATTGGATTGTCTACATGTCCGTATGAAACTATGAGCACTATAACTTATAATGCTCCGGGTCCACTGAACTGTTTTTTCTGCTTCACTGCGATTCATCGACAGTGGTCCTTCACCAGTCGCGTTCTGTTTGGAAGCAGATAGACTGTGACAACCGCCGTAGGGTATCCCCGTGGCACGACGTGGCCCAAGCTATGCGGGGCCCACCGTGATGTATGTGTTTTATCCATGCCGTTCATCCGTATTTATATATCATTTTAGGTCATTATCTAAAAAATGATGTATATCCAATCTCAAGTGGGCCACACCACAGAAAACAGTGGGTACTGAGCTTCCACGGTTGAAAACTTCCCAGGGCCCACCGTCATGTTCTATTTTCCATCCAATCTGTTCATAAGGTCAAAAAACCTGGATGAAGGGACAAAACAAATATAATATTGGTCCAAAACTTCTGTAGCCTCCAATAAATTTTCAACGATGGGCATTCAATCTCTACTCTTTTCTGTGGTGTGGTCTGATTGATCTTTGGATTTTCATAACATTTTTTGTACTACCTAAAATGAGTTGAAAAAACGTATGGACGGAGTGGATAAAACAAATACATAACGGTGGGGCCCAAAAAGCTTCCATTCCGCTTCACTGAAATTAAATAATTTTACTGTCACGCTTGTTTTTTCTGTTTTAGTACACCCTACTGTCAGTTCAGACATCACCGGGCAATCGATACCAAGACTTCAGTGTCGAAACGAGGTATCGCTCTCAGTCCACCACTTGAGCTATGGATCAGGTGTAATTTTACTGTCACGCTCGCTAGCAAGCATACAGGTTGTTCCCACGTGGGATTGTGCATACATCGGGTCATGATTATGTTATCTGGACCGTCAATATAATCTCTGCCACTATTGATGAAGGTCGTATTAAAAAAATTCCAGATGGGGAAATTGAATTCCTTCGATCGTTGGACTATTTTCCATTTAATTTAGACGGTCGCCATATTTCCTCCTTCACCATGTATCTGTAGGATGATGATCGAAGGGTTTGGGATCTTTCAATCCGGAGCATGGCCAGCAGGGTCCATGAAATCAACGTCTCGGATCGCCCAACAACTGCCATGCAGGTACATAATCTTGCGCCTCTCGAAAAAATTAGCATTGTAGACTCATCTGTGGTATTTTTCTTTTCGACACCCTATAACTTAAATTATGAAAGTAGATTTTTAAGTATGGAAAAAAAATTTTGAATGAAAATACTCCTGATTTTAAAGGTAAATCAATTATACTTTCGTAAAGTAAGTTTTGTTCGGGTCTGATAAAAAAGGGTGGGTGGTAGATCAGGTCTATGGTAAAAAATTACCCTCCTCTCAGGTGTACCATGCTGAAAAACGTGTCTTCTTAGGCACGAAAATTCTCACACACGTGCGACATATGGATCGTTGATCTATACCATTAATCCAATGGGTCCCACTATGAATTGGGTGTTCCCTAAAATTTTCATACAATGAAAGATCCCAAGTTCCCAACCCTTCAATCATGCAATTCCCACATCACACGGACGGTGGTCGGCGTTTCAACCTTGATGAGGTCAATGCTTTGATCACAGTTTTAAAAAGGCGGGCTAACGGCCCCAAAAGTTCCCTATCTGTATAGGTATCTTAGAATATCCTACGGCTACCATTTGAACTCCCTATCAACTACTCCGATATTCTGTGGCTATGGTTTTTCCCCTTAAAATAGAGAAATTTAGCCAGTTGAGATGATATAGTAGATCTGTGTACAAGTGATATATGGTGGGCGTTTATGCACTACAGTACAAGTGTAAGGATGATACATAAATCCGGACGGTCCATCTTTTGTCCCCTATCATGGATGGTATATATTCGTATGTACTTTTAATTAATTTTAAGCAATGACCATCGATCTTAATTCATTTTTGTTTTTTACCGTTGGATTGAAGGAAGCTGAATAGATGAATAGAATCGTTCAATCTATGTGTATTTTGAAGAAATTTCCAACTACAGTAAGTACGTCTAGATGGACGGTCCAAAATAAAAGAAACCTGCCTTTGTGTACTGTGAAAAGATGGATCACTGTCTCATGTGCACCCTCTAGATTAGAACCTGCAGTAACGCCTTTTGCGGCTGCAACTCACGGGTCTTTGGACAATTTCGTAGTCCGAAGGGCTACGTGAAATTTTAGTTCTTGGATTGTTTCCATGAGAGATGGTCCACTGTTTCTTGATTAGATTGGGTCCATCAGATGAACGATTCTGATCACTAGATCTGGGCCCCATGCAGCTGCATTCCACACCATGGGGCTTGATCACTAGGGCTGGGCCCCTCATGTTTGTCAATGGATCATGGGGAGTTAAATGATACTCTGGAAACGTATGATGCTTCATGCTCAGGCACTTAGAAGTTATACACGTGGCATGCAGTAACTTAAAGCAAACCGAAAAAAATATGGAACGTACTGGAACTAAGTCACATTCCTAAAATCAGATTGCTTGAACCATTCTAACCTTTGATTCGTGGACACTTTTTTGTTGAAATAGGGCCATTGGATAGTTTTCAGTTTTAACGGTCCAAAAGATACCCAACAATCCCATAGTCCGATAATTAAATAAAACCTAATCTTAGGTTCAGGATACGTCTAAACCGAAAATAAAATTTTGTACAGTCTTATTTAACTTGTATGCCACGTATGCAGTTTCTAAGTAATTTTTAAGTGCCTGCGTATAATCTATCACACCATACCAGAGTATCATAGTTTTACTCTTTCACCTTGTTGGAATCTTTTCCGGCTAGAGAGAGAGAGTATATAGTTTCCTCCCAAAGCTCATTTCCACGCAGGACACGTGGCAAACAGGCAAGTACGTGGGACATCTGACCAGTGCATAAGGTCTTCCCTGCAGTGAAGATGTACACACGCAAAAAAGATGCCAGTGGGCCATCCACGTACGAGATTGTAAGACCGTTTAGAACTACCTTTTCAACGGACCACAATCAATATACACCTTTGACCTTCCTATTCAGCTAGTCCCATCTGATTTTTTTCGTATAAAATAGTTTTCTCAGCAAGACCCACCTTTTGAACCGCTCAGATGTTCCACTTCCTTGTCAAGATGGCACGTGTGATGCGTGTAAAGGTGAATGTAGACGTGTGGAGCTAGCAAAGCTCTTGGTAGGATAAAAAACATTCAGCTCGATTCCTGGCTCATGTCTCTCATGGACATGCTCCCGTGCCTGCCTATGTATACGAGCTGTCCTTGATTTTTGTAATGGCTCAGAGCTGCAGACTCCCATGCAGAAACGATTCCCTCCATCATCTCACATGTACGTTACATGAATGCACGTCTACATGTTACATGTTCGTGATGTATGTACATGATCGCATATATGTATATAAGCACCGGCATGGATGGCCCACTTGGCTGGAGGGAGGAGATTAGGTGTTACGTGGTAACGCCTTAGTGGGTGTTACCCTTACCGTGTGGGGCCCACCTTGATGAATGTGTTGAATATTGACACTCTCCATCTATTTTTGCATCTCATTTTTAAGATTCGATCCAAAACTCATGCAGATATTATTTTTTTACCAAGCAAGAGTGGGATTTCACGGACGCCGGATTAGATACTGACAGGTTCAATAGCGAGTCCCCTGCTGAAGTGACGTCACCAATTTATGTGGGCCCTATTACGATGTATGTGTTGTATCTACACTGTCCATCCATTTTGGGATATCATTTTTGGGCATGAGCAAAAGAATTAGGCAGATAAAAAGTTGCAGTGACCTGTCACAAAAAGCACTGGGGCGGGTAATTCCCATCAATGAAACTATCACAATGCCCACCGTGATGTTTATTTGAAATCTAACCTGTTAAAAAATTAAAAAAGACATGAAAGGAAGGAAAACATAAATATCAGCTCAATCTAAAACTTTTGTAGCCTTTAGAAGTTTTTAATGGTAGGTGTCACTGTCCCTTAAGCTTAAGATTTAAATCATTCTTTGGATCTTGCCCTAAAATGATATCTCCAAATGGATGAAAAGCATGGATACAAAATATACATCATAGTGGGGCTTGCAGAACTCGGCGACATCACTTCAGTAGCTAGTCTAGCTACTCATCCTGTCACTAGCCAATCACTCCCGGATTTCACCGCCTATGGGTACTCGAATCCGTGACCTGGTGTTGAAACTCTTGTGAGTCTAACACGGGGCAAGAGCAAGGACCCAACTTATGCAGATAAATCTCAGGTGAACACACTACTAGAAACAACAATAAATTACTAAAGAAACCTTTTATGGGCCACAAAAATTTTGAATCGAGCCAATCTTTGTATTTTCCCTCAATCTAAGTTTGGTTGACCTTTTATACACAGGTTGGATGGTAAATAAAAATTACAGTGGGCCCTAGTAAGTTTTTATTGGTGAGCGTTCAATCACCACTGTTTCTTGTGGTATGGTCCATTTGAGATTTTGACATGGTTAATTTTTGGGACCACGTCCTAAACTAGTAGGGGTAAATGAATGGATGACATGGATATATGATGAATCATCAAGGTGAGGCCCATGTTAAAGGTAAAACTCCCTAAGGGCCTGTTTGGCCGGGCAGGGTGGATGGGATTAGGTTGTATTAGGATGGATTGGAAGGAGCAATCCTGGGATTTGGCCGGGCGTGCCAAACAGGCAAAAGTTGGATATAGCAATCCCATGGGATTGCCAGCAATCCACTGACATCACCATCATTACCTTGAAATCCACCCAATCCCTCTTAATCCCATCTATTTTGCTTGGGACATGTTTGGTTAGACGGAGCAATCCCGGGATTGGCTGACGTAATCCCGGGATTAGCCAGGTGAGCCAAACATACTCGGTGGTGAATTCCTTGGATATAGCAATCCTGTGGGATTGCCAGCAATCCACTGACACAGCCATCATTACTTGCCATCCACCCTAATACAATCCAATCCCATGGGATGGCCCGGCCAAACACGCCCTAAGGCGTTACCGGGGTAACACGTTATCCACTTCCTCTGCATAGATGGTTGATAATTTGATATTGACTGATTGTCTTTTTCCACTGGCCACACGTTGTGGATGGATCCAACAATTGTCGCACCTACTGGGGACCATATAGTGAGTGGTCCAACGGTCAGACCGCCCATCTTATGGACTCTTATGCCATATGGGCCACCATCATAAGAAACTATGGCTGAACGTGTTTACACCTATTTTCAACTCTGAGGTGGACTAATCAAAGCCTAGCTACCACGATGACATCATGAGATTGCAACTGGCATGAGACATTTTATTATTGCCTGTGGTTCCTTTGGTGATATGCATTATGTCATACATGTAAATGTAGTGGACCTGTCTTTTGGAGAGCAAATCAGCATAGGATACGTAACTTTAATTAACATATTCATTAATGAGGCAACGTGCCTATTACGTCTATAAATCTGTCAATGATGTTTTCGGAGTGGTCATCTTTTACTGTCCTTTTAAAATGGGAGATCTTCTTAGAAATGGTCATAGATACTATAGCATTCTAAGAGATTCCGAAAATCTGAGGTTCAAATTGGTGTCCAAGCAAACCTAGCCATAGCTTGAACCTGAATAAGGAGAGACAGGCACATCATCCGAGTTGGGTCTACAACCATGATCCGATTGGAATGGGAAGAACAGGCATAGGGCTCAAAAAATGATATGACCTGCTCAATAACGAATTAATATTGAACAGATTTGGGCCACTAATCATGGAGATAAGAAGAAATAAAGAGATTGCATCAGTCATATTAGAATAAAAAAGAATAGGATAACTCTATTTACCAGATATGGCCCGTTTCTCATTAGTATCATGTGTCAACTTCCACTCATACGGTCAGGAACATAGTGATCTACAATAGGCCACTCGAATGAATGGCCATGGTCAAATTTAGGGCTAGATGTTCTCTTAACCAATGCAGATCCTTTAGGATAGCATTTACATATAGGATCGAGTGACAATTTGAGACCCAGTGACATCAAACTTCTCAGAGATCTTTTTGTTTGAGAATTTTTAAATCTTTTAAGAAGAAATTTCTTGATAGAAAGGTAGCAACGTAAGCGCGAAGGATCCAGAAACAAGAAAGAAATCCTAACGTGGGTGTTCATCGCCTTGAGAAGTTATAAAATGAGTAATTGAAGAAGAGCTCGGGGTTCTACGTCAAACACTTTAACTTATTTTTTATTTATCTTTTCTTTATTTTTCTTAGCATAGTTTAGCTTAATTTATAGCTATTGATTAGGGGCTCCTGCTATGGTATCTTAGGAGTAGAGGTAGTCTTTCTGCAACATTAAGTTGTATATTGTGGTTATGTAAGTCCCGATTTAGTTTACCACACCTGTTTTGATTTGTCTGTTCCGATAGGCATATTAGGTATTTATTACTTTTCATTTATGTTTATTTATTTGGTTGTCTCGTAAGTTATCGGTTATAATAAATATTATTTTATAATATTTAATGAAATCGGCAACATTCTGCTATATTTAATTTGAATATATATTCTTATTCATTTAAGAATTGTTTTGAACTTAAAGTCTTTATGAAAGAACAAGTCTTAGGTCCATAAACTGACATATATTGTCACAAGGCAAAAAAAAAAATCCTAATTCGAAATGATTAGTCTCCTTTACTTTCACTAGTCGCCTGAATGGAGAGCAATATTAGTGATCGAAAGTATTATGGATCTCCAATCCTAGTCTCCAATATGCCTGTCTTGAAGAAGGGGACACCAACAATTCAATCAACCCTTGAGTCAAGTAGACTTTGTGATGTAGAGCGGGTTGCGGACAATTACATGGTAAAGATGGATCAGAAAAGGCCCGGTCGGCGACAGAAGTGATCTGGACCATCAGACCTTAAATCAGGCGTATCTCGCAATCCGGGATGAGTTAGCCGACGAAAAATATATGCTTTTGGGGTAGAACGAGCTACTTTAGCCAACCAACCCTGCTATGCTGGGTTGCGACGCTCGGAATTGCGAGAAACCCCTGATTTGACGGTCGTTTCCCTGTTTCAATTTCGTTTTTACTATAAATAGTAAGTTTTAGTTTGCTTATAACTCTTCATCCGTCGGGCTTTAGGAGTTGCGCCCAACGTGAAAAGAGCTTAGAATAATTAGGAGAACGGGTTGGTGAAGCCAAATAGGACACTTACTATTTTTGGCCGAAAACCTTGCGCACTAGTAGACATCATGACCGTCTATAAATAGTAAGTTTACTATTTATAGTAAGTCGCGAATTCTAGGAGTCCTAGTTGTAGTTTGATTCTGATTTCTTTCCCATTGCTTAGTACCCTTATTTAAAGGGTTGTGAACTCGTTTTTATGAATTAACTAAGCTATTTCGAATTTATTTAGAATTTATTTCTATTTTCTACTCTCTTTTCTCGTGGATTCGAGAAGTCTCTGTGAGGAGTCCAGAGAAGTTCCGTGGATTCGGAATAGTTATCCTCTTGAGGAAGACGGTGCTCAACCTCACGTCCTCCCCTGCGTCACTTTGGCACACCTACACATACTACTCACACACACGTATATCCAATCTAGACGATCCGTCACCCGAGTGGTCTAGTTTGATTGAATTGAGTGTAACATAACGGATGATTGTAACCACAAGTATATGAGGATCAATTTAAAATAAAGAAAAGAATTTCAATGGCCCGCATTCAACTTTAAAAAGAATCAAGGGTTAGGATTATCAATGAGGAGTGATTATGGATCAATAGCTTGTTTACGGTGTCAAATGATCTGATGTATCTTTAATAGCCTGTTTATGGTAATAAGATGATCTGATGTATCTTTAATTTGGTTGTATTTTTTTAGCAATCCTTTCTCTACATCATGGATGAATGGCTCGGATTGCCTAACGAAAGGAATCCTTCATGATTATAAGTAATCCATGATGGGTCCTAACAAATACATAGATAGAACTTTTTATCAGACCTTTTTTTATGCAGATAGTATCTCCCTCAATATTCAACATTACTTATCATACCATTAATACTTTCATATAGGGTGTGATGTTGCATTGTGGCCCATCAATGAGCTTTGAACCTAACCAAGATCAATGGACAGATGCACTTGTGGTGCTTTGAGAGTATTGGAGCAGCTCTTTATCTTTTTTAGGAGCCGTTAGATTTCCAATTTACCTGATAAATATAGGTAAGTAGGTAATAATGAATTTGGGAGGTGTTAGAATGAGATGGAATTAGGCCAGTATTCTCACCTTGAAAACTAGTTTTTAAAAAGTATTAACAAGTTTGACTTAAATTTGTGGGCCCCACCTGATGTAACTGATTTATCCGTGTCATCCATCTAGTTTACCATACCCACATTTTAGGGTATGAGTAACAAAAGAGGCCAATCCAAAATACTTAGAGGGCATTTGGCACTATGGATTTGAGGAATTTGAGGACATTTTGAATCCATTGGTCATTTGGCAAGGTGGATTAGAGGGTATTTCTTTATTAGAAATTTTAAATCTTTATTTTCGTAAGTTTCGCAATCTGTCCATTTTACTCATTTTAAAGGCAAGAGAGTTGCATGTGTAATATATAGACTATAGGCTACTAATCTATTACACAAGTAGCCCACTAATAACATTTCAAAACAATAGGATTATCAACCGCATCACTAAAATTACTTCAATAAAAACACTGACCATATAAATCAATCGTTAAAAAATGTTGATTAGTCGCTCGATTGTGATCCCATGCTTGTGTCCTGTTTAAGGCTTGAAATTTCATCACTTTTGGCCAAAGTATATATTTCAATATACTTATTACAATCATTATGTTAAATATCACACACACACATGTTAATTAGGGATATTAAAGTTGATTTAGTAATTAAATTCAAACTCCTCCAAATATCCTATATAATTTAAGTGCATAACTATTTTTTTTTATTACAAGGGATTTTGAATATAGGGTGCCAAACACAACCAGAGAATTTCAAAATATGAGAGCACTTACGATTTATATTTTCACATTGGGTGCAATGTTAACTTGTTTGGTTTCAAGATGTGAGTGGGTCGACATGACTTGTCGGAGTTGACTCGGATTTAGTACTATGATTTGATTTGATACCATGAGTCATTGGCCCGGTTGGGCAAGTCGGGGGAATAAACTGCTAACATAGATGAGTTATGAGCTTATTATTATTATTATTATTTATTTATTTTTATTTTTAACACACACCCAACACACACACACTATAGTGGGATTTCACCACCTATGGGTATCGGAACCCAAGACCTCGTGTTGAAACTTCTCAGAGTCTACCACCAAGGTAAGGACTCAGACCTAGATGAGTCATGACTTTTTTTTTTTTTTTGTTAGCTTGTTAGTACACCTTACTGTCAGTTCACACAGTTAGCCACCTCTACTAGGGAATCGATACCAAGACCTCAGCGTTGAAACGAAGATGAGTCATGACTTTTTTTTTGAGTCGTGACTTTTTTCTTTTTACATATGCACACAAACCCCACGCACTCACGCCATAGTGGAATTTCATCACCTGTGGGTACTCGAACCCTTGACCGGGTGTTGAAACTCCTAAGATGAGTCATGACCTTTTCTTAATTTTTAAATTTTTTTTTTTTTTTTTAAAACACACGCACACACACCCCACACACTCACACTAGTGGAATTTCACCAACTATGGATACTCGAACCCTTGACCGGGTGTTGAAACTCCTGAATCTACCACCGGAGCAAGAGTAAAGATCAAGATGAGTCATGACCTGAGTCGAGATGAGTTGATCTGAATCACTGAGTCTAAAAACCATGCTTGTTTGGCTCATATATCATATCTAATTATATATGTAACAATCTCATGGCCCACTGCGCATGTATGGTTAACGATGGTCTTGACCCATGAGAAAAGAGAAGATTTGAAGGGGAGAAAAGTAGTTTTTTACTAACTTGGGTAAGTGTAGAAATGGACTGAGGGGGATGTATGGGTGTGTGAATGGCCCCCATGATGTGGACGTTTGAATCACGAAGGAAGAAAAAGAGTGGTGCCTTTTTATTATTTCTTTAAGCTTTTTGAACTTTGTCACTATGTGCTTGGGATATGAGAGAGAGAAAGGACAGCTCTTTTGTAGTTTCTTTTAAGTGGGCCATGAGGAGCTTCCAAACAAAAAATCCATGGGTCCACTGACAAAAAACCCACTTGCATGGGGATACTCTCTGTAGGCCACATCTCCCTCTGGAATAGCAGCATTAATATTTTAATTACTAATAATAATTGAAAAAGAAATCACATGATTCTCTGGCTGTGTATGAAAATCCATGCTCTTGCACGTACACAACACAGACATTTTTATGTATACGAATCAATCCAAACGGTCCGTTCATGTATATGCCCTGGCCCAAATGACGCGGCTTAGTTGGAGGTCGGTGGATCCCTGACTGTGGGGCCCATCTTGATGTATGTGCCTTACGTCCACACCGTCCGTTCATTTTTACAGATCATTTTAGACCATGATCCAAAAAAATGAAGTAGATCCAAATCTGAGGTGGACCACATTAGAGGAAAACGTTGTTATTGACCATTAAAAACTACTTGTGGGCCACAAAAGTTTTGGATCAAGCTGATATTTGTGTGGTCCCTTCATCCAGGTCTTTGTGACCTTATCAACCGTTTGGATGTCAAATAAACATTCCGGTAGCCTCCAAGAAGTTTTTAATGGTAGTCTTCCATCACCACTGTTTCCTCTTTTTTGGTCCACCTGGGATTTGGGTCTGCTTCATTTTTGGGGTCATGCCCTAAAATGAACTGTCCAAACGAATGGACGGAGTGGATGTAAGTCACATACATCATGGTGGGCCCCACAGTCGGGGATCCACCGATCCGCTCATCACGTTGAATATGCTCCACATTAAATGTAGACCATTCGTCATTCTTCTCAACGGCTAGACTCATGTGATAGTTCATGGCCATTTAAAAATAGCGGGGACTCTTCAACCGTACATATGGCATAGATACACAGCAATCCGGACCGTCCAAATAGCTGACCAGTTGTGGATAAGCATCATCCAAAAACTCCACTCAGAAGATGGTCCAAATTGCTGCGCATGCCACATGTGAGGAGAATGAGCCACAGGAGTCTAGTGCTCTTTTAACCGTCCATTTATCCCAAGGCTCGTGTGGCCCATATGATGAGCGGCCTAGCTTGATTTTTAGGCACACGTCCAATGGCCTGAATCTATTTGGTTGAATGATTAGCATTGGTTGGGCTACAATCTATGATCATGACCATCAACACTCAATTTGTAGGCCACCGATCGGACGGTCAGGATCATCTACCTGAGTTTGGTCTTTGCTCCAACCTGATGAACGGTCTAAAATAAGCCTCCCCAAAAATGAGTGGGACCAATCCCTGGTGGGTCCCACAAGGGCGAGATGAACAATTTCATCATTGCCATTCCCTTATTTAAGAGGTGATGAAAGCTTGCAACCTTTTTACCGTTAGATTGTTTGTTCCTTGTTACACATGTGACAACAGCGTACTGACACCTCTCTCGCCGGAATCTGACGCTTCCCGGCACTACGACCATGGTTGGTAAGATTCCAAACCTGGGGTTAAAAGAGTACAGAAAATCACGAGGGTGCAGGACTTCTCCAGCATGTGCGTTTATCATAATTTACTGATTTGTGGCAGAGCATCATAGTAGATTTGACTGACATATATGTCAATCGAGACCGTCCAAACCGTGGGTCTCGTCTTTAGATGGAGAAATTGTGGGGATTCTATGATCCCAGGCATCCAATCAGAAATTCCCAACTTTTTTATTGTTGGGCTATTTTTCGTGTATAAGGTGGGCCATTTACGTAAAAGGTTAATAATCACTGATCTAAACCATCCATTCTGGGAGTTCTACCCTCATCGTCCATTCCCCTTATAAGAAATCAGTCAAGTCATCCTAGCCGTCCAATCAATGCCTTTGGTCCTCTTATGTCCGTGCTAAAATGGTTTGACCACTGAACTTGACCATCCACATCTGGGACCCACTTTGATTTTCCATAGATCTCAAGGACAAAAAAGAGAGAAAAAGTTACTCTGATCTTGAGCGAAATGTATGGTATGTATCAATCATGCTAAAAAGGACGCGGATTGCGTCGTCCTACCCCGCCCTTCTCTAGACACGAACAGTCAGCCCGTGGGGTGGCCCACCATAATCTATCTATTTATCGATGTCGTCCATTTATTTTCTTAGATCATTTTAAGGTATGAACACAAAAACGAGACTGATGCAACGCTCAAGTGGACCACACCACTTATGACTTTTACATTTAATGCAACCAAAGTTATTATTTGGTGTGGTACATTTGAGCGTTGGCTCTGCCTCATTTTTGGGGTCATATCTTAAAATGATTTGAGAAAAGTAATGGACGGCGTGGATATACAGATACGTCAAGGTGGGCTAGCCCATGAAACTGCCCGTTTGTGACTAGAGAGAGGCGGGATAGTACGTAGTCCGCATCCTGCTAAAAAATGATCCATCAATGATACTGACCATCCATCAAGTGGGTTCCACCCTTATTGCCTAATATTACCCATACCTCTTAAACGGATTGGCTACTCCCCCTGCCACCAGCTCCGTGGCTGATGGTCGGTTCTCTGTGGGCCCCACCATGATGTATTTATTTTATCTATTCCGTTCATCCATTTTTAAAGATCATTTTATGTCTTTATACCAACATGAGATGGGTATAAATCTCAGGTGGACCTCACACATGAAAACAATAGCGATTGGATATCCACCATTAAAATCCTCCTAAGGCCCACTATACTGTTTATTTGACATCCAACCTGTTGATTAGGTCATACAGTCCCAGATGAAGAGAAACAACAAATATCAGGTTGATCCAAAACTTTTATGGCCCCCCAAGTGTTTTTAACGGTCGACCCTGATTCAACACTTTTTCCTGTAATGTGGTCCTCCTGGGATTTGGATATATCTCATTTTTGGACTCATGCTGTAAAATTACCTGTAAAAATAGATGGACGGCATGGATGAAACACATACATCATGTTGGGGCCCACGTAGCAACGATCACCAGCCATTGGCTGGTGTCAGGGGGAGTAGCCCAATCCGTTTCCACTTTTGACCGAAGGGGGGATTGCCTGTGAGTGGCCGGGTGGCTACTGGACGGTGCTCTGTGAGGCCCACCATGGTATATGAGTTTTATCCATGCCGTACATTTATTTTTCTAGATTGTTTTAGGCATGAAATAAAAAATGGAGATGGATGGATCGAAATCTCAAGTAGATCCCACCAAAATAAAAATAAAAATCAGTGATTGAACGCCCGCCGTTAAAAACTTCACATGGCCCACTGTAATGTTTTGTTTGCCATCCAATCTGTTGATTAAGTCATAACTCATACGCTTAGATGAAGAGAAAACCCAAAAATCAGCTTCATCCAAAACTTTCGTGCCCATAAGAAGTTTTTAACGGTGGGCGTTCGTCCACGTGAGATTTGGATCTGGCTTATTTTTAGGCTCATGCATTAAAATAAGTTGGTGAACGGTGTGGATAAAACACATTTATCATGGTGACGTCCACAGAGCACCGTCTAAGTAGGTACTGGCCAGTACCCAATCTGCGTCCCTTTTGCCACATGATGCTTCGATGGCTAGAGAAATGAACATCACGTACTGATTATACTACAAATGGTTAGATCATTGATCTAAACCATCCATTTTCAGAACATCCCCCATCCAGGTTGGATCTAATCAGATCAACGGTTTGGATTACTGAAATAAAGCCCGTGAGACCCTACAATTCATCATTTACTAAAGTGTGGCAAACTACACAGAAAGAAGGGTATGGAAGAAAACTCAAAACGAAAAAGATACCCTCTTCTCTCTCCTTTTCCCGGCCAAAACTTTTGTAGCAGCTGCAGCAACATCTCCTCCATCAAAATCTCACCTCCTGCAACTTCTCCTGGCCAAAATCTCGTCCCTAACCTCATCTAATCTCTTCAAAATCTCGCCCCTACCTCCATCCACTGTCCTCTCCGCCATTTCTCCACTAAAATCTCGCCCCCACCACTGCAAAATCTCGGCCTGGCTTCAATTCTCGCCACCGCTGCTTCATTTTCTCGTCCAAAATCTCACCACCTTCAAGCGAAAATCTCGTCATCGCTGCAGCATTCCGTCATTTTGAACATTTACACCCTCAAAACTTTAAAATCCGAACCCAAAACTTCACTTCAGTTGCGACATTCGCCCCTCAAATTCTCGAAAATGGCATTTCTCCATCTCACCTTCTTCTCATTACTTGTCTCTTTCTTCTCAAAACCGATCACAGCCGTCGATTCTCATCCGGACACGATTTCTCTACTCAGCTTCAAATCCTCTGTTGAATCCAACCCTCCAAATCTCCTCTCAGATTGGGACCCCACACTCAAGCCTCACTGCGATTGGCACGGCGTCGCCTGCGATGGATCCTCCGGCAGAGTTATTTCTCTCAATCTCACCGGAAACGGCGCCGGTCTCACCGGGATTCTGACGCCCTCCATCGGGAACCTCTCGTCGCTCCGGATCCTCTCTGTCCCCCACAATTCGTTCCACGGCGAGATTCCCGAGGACATTGGACGGCTCCAATCGCTCGAGGTTCTCGAGCTTCAAGGTAACAACTTCTCTGGGCAGGTTCCGCTGCAGATCGCCCGCATTCCGTCCCTCCGGTTGGTGAATCTCTCCCGCAATTCGCTGTCGGGACCGATCCCTGAGGATCTGATCGGATTCTCCAGGATCGAGTCCATCGATCTTTCGTATAATCTGCTCTCGGGCGGGATCCATGTGAACCCTTCGAGCTGGTGCGGGTCGCTTGCTCATCTGCGGGTCTCGAGTAATTACTTGACCGGTAAGATCCCACCAGAAATTGGGAACTGCTCGAATCTGCGGTCGCTGTTGATTGATGGGAACATTATCGAAGGTCGGATTCCACCTGAGATTGGACGGATTTCTGAGCTTCGGATTCTAGATGTTTCTAGGAACAGTCTAACTGGAAGGATCCCGACAGAGCTTGCAAACTGCAGTAAGCTCTCAGTTCTTGTTTTGACGAATTTGGCTGAGTTTGATTCTACCGTTGATTCGGCAGTGAATGCTCGAGGAGAATTCAATGCTTTCTTGCGCGGGATTCCTTTCGAGATACTTTCTATTCCAGCTCTTGAAGTTCTTTGGGCTCCGAGGGCGAATCTCAACGGTCGATTGCCAGGCAACTGGAATGAACAGTGTGGATTACGGATACTCAATCTCGGGCAGAATTATATTGATGGGATAATACCAGAAGGGCTCGGTATGTGTCGGAATCTTTCATTCTTGGATTTGAGTTCAAATGAATTGCAGGGATCAGTTCCATTTCAGTTACAGATTCAGTGTATGAATTACTTGAATGTTAGCCACAATTCACTATCTGGGTCTCTGCCGGAAATCAGTAAGACTAGTTGTAATTCAAGTGTTAATCTGTTCGAAGATGAAAATCTTGCTGCTCTGCTTTCTAGTGCTTGGATGAACAGCCCGTTTGGATCGATTTTGAATGTGGGTTTTGTGGTTCTCCATGATTTTAGCTGGAATACTTTAGTGGGGCCGATACCATCGTTCTCATTAGGAAATGATTTTCTATCGAAACAGTTTAAATGGTCGTATGGGTTACTCTGAATCACAATCATTTTAATGGGTCACTTCCAATCGAGCTTTTTATGGATTGTAATGGTGTGCAAGGCTTTGCAGTTAATCTGAGTGTTAATCAGATATCAGGTGGGATAAACGGACGGTCGATTGTTAGCTGCTTGCAGCTAAAGAGTGTGGAAGCAGCATATAATCAGCTTAGTGGGCCGATCCCTCCCGGAATTGGTGATTTACAAATTCTTGCACGCCTTGACTTGCGAGATAATAGATTGAATGGAACGTTACCCGATCAGCTCGTGACACTGAGGAATTTGAAATGGGTTCTTCTTGGGGGGAATGGCTTAACTGGAGAAATCCCTATCAAACTAGGACAGTTGGCTTCTCTTTCAGTTTTGGATCTCTCTAGAAATGCTCTAACTGGTAAAATCCCCGCCAGTTTGGCAAATGCCTCAGATCTTGAAACCATGTTGCTTGATCACAACAAGCTTTCCGGCGAAATCCCTTCGTCCTTCTCGACACTTTCCAATCTTATGAACCTAGATGTTTCATTCAATAACCTTTCCGGTAACATACCAGATCTTGAACATTCTGGCAACTGCGATTCCTTCAAGGGAAATTCATTTGTGCATCAATGTCCGGATTCGAACTCCTCGCCGCCCGCTGGTCTCCCATTTCCACTCGAAGTCCAAAGATGGGGCGGTCGAAGTAGTAAATTGAAGTCATTTGTGATAGCGCTGGTAGCTTCCGCCTCTGTGATAGTCTCTGTTCTTGTAGTGCTGGTTCTAGTCCTTGTTTTTGGAAGGAGAAAGCTTGGTAGGCTCACCAGCCTAAGACGGAAAGTCGTCGTGACGTTTATGGATGCTCCCACAGAGCTGAATTACGACGGTGTCATTAGAGCGACAGGGAATTTCAGCATAACGAATTTGATTGGAACGGGTGGGTTTGGAGCTACCTACAAGGCAGAGCTGGTCCCTGGCTTCTTAGTAGCTGTGAAGAGGCTGTCGATGGGTAGATTTCAAGGCCTTCAACAATTTGATGCAGAAATCAGAACATTAGGAAGGATTCGCCACAAGAACCTAGTTACTCTTATTGGCTACCACATGGGAGAAGCAGAGACATTTCTGATCTACAATTATCTACCGGGCGGGAATCTAGAAACCTTCATTCATGAGAGATCCGATAAAAATGTGCAGTGGCCTGTTATTCACAAAATTGCTCTAGATGTGGCCCACGCATTGGCCTACCTTCACTACTCTTGCGTCCCTAGGATAGTTCACCGTGACATCAAGCCAAGCAACATCCTGCTCGACGAAGGCCTGAATGCATATCTGTCAGATTTCGGATTGGCTAGACTTCTTGAAGTGTCTGAGACCCATGCTACGACGGATGTGGCTGGCACATTCGGGTATGTTGCGCCTGAGTATGCGACCACTTGCAGGGTCTCTGACAAGGCAGATGTTTACAGCTTCGGGGTTGTGCTTTTGGAACTGATATCAGGGAAGAGGTCTCTTGATCCGTCGTTCTCGGAGTATGGGAACGGGTTTAATATTGTTGCATGGGGGAAGTTGCTGATCAAGGAGGGGCGCCCATCCGATCTTTTCGCTCCGTCCATGTGGGAAGCAGGGCCCAAGGATCATCTGGTTGGGATGTTGAAGCTTGCGCTGGCGTGCACCGTCGAGTCACTCGCCATTCGGCCTTCAATGAGGCAGGTTGTGGATAGATTGAAACAGTTTAGGAGCTCTTGAAATCGAACTTGTGATCATGAGTGTTGGGACATTGTCCAGATGATCACGGTCCAGAAAAGTTAAGAAATCCACAATGTTGATGTGAGTGCATTCATCTTTCACAAACTCCCATTTAATTTTCATCTCCTTTTATCTTATGATGGCTGATTATCGAGTCTCTCTTGACTCCATTTTCCAGATAACATTCTAATGTAGAAAGTGTAGTGGAAAACTCAAAATGCTACGCAATTACAGATTTGGTAGTAATCTTGTAGAAAACTTTCTTTAGCTAGAATTTCTTCAATTCAGTTTGCAATGTAGAACTTCACATTTTAGGCATCCCAGCAATATGCAAGTCGCTGATATTTCATGGAGATGGAAAGTAAATAAACTTTAATGATATTAAAATGCATTCATAAGCTTCCATTGCATGAAACTCCCTGGAAAATCAGTGTTCCCACACCCACATTCTGGCATTGGATGTCATGCTATATCGAGTTGGATTTTTTAATTCAATTAGGTAGCGTTTGGATGCTCGGTTGAATTGGATTGCAATAAATAGATTCAGTATTAGGGGAAATGACTGAAGTGGGGCTAGCCTGATTGCTTACCAAATGAGGATCTGACCCCCAAATTGAAATTCCTACCTTCTCAGCCCCAATTTGAAATGCATGGAATTGTAATTAAAAGGTCAGGTCACCCCCCACTTGGGTCATTTCTTCCGTACTGAATCGGTTGTTGCAATTCAGTTAGATTGAGCAACCAAACACATCATCCTTTACATAGCACTAATCAAATGTATAACTACTGTTCTATAGGATTGCTAATCTGAATTACTCTGTAATTGGATTCTTGGGTCCTTTGCCTTCATTGTCCTGACTAAATGCTAGCGTCTGCAGGCACCAAGAAGATTGATGCAAGAAATCTATTCTACTCTGCAATCTACATGCACAGATGATTCTCCTTCTCTACATCTGAGGTTGCTATGTTTTCCTCTGTTGCTTTACCTCTGTATGGAGCTGTAAATAAGCTCGAGATCTTAGATTCAATAGCCTGGCTAACAATCTTTTCTATTTGTTTTCTGCAGAATTAATTGCCTGAGTGTTTGGTTTGTGTCACATTCCAAAACCAGTACTTGGGATTGCAGTGTCCGATCAAACAGCTTGCTGGGTGCTGAAGCAATGCAGCTGATTTTCCATTTCATTGCAATCGCAGTGAAATTGGATTGCTTGCGAGCCACTCGTTTCATGATTTACCTGATTCACAATTCGGTTCATGTGATTTGAGCTGCGGTTCTAAAAGTACTGTAAACGGAATCGAAATCAGATTTTGGCTAGTGAGTTGATTTCTCATCAGCTGTGGCTGCAAGAAATCTGCATCTGCTATCCATTTCAGGAAGAGGGTGTTAGCTCATCCAAGCATAATGCATCAGCTTGATTTGTGTTGGTATATGTGTGGGGAACCATGGACGTATCTGTATGAGTGGATCTTTGGGTATTTGGTATGGCCCACCTTAACAAACGGCTGCATGTGCAATTGACCATTTCACAATAGCCTGATTTTTAGAGTTCTATATTTTTAGCAGTTGGCAATGCACTCATAGGAATAGCAGTAAATGTAATTAACAGGGATAGACAATCTGTTTGGGAATTTCTCTCTGGACGGCATGATTATGCGTCCACACGTGTGGAGAGCATCCATGCCGTGTGTCACACGTTCCATATGTATGTTTCGGGGCTAACAAATCTCATATGTAGGTGTGGGATTGTGCAGTTGGAGACCCCTACTCACCCGACCCAAACCATTTACGTAACGGGTGCATTAATCTTCGGCACGACCCGACCCGACCCGCTTAAAATTCACCGAGCCCAAGCCCGACACGACCGGATTGGTCACAACCCCACTCAGGTTTTAGAATGAAATCTGGGCTCCTAGCCTAATTAAAGAATTACTATATACTTACATGAGAAATGATGATTTAGTGAGCTAAATGCACCAAAACCTTTCCATACACTTAGTTGCATTTGGACTAAGTTGACATACACATCACATATTTGGACCGTCCATTAGATCTAGTCGACTATTTGTAGGCTTCCTTGCAAAAAAAAGAAAAAAAGAAAAAAAAAATTCACACCACACGGATAATCCAAAACTGTAAAACCAGTAGCATGTAAATGGATGGACAAGATTGTTCGCAGAAGATAAGTCCAGTCAGAGATGCTTAGGACCATCTGTTTGGTGTTATTTTATAGAGAAGTGGACGAAGTGTGGACTGAACCTAATGGACGGTCCAGATAGGTGATGCTGGTGCCAACAAGTCCAAATGCAATAGGTGCATTGAAAGGTTTCCATACTCTATTTCTCTACATACATACGCACGCACGTATCTATAACCTGAGTTCGAGCCGCTTATTCATTTAGCTTGACCTGTGGGCCAACCCAACCCATCATCACCCCTACTCGCTCGACTCATCATCGAATCAACAAAGACTCGGTGAGTTAACACAATGACTCGGTCCACTACGAATGACTCGTGTTAGCTCGGGTCATTCGATTGTACTACTATGCATGTGTTTTGGTACTTGTACATGACTAATGGTGTGTTTGGTAGCACAAAATATCATGGATTCATCCTATTTTCAACCAAATTGGATTGATTAACCATGAAATTTCATAATATTTGGTGCAACCAAACAAACTTGAAAGTATCCCTATTGATTTGTTTGCATGTATGCCCCCAGCAACGGCTAGTCCGTCGCGTCTTAATGAAGATGGACCATGCACCAAATTACTTCTCAACAGGATGATCATAACCGTCTGATATGTGGTCAACAAATAAATGGTTGTAAATTTAACAGAAAAGCCCTGATGGTTAGAATTTTCCAATTCACGCTCCTTATAAAGGGCGGTCGATTCCAAACACTCCAAAAAATTGAACCACGCGTAGCATTTGTCATAATTAAAAACCCACACACATTGTACAAGGAATGGAATAGTCTATTCCTCATATGGGCCAAGTTATCTATACCATAGGGCCCATTTAATATACGGCTCAAATGTCTCTGTCCCCCTTTACTAGTAGATTTCAATTGCAGGAATGTCTACACATGTGATGATATTCGAAGTTGGGGTGGTGCTGGAGGATCCGAAATGGCAAGCCCCTTTGTATTGCTTTGAGAAGAAAATGGAGGGAAAGAACCCAAAACCACAATCTGTAATTGTGGATGTTACTCTGGAGACTTGGATGCAGACGAAGAGAGCTTCAAGAGGCTTAATGAATTTTTTAATGTGATAATAATTTATTGACTTGAAAAAGCATAGAAGTATTGTTTAGTTGGTAATCATTTATTTTAATAGTTTGATTCAAATTTATACGAACTTGATCATTTTCTTGAAAACGAAATTACTTTTTCTGAAAAAAATTACAATATCAATTATATTAAAGACTATCATTTGACTATTGGTAGCAAGGTATTCAAAATCGGTTACATAACGGTAACGGTCATAACCGTTATGGGGTCGAAACGGCTGTAACAGCCATTACAGAAAAAACAGGCTGTAAAGGTTTGGCCCTATAACAAACCGTAACGGCCCATAACAGTCCTGTAACAGTTTTTTTCAAAAAATAAAAAAGGGCCATTATGGCCAGTATCATAACGGTAATGGTGGTAGCTGTTATGATCACTGTTACCGTTTTGGAACACCTTGATTGGTATATTGGAATTTCGAGCGGCGTGTCTTTCCTGTTGCTAGAAAGCAACTTGAAAGCAGGTTGATCAGACAAGGATGGGACGAAGGCCAAGTGGTTTGCTTCAAATCCTGGTTTTGTGAACCTGAACTATGGTTTAACTGAGGATATGGTCCTTGATAGAGTGGGAATAGAGGAATATGATTCATGTAGCTGACCCAATTAGTTGTGACTAGACAGCTTAGATGATGGTGATGGTATTCGTACGGGGATTGAGGTTTTCCGGAATGGGCGGTGGTATGAAAGGCAGGGATGGAAAGGTGCTCACTGCAATATCCAGCTCCGGTGGGGACTTTGGCTCGCACGAGGCAGCTCTCCTGCCATTAAAGGAACGATTCCTCATCTCTTCTTTCCCTTCTCAATCACGGGTTTCTAAGGAATCAACTGGTCGCATAATCAATGCTTCCTAAAATAGGATTTAAAAAGGGCAAAGCTCCCAAAAATGTTCGAAATTCATTTTGCAAATTAACATCTACCGCGCATCCACACTATGAACATTGAAAATTACAGATATAGCAAAGAACAAATGGAATCGAGTTGATTAATATAGGATAACATAGATTAAATACTGGGAGAAAGGTCCAAAGGAAACTATCCTTCTACTTGGCGCCACTGCAATACAAAGTTATATCTGCAAACATATGTATCATTCATGGGTCACCTTGCAATCGACGCTGAAATATCAAAAAGGAATGCCTACTTGCAAGTGCACATTGCAAACACCATACACAAGTGCCCCAAACGTTGCAACGTGTAAAATTTCGGGACGTCAGGCAGGCTACACCACCCAGGTGGGTCCACCAATCAGATGGATGACATGTACATTTGAGTATGGACCATTGATCATCCCTTATAACCATCCATCTTTTTGTTCATAACCTGTGCCCACCTAAAGTGTGGACTAGCCCATTTCACAAGCAAGGTCACATTCATTGTGAATCCCACCCGATGAAACTCCAGGAACTTGCTCGTGTGTCCCATGTTGGCACATGCGGAGCACTTGTATTTATCTATTCAGATGGGTGCTTGCAAGTATGATTGCTTAATATCAGATACTACAATAAACTGCAGGGTCAAGGCTTACTCTGGGAAGACGGTATCAAGTAGCAGCAGGGCCTTGTTTTGCTTTCAACACCAGTTCTTCTGTGGTGGTGCCTATGATCTCATTGGCACGCTTCAATCCCACACAGTAAATTCTTCCAAGAGAATCCTGAATTCAAAATTTTGGCACTTCCAGTAAGAAGAAAAATAGACCCAATCAACCATACAAATGAAACAGAAACCAAATTATCTAAGCTCCAAGTCACTTGCAGTTCATCAATGGAAAACACACTTAAGGAAGATTCAATTCTAGGGGAAAACTAGTTTTGGAACTGAAAAACAAAAAAAAAAAAGCGAAAAACAAAACATAAACTATTTTAGTGGGACGGGGAACCCAATTGGATCATGCTGATTCTGATATAACCCAGTTTATAATATATTGTAAATGAAACGAGATATCAAGGATTTGATCATGACAATTGTGTGATGAGAAAGCAACACTCTGCCAGACATTTCTACTAAGCATGTTTTGATGGCTGGTGTTAAAGCAGGACAGCGTACAAGAAAATGCCCACCTTCAATAATAATAAAAAGGAAAGGAAATGCACAGAAAATCAAATAAGAGGAACATATTTGGAATGTGCTTTGACCATGCTAGCTGGACTTTTCAGGTAGCATGTTGCAAACGTCTTTGTTTTTTTTGTGTTTTTTTTTTTTTTTTTGTTGATGCTTTCTTGTCCGGATGTTTTTGTCCTTTACACATGCCCACCCACGCATTTCAACTCTTCATCAGAGTACTGTACTCCAATTTTTCTTTTCTTTTCCCCAAAGGACTTGTGAGAGAGATTATGGGAGGTTAGTGCAAAGAGGTATCATAGGTCCTGATACATCAGAACATGAATGGAATCTCGATGTGATGTTTCCACTCCATAGAAGTGGGACCCACATTGAAAGACCCTAATGCAGGGGGGCCCATAGTGATTACACAACGGACGTAATGGCCATCATGTAATGGTATTGGTGGACCCCATTACGTGATATGGGGTCGTAACGGGGTCCCTTAGAAAAATGGTACTGTAACGGCTATTACGCCATAACGGTCACAGCCATATTGGTTAAAAAAAGCCTATATATAATATATATATATATATATATATATATATAATCTGACTTTTTTCCACTTTAAAAAAAATATATATTTTTCCTCATTTTTAATGTTTGTTGGAGTGATCCAAAGCTAACTTTGACCCATCTTGTGCACTCTTTGCAAATTAAAACACCCGATTGAAGCAATTTGAACAAATCAAAGCTCCACAAGCCATTTTAGGGAAAATACAAAAAATGAAAATTGAAAAAAAAAAAAGAAAAGAAAAAAAAGAAAAAAAGAAGAAGAAGTAAAAGGGGTAAGTCTTCAATTGGGTGGCCCTTTTTTTGGCACAGCCCAGACCCCTAACACGCTGATGATCTTCATGGGTCCACTCTCTTACCTCTTCTCCCCACCCTTTAGCACTGAAGCCCCGCCATAATTAACCCAGCATTCCAATGCCTTTAATTCCCTTAAACCTCGAGGAGAAACCAACTTACCAGCCAAGGCAGCTTCCCTTTGTTTCTGCACTCCCCTTTCTCTAATCGTATTAAAGATTGCAACATAATCCTCCTCAGTCCTCAAATGTCACCCGCAGATGTCTAGCAAATTTCCCCAAGAAAGCCCGGACCCACTTCATACCTTGAGCCACTGAGACATGCTCTTGATCTGCCTCTCCATTCTTGATCTTTGTTGCCAAAATCCCAACCCTAATCCTTGAATGCCATAGCAGTTCTCCCTGGATACCTTAATAGGGAACGCCTCGATCACAGTACCCAAACTATCTTTAAGCACACAAACCAGCATAGTATCATTGTCTATACCATTACCCTGGATCAGGTAGCGTTGATGGGGGATACACAACTCCAAAATTGTTGATGGAGAATATTCAAACAAACACGCCTACAAACCTCTCTCCTCACAGACAACAACATTGACTCCCAGCCAAGAGGACTCGCCAAGAAATACTTTCTTAGGAGAATGAGGCTCCCCGGCAACAGCCACCCCACACGTGGAAGGGGAAAAAAAAATAAAATCACATGTTGAATTACACACTTCCCCTTGCCGCACGGGTAAAAATACAAAAGGTGTGAAGATTGTTTCTTTTAGTTGGGTTGTGAGTGATGCAAGACACATGATTTAATGCTAGCATGCAATGTGGAGATTATGAAAGAGTCCATAAAGTAATTCAATTAATAAAATATGCTAACCTACCACGTAATTAAGAGTAAACAATTGAAAATAAAATCTAATTTAACCTAAATCACATGCCTATATGCTAAGAAATCATATAAATCAATTAAAACTAGGCCGAATGGAAGTATAGAACTTCTAATTTAGCATAGGCACGTTCCACACTCAAGGGATTGACTTGTAGGTTCTATGATTAGGGTTTAGAAGAGGAAAATTTGAAATTTGAAAAATTAAAATTCATGGGAATTGAGGATTTTGGAATTAGGGTTTTTAAGAATTTGGGAAAAAGATGAAATTATGGGTAAATTGGTTAAGGGGGTATTGGTAGAGGTGAATTAAGGTTTTGGATGAGGGGAAGTTAGGAATTTTGGGTCAATTAAAGAAATTAGATATTTACGGTTTGGGAATTTGGGGAAATTAGGAAATTAGATAATCTAGGATTATGTTAGGGTTTATAGATAGAGTTAAGGATGGGGAATCAAAGGGTTTTAATAGGGGAAGCAATGGAAAATCAAGGGATTAAGGTTTTGTTTGTACAGTCAGCCTAGGGGCTCGCACATGTAGCCGTACGGTCACATGTGTAGGTCGTTGGCTAGGGTTTTGGGGTCCTCAATGGTTGATTTCAGTTGAGGTTGAAGTTGAACGATGAAAAGTTAAAGAAATGATTATTTGGATAGGAAATGAAGAAGAAAGATGAAGTTTTTGGGAAAATACCTCTTTTGAATAGAAATGAAGAGACAAGAAAGATGATAGATGGAAGTCTCGCACCTCCGTTAAATGGGGAATGGAATCACACCACACTCAAGCTCTAAATCACATGGAGTATTCTTCAAATCACATGAAGAAGAGAACATAATTTTATTTTATTTTTCCAAAATAATGGCATTAGGGCTCCAGGACACCTGATTTAATGCTAGCATGCAATGTGGAGATTATGAAAGAGTCCATAAAGTAATTCAATTAATTAAATATGTTAACCTACCACGTAATTAAGAGTAAACAATCGAAAATAAAATCTAAATTAACCTAACTCACATGCCTATATGCTAAGAAATCACATAAATCAATTAAAACTAGGCCGAATGGAAGTATAAAACTTCTAATTTAGCATAGGCACGTTCCACACTCAAGGGATTGACTTGTAGGTTTTATGATTACGGTTTAGAAGAGGAAAATCTGAAATTTGAAAAATTAAAATTCATGGGAATTGAGGATTTTGGAATTAGGGTTTTTTAGAATTTAGGAAAAAGATGAAATTAGGGGTAAATTGGTTAAGGGGGTATAGGTAGAGGTGAATTAAGGTTTTGGATGAGAGGAAGTTAGGAATTTTGGGTCAATTAAAGAAATTAGATATTTACGGTTTGGGAATTTGGGAAAATTAGGAAATTAGAGAATCCAGGGTTATGTTAGGGTTTATAAATAGAGTTAATGATGGGGAATCAAAGGGTTTTAATAGGGGAAGCAATGGGAAATCAAGGGATTAAGGGATTGTTCGTACAGTCAGCCTAGGGGCTCGCACATGTAGTCGTACGGTCACACGTGTAGGTCGTTGGCTAGGGTTTTGGGGTCCTCAATGGTTGATTTCAGTTGGGGTTGAAGTTGGACGATGAAAAGTTGAAGAAATGATTATTTGGATAAGAAATGAAGAAGAAAGATGAAGCTTTTGGGAAAATACCTCTTTTGAATAGAAATGAAGAGACAAGAAAGATGATAGATGGAAGTCTCGCACCTCCGTTGAATGGGGAATGGAATCACACCACACTCAAGCTCTAAATTACATGAAGTATTCTTCAAATCACAAGAAGAAGAGAAAATATAAATTATTATTATTATTTTCCAAAATAATGGCATTAGGGCTCCATACCCCCCCCCCCCCCCCCCCCCCCCCCCCCAAATCAGAAAAGACCTTTTACAAAAAGACTCTTAGATAATATTCTAACATAAAGGCGCTTAATAAATTAAAAGTTGTTCCTAACTCCCTAATCTCAACACAATATAAGTTATACCAAAAATAATGAAGCATGTAACAATCTAAACTATTTCGTTGCCCATGGGGGTCCATGATCAAGATGTCTGATGATGATGATCCAACGGTCCGATCATCATGTCTGCCTAATCCAACGGTTCGATGTGTCCATCAAGATCCTATATGCAGCCTACATGCATATCCCCAATGTGGGGTCTTCAAAGATGCACGAATATGTACGTGGGGTCTTTAACGTGGCTAGGAATGTGAATTGGGCCAAGTTGACCCTATGTACTAGTTGTCTAGACATAAGTAGACTGGCTCAGCCCTCCTCATTCGGTATGGTGCTTGGATATCCTCATCAGTAGACCTTATAGAAGAAAAAGAAATTCAAATGTTTCTTGGATATTCGTGGTAACCTTAAGTGGTTGTTCTATTCAGTTAGGCCTCTTGTTTCTCAATGGGTGGCGGCCTTTCTTTAGTGTGAGGCTCATGGGTGGGTTTCTTTTCTTATTCTTCTTCTTTTTTTTGGCTTGCAACTAAGGGTGTTTTGTTGCCTTTTTCTTTCTTTTTTTTTTTTTGTGTTCTTTTGGCTTTACCGATTTTTAATAAATTTTCATCCTTCAAAAAAGCATTTACTTTGAAGATTACAACACCAAATTGACCACATCTTGCTAGATTCATTGTTGATTTGGTATTATTTTCATAATTTTCTAATTATTTGATAATATAGCTGGTTTTTTTTGTGTGTGAAAAATACCCAAAAAATTGTCATTTTTTTAATTAACATCGAGTACGCATGGTTCCAATTGATATAGGATGAGTAGGATGTACAAATCCATGTGTTTATTTTGTCATCTTAATGGCATTTTTTTAAAAAAAAATAAAATTAGAAGAATAGTGAATGTTGTGAAAAATAGCAAAAAATTGTCATTTTCTTTATTAATATGGAGTGTGGATGTTCCAAGTGATGTAGGATGAGTAGATGTACAAATCCGTGTGTTTATTTTGTCATCTTAATAGCATATTTAAAAAAAAAAAAAAAAAAAAAAAAAAAAAATCCTTTCGATGACTAGTGACTGTTGTGAAAATTACCAAAAATTGTCATTTTTTTAATTAATATTAAGCGTGGATGGTTCCAAGTGATGTAGGATGAGTAGATTTAAAATCCATGTGTTTATTTTGTCATCTTAATAGCATTTTTTAATTTTATTTTCTATTTTTTTAATTTTGAATGTACAGTGATTGTTGTGAAAAATACCAAAAAAATGTCATTTTTAAAAAAAATTAATATTGAGTGCGGATGGTTTCATCTGATGTAGGATGAGTAGATATATAAATTCATGTTTTTGTCATTTTAATAGGAAATTAAATATTGGAGTTTTGCACTCAATCCAATGCTGTCAGGTTCATAAAATCATCAGACAAGCTGAGACAGAATTCTCATGAAAGAGTGGACTGTTATGCAATCATAAGCATGGTAAAATTATTATTTTTTTTGAAAAAAAAAAAAACATGCATATTTGGAATCCTCTAAATATTTGGGATTTTCCCAATATGTTTTCAGTTTTTTACCTTTAAAAAATATATTACAGGGGCATAACAGCCATTATGGGGGCATAACAGCCATTACGTGTAAGGTATTGATAGGGACTGTTATGCCCACCGACACCGTTACACGCCTTGATGAGGATTGGATTGAGTGCAAAACTCCAATATTTATGCAATCATAAGCATGGTTTTTTTTTTTTTTTTTTTTTTTAAAAGCATGCATATTTGAAATCCTCTAAATATTTGGGATTTTCCCAATATGTTTTCAGTTTTTTACCTTTAAAAAATATATTACAGGGGCATAATAGCCATTATGGGGGGCATAACAGCCATTACGTGTAATGTATTGATAGGGACTGTTATGCCCACCGACACTGTTACACACCTTGATGAGGATTGCTAGATCGTCTCTTTGGTCAAAACAGGCCCACTTCTACCGTTCAATTGTTTTCGTTAGATTTCGATATCACTAATAAATGGCAAGAGGAAGTGAAAGAAATCACAGGAAATGGACACCCAAAGAGATCAAACGCCATTAGAGCATTTAGAACACAGTGAAAAAAGATTGCGACATGGATACTCACTTTAGAAACGATGCCTAGCTTCTCTAACTTTTGGACTGCATCTACCACATCAAAATTGCAATGCTCACCAAATTCTTCCTGAATTAGTTCTTCACACCGGACGTCAAGCTCCTATAGATACATTTTTAGAAGCCAAGAGTCAGTAAGCTTCCATGGCATCTGCATGTTTTGACTTCCGATGAAAGATAACACTAAAAAAAAAAAGAATAAAAGTCTACAACATCATCCAAGTATCTTGAGATTTCCATACCTGAACTGTGAGTTTACCCTGCTCCATCAAAATAAAGAATGAAATTATGACCTCTTTGACCTGCACATCCAAAGTATGAGATGACATGAGTAATCAGAAAAATGCCACATTGGAGACACCTGCAGAGTCAACTTGGCTTCGTTGAGGCTCATGCTGTGAAGAGGATAGCTTCAAGTTATGCCAATCACTTGAAAAACTCAACTAATATTTGAAAACTCAAAAACCAGGCGATACCAAGTTTTTATAGCTTGATAAACTAAGTCACAAGCAACTTTTGAGTTAACTCGGACTCAGGCAGCCTGTCAACAAATCCAAGTTGGGTTTCGAAACTTGTACAAGTATTCAACACTATTGTATTTCCTATGGATTAAAATGTAGGTCCAGGTGCCTTAAAGCAAGCTGCACCTCACTAGAACACAGCAACTCCTCCACTGTACACATGACGTATATACAACCAAATTTTGACAGTCCAAATGGCGAGGTCCCATCTCAGATGGATGAAGCGTGGCCTGAAACTCAAACTGATTAAATGATCTTAACAATCTGATTTCACCTGTTAGATTTGGACTAGTGATCATTTTCTTTCCAACATCCACCAGATGATAACCAATTGACAGTTAGGGTCATCCAAATATTTCATGGCATGCCCCATGCACATTGGGCCAAAGATCTGGAGTTTTTGTTCAACATCCAACTGAAAGCGGCTAGGATCTTACTATCTGGAAGATTCTGGGCATTGTTCATCATGGTATTTAAGACTCAGTGACTTGGGACTGACTCATTTGGTCCTGAGTCAAGTTGCGACTAAACTGACTTGGAGGGTGACACCCCAATTCCTCAACCTGATTTGAGGTGAGGAACCAGATTGTACTTGCTGGAGAAGGGCAACTCAGACAAGTCATCAATCCATGTCGCCCATCCATGACGAGTCCCAATATACAAAGGCTCTGGACCACTGAACCATGGCCCACTTGTACAAAATCGAAAGGTGGCTACACTATGCCTATCATCAGGTCCAGGATCATACGATTCCTCAACAATGCATCTTTAAAGGTTGGTACCTACTTCTTGTTGAATCATGTCGTCGCACAAGTGAAGCAGGGTGCCTCTGCCACTATCCAACTGTTTGTCATACATTGACTGTGTGATTAAGTTCTGGTATGTTGACATATTTTGCTGAAACCTACATCGCAGTGAATGTAACTTGACACAAGTTAGAAATCGAACATCTCAATGTAAAATCCAGGGCGTTACATTGGATTAAGGATCATATAATCCTCAGGATAAGATGTATTGTAAAACTTACGTGAAGTAGATTTTTGCACAATAACCAATCAGTCCGGAAAAGATGGCTATAAGAACCCAAACATCAGCTTTAGGCATTTCAAGTGAACCAACTAGGGCAACCTGAAAAGAAATGATGGTTGTGCTAGATTCGAATGGAAACAGATGAAGGAGGGAAAATTCATCGAACTACAAAAATATCAAAAAGACTCACCAGCCCAAGCACAGCAGAAACAAGTAACTTAACCCAGTCCATCGGAGTTAAACTTGGATTTTTCTTCTCTGGCTATAAGAAAGTTAGTAAACAGTCCAACATCAACCACTGAATCAAAAATAAAATACACTTTTAAACCAAAACCTATGGCTGAAATAACTCACCAAAACTAGTTCCATATCAGCCATAGGGATGTTTTTGAAATGCTTTACATATATCCCTCGCTCCGTATTGGTCTTGGTGCTGGCCCGCCTGAAAAGTTACCAACCTTATCAGCCATCAATGACAAATATGCTACAAAGTCCTTACATGCTCGTCATTACAAGCAAGTGGATTGGCAGGGCAGCTCTCAAAAGAGAAAATAACGAAACCACCTAGGATGCAACTATGCAACATGACAATTGTTAATTGACTCTGATTCAATATCGGAAATTGAAAGACCGATTTCTGAATCGAATTCTATTCGAGTCGAAGCTTTTGAATATTGATCCCAGTGGAAATGTTCTACCTCCATTCTAGAACCACAATGCCTTGTCAAAGCTACCAAATAGAAGAGCAATTACCTGTAGACAACGATAATCCGATCAAAGGTTGGCTCTTGTATTGCAATCCTGCCGAACAGATTCCGTGTGCTGGAGAGACGGTATGTGAATGTTATGGAAGGTCAATTATCATTGTGAATGCAAGTGTCAACGCATCATCATATGTTCAGAAGTGAATTCTACACATCTGACAGTACCTTAGTACCATGTTTTCAATTCGAATTCGTTCGACAAATAGATCTTCTTGCTCTGTGTCATCAACTATCTCATCAGTTTTCTTTGGATCTTTCGGGATCCCGTGCTTCTCTTCCTCGACAGGATCCGCTGCAGTCTGAGAGTATCATAGATTCATAACCAACATGCATAGACCAATCTTTCAGAGTAAGAAAGTGCGTTGACAGTGAGAGGGAGAGATAGTTCCGACACATTAGGGAGGAATTATAGAGTATGACCATCAGCAAACATACAATTTCCTGACATGCAGATTCGATGTAAGACACCATGGTTCGATGATACAAACCTTTGAGTTGACAGGCCTTGTCTGGGATGGGGAATGCTTCGAGAATCATTCAGATTGGATCAATAGGTTAAGGAAAAAACAATAATCATCTAATTCAACAGATTCAGTTGGGATCTTCCAACCTGGGAGATATACAAGGAGCCCTCTGCCCACAATTGTACCCTTCAAATCAATGGCCTAGATCACTGACCATGGGCCCCACGTATCTGGAATCATGAGTGTTTGCAGATAGCAGGACCAATAATTCCTCTTCAGTAGGAAAAGAGCATCTTACCTAGTTACTCCAAGAAACCATGACCAGATGCGTGCAATGATCATATCCAATTTTTCCATGAAAAAGAAATCAGTTGTACGGTCAATTCCGATCCCCCGACGGAAAATTATGTACTTCACATGCATAACATGTATCCAAATTAGTCTGAGGTTATTTAGAAGAGAAGAAATTTTATATAAAAAAAAAAATGACAGGAAAGAGTTATAGCTGATTACCCAAGTCACAAAATGATAAAGTGGTATTAAAAAAATGCTGAAACATTGTTCAACATATGCAAAAGCAAATCAAAATTATGCCACATAGTAGATAACAGTACCTTATCATGAAATTCTGGGAGATTATCCTGAGGATGCTGTTCAAAAAACCTTTTCAAAAGTTTCTTGTCAAGCTGCATTTCTCCACATAAAAGTGAGGTTTATAAATAGAAGAAGAGCATAAAAATAGAAACTAAAGAAAGAAATTCTAACACTCAAATAAAAGCATGCAGTGATATGGAAATAGAATGTGATTTGGAACCTTTGATTCATCTACTTTGATGGGAAGATTTAGGAGGTATTGGCCAGAGTGTGCAACGTCAATCTCTTCATCAGTCACTATCTTATAATTACTCTTTTCCATTACCTACACGAATGGAAAAAAAAAAAAAAAAGCAAAACCAAAGCTCAATACAGGGAATCATTCTCCAATAAATAGTATGGCAATTGGCAAACATTTAAATAATAATAATAATAATAACATTGCCTGAGAGGATGCAACAGCCAAATGACCTGAAACAGGTACACCAGGAAATTCTGTTCAAGAACATCAATCTCTTCGGAAGATAACTTCTGCTGCTCCAATCTTTGAGCTCCATAAATGGGATCGAAGAGCGAGTAAAGTTGCTACAGAAACAAGGAAGATGTCAAATGTAAATCCAAGAAGAAAAAATCTAGATTCATACATGATAATTCTAAGAAAAACTATATAGTGATGATGCATCTGGATGGAGATTGTGTCCTGACATGCCAAACCGTACATATTGGGCCCATGTTTTGTTGATTGAAACCGTTGATCTGGACAGGGGATTCATCAAAAATCTTCTAGATGGATTCCTATCCATCCAATCTCATTTCAAGGTCGTCGATGTATATTTTCCTCAACTGTCTGGCAGTAGGCTGCAAATCAAAAAGTTAAGATTTTCCAACTCAAGGGATTCGACATGCCCCCCTTCCACAATTCGCCTAACAAATCAACAATCTGGATCATTAATCATGGGCCCAACTTGCATGGGCAGGAACAATTCATGTTCTGATCCATCAAGACCCAACATTATCTGTAAGTGAAGGAAACCAGGACATTAACATACCATCAGATCCTCGAATTGTAGAAAATACCAAGCACGAACAGTATATTCAACTCTCTTGCAGAGCTTCAAAAACTCATTCCGGTCGGAACTATGTTCTACAAGAACATCAAAAACTTAATACAAAAGACAAAATAGAAAACATGAATGTTAAGAGAACCTGTGAATACTAGCCAATTCAAAATCAGGTGGAACTTCCACATTTTGAAAAACCATTTCTAATGCAAGAAACCTGTGCCAAGAAACACCATTGTTATTGAAAGCAAAAATACGGAGTGTCAAATGTATGAACTTAGTCAACCTAAATGTGCTTGTGGAGAAGACAAATTCATAATCCAAATTCAAGTTGGATGTTGATGATTCAGTCCAATGCAATTTTGGGACTATGAACCACCCGCATGGATGCCAACCAGATCATTAGTCTGGTCACCCTAGATATGTACCAGGCGTATAGAGACATGCTATAGGGAGCCTAGTCTACAACACGGCTAACCAGCTCTCATATCTTTTCCCCTACCAAAATCAAGCCAAACCCATATCTAGAAATCAATTCAATTGAAGGGAAGGAAGCGACGGTGGAATACATTATGCAGGCCATTCTTTTTTATTTATAAGGAATGGGTGTTAATTCAGCCAGATTTTGCGGGGCAAACTTGTTTGGCAATTTCAAGGGATTGGGAATAAGTTGTTTTCGTGTGATTCTTTGTCTTTATCTTTCAAAATCAGTGGGGCGATGAGAGGATCACCTGTCCCAAGGTTTCCTGGGATGTATGTTTTTCGGTGCTTAATGAAATTTGTCATTTCAAAAAGAAGCAGAAGAAAGAAAGAAATTCAATTTCTAAAAAAGCAAACTCAGGAATGACATTATCCAAAAACATCAAAATATCTCTACACAAAAAAGACAGAAGACCCAAAAACAACCCGCAAAACCCTGACTACTTCAAAAGCTGAAAACCAAGACAACCCATTCAAATTCAACAAAATCATGAACACACCCGTGCAAGAAGCATCAAAATGAGCAATTGTATGATCCCCCTTCAACTGAAATGCATGGTAACCTCAGGTCTTGAGCTCCTACGACTGGGCCCATGGCAGTGATCCAGACCATTGATCTGATGGGCCCCACTCTGTATGGACCATACCCCAAAAATTTTCCAGATTGGAAGGTTCTAACACTGAGATCATTGGAAAGTAAGAAAAGAATAGAGCAGCATCTACATTCATTGGAAAAGAGGCCAGATATGGGATGCCTAGGAATGATTTTTTTTTTTTTTGGTCTGGGAGCAGTCCATCCAGTGCCCTCCTGATCAGATCAACGGACTGTATGACCAAAAAGTTAGCCCAATTTACAGGATGCCGGGGCCGTATGTGTATTCCTGGGACCAAGATCATATAATTCCTCGAAAGAGAAGTGCATTTGAGAATGTGATGAAATGAAGCTCCATATAAATATGACTCAATGAGGTATGCCAAAATCACACAGAAAACTGAATTAACCAGAATTCAAGAAAATCACGAACAACCACATTTTTTATTTTTTATTTTTTATTTTTAAAAAAAAAGGCAATGAAAATTTTTATTTCGAAAAGCATGCAAAACGCCAAATTGAAACACACCAATACAATCCTAAATCACTCCCAAAAGCATTCAAATTCAAAAAAGTCACAAAACACAAACATAGAAAACAACAAAAAAGGAATTCAAAAAGAAATGCAAAATACCAAAATCGAACACAACAACACAATGCGAAATCACTTCTAGAAATAGAAAACTAAAAGGAAACAATTTCAAATACAACAAATCACAAACACCCCAACAAGAGATTGCAAAAGGAAATGCAAAATACCAAAATCAAACACAACAACACAATTCCAAATCACTTTGAGAGACGGAAAACCGAAGAGACCTAATTCAAATCCAGCAAAATAATTTATTTTTAAAAAAAAAAAAAAAAAAACACCGACATAATAAAACACATCAAGAACGACAAAACCAATAAAAAATCGCATCTAGACCCAAAAAAAAATTTTAAAAATAAATAAATAAAACAGAAGAAATGAAGCTCTATAGACACATACCGATCAGATAAGCCAGTTTCATGATAAGCTTGGGTTTCAATATCGAAACAACGGATTCTCTCTCCAGACGTATGACATCCTTGCTCTTTGCACCAACCATCGCTGCGAAAGAAGAGAAGAACGAGCACTATCGTTCGAGACGTGAGCAAGCGAGAGAGAGATTTGAAGATGTCAAAAGCTCAATGTCCAGAAATGAGAAGGGAAGGGATTTTCCGTTACTTCGATTTCATGCTTACAAAGCAAGAAAATTCCCGAAAAATCAGCATCTCTCCATCTTCTCTTTTCCCTTTTCTTTTCTGTAACGGCCTCGCTCTCTTCTTCTTTTTTTAATTTGTACTCTCTCTTGAAATTTTGAAGAAAATGCTGTTAATTGTTCTCGCCCGCACGTGCCAACCTGGCATACGTGTGCAATATCAGGCCGTCCGCCAGGTGGGCCCCTCAGATTAGAGTGATGGACGGTCTACGCAGAGTTTTCGAGGGAGATGCTTGCAACCGTCCTCCGCTACTTACACCGACCCAGCTAGAGACGGACGGTCTTGTCAGGGCCTTTATGGACCGCCATGACGTGTGTTTCATCCACACCGTCCGTTCATTTTGATAGATCATTTTTCCTAATAAGAGTAATATATAAGGCTCAAGTGGACCGCGCCATAGGAAGCAGTGTCGGGATTGAAGTTCCACCATTTAAAATGTCCTGAGGGCCACGGAAGTTATGGATTAAGCTATCACTTATGTTTTTCCCTCACTTACGTCCGTGTGACTCAATGGACAGGCTGGATGGCTAAAAAACATCACGGTGGGCCCCAGAAAGATTTCAACGGTAGCCATCATTGTCACCAGGGCTTCCTATGGTGTGGTCCACTTAGGCCTTAGATCTGCCTCATTTTTGGGCTCATACCCTAAACTGACCTATCAAAATGGATGGACCGTGTGGATAAAATACATCTATCACAATCCCTGAGACTGGACCGTCCCTCTTTAGCAAGGTTATTCGTACCCAATCCCCACCCCCAGCTGGTAATGTTGGCGCACGTGTGTGAGATGGGTCACTGCAGGGTGGGGGCCACATGTATGTTCGTGGCCGCTGGTCTGATCATCGGTCAGGCAGGCTCCTTGTATGATGAATGTGAACTGATGGCCAGCCAGGACCCCTATCTGATTAACGGCAAATACCTCACACGTGTGATCGTTGGCACACGTGCCACGTCTTGTGGGTCCAAATGCACATATCCTACTTGATGCTTTCCCGTGGTAGAGAAAGGAGGTTGGAATGCAAGTATAATGATTAATCTGGTCCCTCCAATTGGTGGTCCATCTCATGGATGGATCACTCCTTAAATATTCTAGTTATTGGGTGTGCGTGACTATTGAAACTTAGCCATTGATCTAAAGCTTCTTCGACCATCCAGAAACTGGCATTTGCTCTAACGGTAATCAGCATCCAATCGGTACGATTTCTGAATGCAAGAGGTGTCCCACTATTGGACAGTCCAGATCCATCGTAAGAGAGCATTTTAGGAAATAATCCAGGAGCAGGCCACATCATAACTACATACTAATGAAATAATAACGTGCGATTTTATTAATTTATCGTACATGCGTTATCTATCACCAAATAAATATTTTGGTCCATTAATTTAGTGCCCGGCCTATTTTTTTGGATTCCTCGCTGTATATATAAAGGAAAAGTCAATTTCCTTGAAACGTTTTTATATTTTCCTCTCAAATGCTTCTTTTATTTCCTTGGATTAAAAAATACTTCTTACGAGAAACGGAAACGATGAGTTTTTTTTTTAAAAAGGAAATTGCTTCTCTATCTCATCAAGTGACCTCACACGGTTGTCATATGTGCCACTACTCAAGAGTCTGACATGGCTGGAACCTCGAAGCAGCGATGTGGGTTGGGACCGTTGCTGTAGGGCCCACCTCGAAGTATGCATTGTATATCTACACTGTCCTTCTATTTTGATAGCTTATTTTAGCGTATGATCTAAAAATGAAGCTGGTACAGATTTTGGGTGAACCACACTAGTGGTTATTGGCTATTAAAAATCTTTTATAGGTCAAAAAAAGCTTTAGGTTAAGTTAATATTTTTATTTTTAACTTTCATCCGGGTGTGTGTGACATTATGGATAGGTTGGATGGTGTTTTGGTCAATTCCACTACACATGAGGCTATGTGTGTGGTCAAGGGCTTGCATTCGGATTATGATGTGCAGACATGCCTGAGTCTACTCGATTCAAACGTTGGATTGAATCACTAGTGTTTACCGGCATGGAGATGGAAGGATTAGAGACTGAACCGAGATATTGTTATCCTCTCAATCAATGGCTTGCATTCCGTTTAAACGATTTGTGAAAGGGTATATGTAGCCCTTCTGAGTAGATTCTTTTTGTTTGGTGATAATATACATGGGTCTATGGACTTCAGACTTGTTCTTTCAGCGTTATTTGCTACATTAGTTCAACAGTAAAAAATGGAGAAAGAAGAGGCCTGACCTAGTTTTAAATTGGGCTAATTAAGTAGGGTTGGGCTCATGCCAAATCAGGTCGGGTTGTGGTTTGGAGTCGGGCCAAATAGTGTCTTCGGTTGTGGATTGGGGTCGGGCCAAGTCAGGTCAGGTAAAAAGTGTACGCCATTTAGATTAACGGGTTATGCTTGGGTTTAGGCAACCTGACTCAACCTGCCCATATATTGAATCAATGGGGCGGACCAAATGACCCCATGCAACACATAACCCCGAGACCCTTGCAATGTGTCATTAACCCAATCCTGAAAGCTTAGAGATTAAAATTAATATATGCATCTGTTAGCGGGTTCGGGCACTAAGGGCCATTTGAATCATAAGTTGTTTAAGATAAGTTACTTATTCCATAAATAACTTATCTTAGTTTCTATTTATTAAAAAGATAAGTATGTTAGACAAACAACCTACTCATCAGCTTTTCTCTCTTTTGTCTTTTCTGATTCTCTCTTCAGTTACTTATGAAAAGGAGAAAAGCTATAAAAAAATTAACCGAAAAGGTTAAGTATTTTTGAGTTAAAAAATTACTTATAACTAATCATAAACCAAACATACTTATCTAAAATAAGTTACTTATCCACTACTGTAAGTAGAAAAAGTAAATTATTTGGTGGCATCTAAAGGGGCCCCAAACCACCGGGTCAGGGGGACTAAGTAATGGGTAGCGGGTGGGGATGGCCAGATTTCCTGACCAGTTTATTAAGGGCCTGTTTGGCGGAACGGATCTCATGGGATTAAGAGGGATGGGATGGATTTTAAGGTAATGATGGTGGTGTCAGTTGATTGGTTTAAGATTCACGGGATTGCTATATCCCGGGACAAGTTCAGCGAGTTTGTTTGGCATGTTTGGCATATCCCGGGATTTTACCTTCTAATCCGTCCGTCCAAACACACCCCAGGCACAATTGAATGGGATTAGGAGGGATGGGATGGATTTTAAGGTAATGATGATGGTGTCAGTGGATTGGTTTAAGATCCATGGGTTTGCTTATATCCCAAGACAAGTTCATGGGTTCTATTTAGCTCGTTTGGCATATCCCAGGATTTTACCATCCCATCCCTCCTAATCCCATGGGATCCGTCCGGCCAAGCAGACCCGACCCTAACCGAACTCGACCGACTGCCAGGCCCATCCAAGACGTCCCAGCCATTTATTGGGTGGGATCCACCTTGTAGATGATCCACTTTTTTTGGCCATGTTCAGCTATAATATTGGCCACACGTGTGCAAACGGAACTGGCCAGCTTCGTTAGACCGACTGATTTAACATACGTGAGGCCCATCGGATAGCAAATATGAGTTTGGGCCTGTGATACACGCGTCACCCACCTGGTACATAGCCCGCGCATGTGAAATCATGCTGCATCGGCACGTGTGGCTGCTTGTAGACGGGCGTATAGGTTTAATCAGGTCATTCATCTGGCAGATATCACAAACCAACAATCTGATGTCGTTCATAAAAGTGGGCAAAACTAGATGAACGGTCTAGATCCTGTCGATGCTATGCACGCTGAAGCAACCCGTATAATATGTGGTTCGAATGAGCAGATAAGAATGCCGACATTGCATGTCAGGCAAAACAAGAGCCATGCAATTATTTCCACATATGTAATCAAATGCAATTATTTCCACATGTAATCAAATCATGAAATATCAAAAAGGTGGCTCAATGGAAGTTTCCTCCTTTGCCGACATTATCACGGAGGTGGATTGCCTGGGACCCGGGCACAGATATTCCTGTGCTCGGGGCTGTGTGGGCCACAGATGTTCGTAACAAATCCAATACGTCCATCTGTTTTGCACGACCACAGGAATCTAAAAAACAGGCAGATTCAAAACTCAAGTGGGCCATACCACACGAAACAGTGGGATTGAACGCCTGGGGGTGATATTTGTGCCGACAGTTTATCTGAGTAGTGATAACCCTGTGACAGGTTTGGATGGCATATAAACATCTTGGTCAGCTCCAGGAAGGCTTCAACGGTGGACGTTTCCGTTCCCACTATTTCATTTGGTGTGGCCCACCTGAGTTTTGGATCTGCCTGATTTTTAAACTCCTGGCCTATTGTGGTCTTTCAAAACAGATGGAGTGGCCTTGTCACGGACATCTGTAGGCCATACAGGAATTTGAGAGAGAGAGAGAGAGAGAGAGAGAGAGATTCATGTCTGGAATGACGAAGCTTTTATTGAGTAAAGCAGCAGCAGCAAACGCAGCAGAGAGAGATTCATGTCTAGAATGACGAAGCTTTTATTGAGTTAAAGGCATTGATGTCTTCTAGCCTCCAAAAATATTGGAAAAATCTACCCAGAGAGAGAGACTAAAGTAAAAATAACTAACTTACCTGCCGAAAAAGGGATGTATTGGAACCCTCCCGCACATGCCAAAAACCTTCCCCTTGGATATATATACATTTACCTCAGTACCTCAGATGGTTATATATAGATACATATGCACAACTAAAAAAACCATTGCTTTCATTGCTGGATATCACCTTCCCCATCCGCTCTCTCCTCTCTCCCAAGATGGCTTATGAGATCTCACCCAAGAAGATCAAACCCGCCTCAAATGTGAGACACTAATCGGGCTTACTGATTCCAAGACCTCAAAAATGGTGTCCCAATTGGATCATGTAGGCTGGAATTTGGGTGCGTTAAATTCATCATCCATGACGTGTTGTTCGCTTTCAGGGCCGCAGTAGCAGCGGCTGCAGCAGCTTCACGCACATTCAAATAGCCTAGTTGTTGAGAGGAGTATGCGAAAATATCACTGTTGCCTGAAATGGCCCCACCCACGAAGTTTGTAGCAGGAATCAATTGCCCCAAGCTCATGGAAGCATACAGAGAGGGGGACTGTAAGTTGTTACCCAGAGAGAGGACACTGAGAGCATCTGTATTTCTTCTATCTCCAATGCAGTCACCTGCAGGAAGAGAAACCTCTAGGTCAGACCAGCCATTACAAGCATGGTTCCCCTGAGAAAACCAGCCGGGACCTGACACACTGCCATTTGCAGAGGATCGGAAAGGCACTTCACGGATGGAATCAGCATCCCAGTCCTGCACATCCATGGGCAAGAAGGGTTCTTGGGTCTGGTACCTTCCATTGGAATACATGTTCTTCTGCGTAGCCGGATGCATGTACAGCTCTTTCTCTCTGATCCGTTGCTGCTCAAACAGCCGCTGCTGTTGATCCTGGAACTGCCGGGGAAAATGGTTGTTATCAGGTGGACCATCATTCATCGTCAGGAAGTGTAATCCAGGTTGTTTCAGGCTGTTCATACTCCCGCACGTGTAAGACTGCAACAAACTTTGCCCACTGAAAGACTCCGGAATTAGCTCATTGCAGTCTCGGTCTGTGTAACTGGAGAACAAAGGCGCCCCTTTGTCAATATGCATAGATGGACCAACCTCTGATGAGGGTCTAGGTAACGAAGTTTCTCCAGCTTCTTGTTTAAGCATTTCAGTTTCCAAATCGACCAGGCAGGATGTGTATTCTTCGACTTTCTGTCGCTTCCCGAGCGGTGACTCCCCAGCAGATGTGTATTTGTGGCTCATTGTAGTAGCATGGTAAAAAGAATCCGGCAGACTGCCTGCCTGCCAGACTTCTTTAGCAGCGTCATCGGGAGCTTCTGGTTCGCCATCATCCTCTATAGGATTCCGGTTTTCTTGGAACTGCGAAAGAATCAGAGCACCTTTCTGTTTCGGGATCTCTTGGTCACAATTTTCTGAATCCAGAAACATGGACCCACCTTCATGATGACTGTTGAGAGGACTTAGATGCCGAGGTGGACTATGATGGCTGGAGGGAGCAACAGAGTCGCCATTCTCTTCATGATTCTGCACATCAATGGCAGGACGGTTTTCCATCCCTCCATCATATCCATGCTCTTGAAATGAGGATGCTTCTGGCTTCTCTTTCTCCTTATCCTGACCATGAATGCAATCAAATGTCCAAGTTAACACCTTGTGGTAGGTCATGGCAAACATTCAACTGTTTGATTGATAGAGGAATGCTAAGTGAACTCATGCAGGTACACTTTTTTTTTTCTGCACTCACGTGTCACGCTTAAAAAATCCGAGCCACTCATCATGGTCACACTGAGTAGATTCATTGGCCAAAAAAAATCAGGCTAGTCTGCTGATTAGGTGGCCCAGAATGTACACAAGAAATGGGCAGTTGATCAACTATCCACATTCACTGTACAGGTGGACTTCCTAATGAGTTGAAAAGCCTGATTTTTGGGCCTCTACATCTCCATGGTGGCCCAAACTTGATGTCCTGGATCTTGAACATGTGTGCCAAGGTGACGCTTGTGGTGTGAAGCCCTCAGTCCATTTTGTCAAATACACTAAGGGCGTGTTTGGACGGGCAAGGTGGATTGTATTAGGTTGTATTAGGTTGGATTGGAAGGAGCAATCCCGGGATTTGGCTGGGCGTACCAAACAGGCAGAAGTTGGATATAGCAATCCCATGGGATTGCCAGCAATCCACTGACATCACCATCATTGCCTTGAAATCCACCCAATCCCACCCAATCCCTCCTAATCCCAACCATTTTGCCTGGGACATGTTTGGATAGCCGGAGCAATCCCAGGATTGGCCGGTGTGATGTAATCCAGGATTGGCAGGTGAGCCAAACATACTCGTGGTGAGTTCCCTGGATATAGGGATCCCACTGGATTGGCACCAATCCAATGACAGAGCAATCATTACTTTCCATCCACCCTAATACAATCCAATCCCGCGGGATTGGCCGTCCAAACACGCCCTAAGCATTCATCTTCACTGATAGCATACAACACCAAGACCACTACAAAACCAATATTGTTTGGGAAACAGCGCGCAGATGATGACATAGTACCCTATTTGCTTATAGCATTCAGCAATTTATGGAAAAAGAAAATTCAAGAATCAGATGAGGAATTTGGCAGATGAGAGTAATGGGTCTCAAAATTCTAATGATATGCTGCCTTATTTGGGATTAAGGGGATGAAATTGTGAATTTAGTAAATCTACCAACTTGTCAAATTCATGGTCGGATTTGGATTTGGCAAATTCCAAATTCAGATGTTTGGGAATCGAGCTACAAATCCATGGATTTGGGGAGCATTTATTTCAAAGAAATTACTTTTTTTGCTTTTATAAGAGTCTCTTATAGTCCTTACTTCTTCTTCTTCTTCTTTAAAAAATCCATGGATTGATGGAGGTGCAACAAAAAACAATGCTCTCCTGTTTGTGAATTCGGTAAATCTAGCAACTTGTCAAATTCATGGTTGGATTTTGGATTTGGCAAATTCGAAATTCGGATGTTTGGGAATCGAGCTACAAATCCATGGATTTGGGGAGCATATATTGCAAAGAAATTACTTTTTTTTTTTGCTTTTATAAGAGTCATTTTGAGGATCTGTCGAGTCTTTACTTTTTCTTCTTCTTCTTCTTCTTCTTTTCAAATACATGGATTGATGGAGGTGCAACAAAAAACAAACAGGAGGGATTTGAAATACGTGGATTTCACAAATCCCTCACCACAAACAGCCCCCCTTATAGGAAAGTTGTTGAAGAGAAGTTTTATAAAATCAGCCAAAATGGTGATTGATTCACTGATCTATTCGTAAGACTGGCCAGATTTTATGACGAGCAAAAAATTGAAGTTGCTTTTCCTCCCCAGATTTCTTTTTCCAACTTAGGGTGAACTGTGAGCTATTTCACTAATTTTGAGAACACACCTCCCTGCAATCACTCAAAACAAGGAAAAAGAAAGAAAGAAAAGAAAAGAAAACACCCTGTCCTTGTACCTCCCTCCACCCCCAGATCTTTCCTTCTCATGTTCAATTATTACTAGCACTAACCCACCTAGAGCATAATTTCATCACTCCTGTGGCACATGCCTTTCTTTTATTCTAAACCAGTGCTTTTTATAGCGCTCATACACTACATAGCGTGTGCAGGTAGCGTAAGCTACAAAGCATGTAGCGTGTAGCGCAGGTAGGGTACGCTACCTAAAATCTCCTTCTTTTTAGTTCATCACCTATTTTTAAATTGCAGTGACTCATCCCCATCACACGTGGCAGTACATTAGATCAATCCGGACCATCCAAATTGAAGTCCATATCATGGATACAGCATTTAGATCAATCTGGACCATCCAAATTATGGTCCACATCATGAATTTGTGATGTTTCAATAAATAAATAAAGAGGTCACACTTAGAGATGTCTAAAGGCAAAGAGACAGATTTTGCATGGAAATATGCGGTTGGCGATCCAGATTTGCAGTCAAGAACTCATAGGAATTATGCATTTTGTAAATTTTATCATATTTTTCTATTATTTTAAATAAAAAATATTTAGTATCATGTAGCTTACGCTGCACACTATGGAGGGCCAAACGGTACGCTATATGTACATGCTATTTAAAACATTGTTCTAAACTTTTCTTTTGGTTAGTTTTGAATGGTTGTCTCCATAGCTTTGTCAAAGCTTTTTATCAGCACAATTGAATCAAACTCAGTACAAAGATCAGTACCTGAGTTGAATCCAAAGTTTTAAACACTCAATTGTGAGTTCATGTAATGTCACAAGATCACATCTCATTTTGTAGGGCAAGAACTGTGGAGTTGCAAAAGAGCATAACAGGATGAAGCGTCAAAAACAGTACAAGGATCACTAGACTTTCCCTGAGTGGGTTTGATGCAAATTGCAAAATTGAGTAATTGATGGGATGGGGCTTCAGCCAAGCAGAGTCAATTTTTTTTAAAGGCTTGGCGAGATGGTTCAAAATCCACGGACAAATCTGTTGACAGACCTGAAAGGAATTTACATTCAAAAGGGAAAAGTAGCAAACCTCATCCATTGAGGTTTCTTTCATTTCCACAATTTCTTGTTCCAATGATTTCCTGCATCGCTGTCTCTGCAACTGTCTTTCTCTCCAGTGTGAAAAAGCTGCTGGGATATTTCTTCTTGCCACTTGTAACCTAGAAACAGTATAAAACTTTCAGAAAACCCAAGATAATTTATAGCTGCTAAATAAGGGCCCATTCGGAACGAATGAGAATCCAAACTTTACAGATCTTCATCCAAGAAGATTCCAAAAAAAAAAAGCCAGACATTTGATTTCTTCAGCACATCACTTTCCTTTCATCGCCCACTCAAGGGGTAGGCTAAAACATGCCCTAGATTAATTAAAAGGCTTGGGAAATACTTACCAATGCTCATGCAACTTCTTCTTTTCTTCCTCCTCAAATACTTCGTATGAATGTATTTGTAAGCTCTTGAAATCACCCAACACATGATTAAGAGATCTGGATTGAATGCCGTTGCCACCTTGCTCAATTTTCCTGACCAGTTGATGCTGCCTTTTGCTTATCTGAAATGGTTAAAGGTGGGTGATCAATTACTGAATCTAAAAAATAATCAGAAATACAATCTAAGCTGAGGATATCTAAAGATGAATGGGAAAATCATTTACTTCCTCGCCAAGTTTTTAGGAAGAACAGGACCTGTATGGTTTATTTGATTTAGGATTCCATGCAAAGATATCATGTGATTGTGGCAAAAAAAAATAGCGAAATAATGTAGCATTTTAATTTCCCAACCGAGCTGATATATCATCATCGTGACCCTAAATAGAGAGGGAGGGAGGGAGAGGGAGAGAGAAAGAGAGGGAGGGAAGGAGAGAGTGTCTTGGGACCTTGAGATAAGATAAATATTTGTCAGCATCGCCTGAGCAACCATTACTCTTGTCTGACATTTCTTCTTTTCTAGCATTAGGAACTGCTCTGGCCCTTCCTGAAGCAACCAACGAACTTTTTTGCTTGTGTTTCTTAAATCCTTTCCTGCACAAAGGAAGGAATTACTTTGAATCCATTTTGCTTCAAATATGCAATACAATACAAATAATTGAATGCCTTGAATATATCAATTCGATCCTTACATGCAGAGGTGCATGACATTGTATTAGAAACAAAAACTTTAAACAGTTCAACAATGAACAAATTTAACGCCAGCCCCATTTAATGTTCAAAAAAAAAAAAAAAAGGACCAGAGTCCCATTATTTACATTGAGAATATATTGGACACTCCCAAAACTCAAATGCTGATCTCAAATGTCAATTGGGCTAAAACAAAAGACAGAAGATTCTTTCACAATAAAGCCGATTCATTGGTGCGTATTTCTGCCTAAACGCAATGAAGCAGTTGCAAGCTATGCATATCTTGACCCAGAAAAATATGCCACTCGCTCATAGATTGTATCGGTTCCCCATGCTTCCACTTTTAACTATTGGGGAAAAAAAGTGAGACTGTTGCAAGCTCACACTACGATCATCATGTACCCAAATGAAACATTTGATTCATGTACGAGGAGAAAGATTTCCCATTCCTTAGCAGGAAAGATATGTGGCCATGAAAGAGGGATTAAGTGGAACAGAATTGACCAGGTGGCAGAGTAGTGGAAACAATTTTTAATTCCACATATTTTGGACCTTAGCTCCATGGGACGATATGCTACTGCTGAAACATGGAAGAATTGAAATCTTAGATCAAAACATTGTATGGATGGTATGAACTGCCTAAACAAGAATTCTTGAACGAGGAACAACCAGAGCCTCTTACTCACTACATCAAACAATTTACCATGCATAAACATAAGGATGACCTTTCAGGGCATGTTGCTCAGACCTTTCATGGTGCATGTGGCTGACATCACTAAAATAAATATTGAAAACATAGCATAAACACTGGACAGATATAGAGGCACATCAGAGCCTGAAAACAGACTTCTTTTCAACTGCTACACCATTGTGAAATTTGCATAAAGATTATGTCATTCATCACGATGTAGAAAACCAAAAACATCCACCACACAGGTTTCGCTTGTATTATACAAATGGAGATTGTTTTGGACATCTAATTGTAGATCTTATAAGATTTCCATGTATGGCCACGTTTGAGGAAATGATGTACAATCCGTATATAGGGGAGCTACTATATATTCATTTATTCATCTAAAAGGCCTATTTCCATCAACCAATGGCTATATTTGGAGATTTAATAGCAGCATGAATTCCATTTCTCACAGATTTCCTTATATCTCATTAGTATGAAATATTATATACAACTGTATGGTTGTACAAGGCCATACGAAATATTTTATACAACCGTATGGTTCTACAAGGCCATACATTTGAAACACTAAATAGGACAACTGTATGATATATAAGAGCCGAAATCCCAACCAGATTGGACATATGATCCCACTGGTCATTCAACCCATTCAACACGCAATCCAAATGGATCTGTCGGCCCCCACAGTCCAACTGTAGCACTGAACTTGCTACAGATGAATTATCACACCCATGATCTAATCCTATCCTCGATCAGACCAATGAACATAAGGTAGCCCAAATCAGCATTTTGACAGTTAAATGGTTCATATCTTTAATCTGAACTAATGGATCTCTGTCTGTTCTTTGGTTAGGACCCTCAGCTGGTCCAGATCTCGTTTCAATAGCACATCTACTGGCCTGATCTTCCATTGGCCATCTTCTGGAATTATGCACAGCCCATCTGATGGTGATGATCGGCCTCGATACGTAACTTTCACATTTAATGATGTCTTCTCCATCTCAGAAATTTTCTACTAAATATACAAAACTTTGCAGGCTGAAATGGTGGAACAAAATTCACGTAGCCAACCCCAATTAATTGGAATAAGGCTTAGATGACGACGATGAATTATTTTTGCATGCACGCAATGCAAGCCATGGACTCTCTGTGTCCTTTACAATTATGACTGTAAAGTAAGACTCATGTTCCTTCTTCACTGAGTGGATTGACTACTGTTACAACGGTTTCAAGATCTTTGGAGTCAAACTCATTCCTATCAAATTATTACAATTTGCACAACATAATAAAATTTTAGAGTTAACCACAATGCCAGGTGACTGAAATCATGAAGACATGAATGGCAATAGTTGACATTTCCTAACGTATAAAGTTTCAGTAACATGAGCAAAACCCGGATGTGCTAAATAAGAGATTTAAGGCAACTCAGGTAATCAATTCAGTGTAGAGTGTCTTATTAAGCTCTCAATAGATCTAAAACCTCATAAAGAAGAGGCTCAAGTACCTTTGCTGAGGTTCTCCACCGTTCTTGCCGACAATTCTTTTATTACTGATAGGCAGTTTAGGCCCTGCAAGCTGAAAGCAGGAATCAGCAGCACCTGCAATATTCTCTTGCAGATCACATTCTTTGGATTCATTTCCACATGACGGACTGTTTTCTGAATGCTTTCTCAAATGTCTGGTATACACAAAAAGTATTTAAGTGGCAGTCAGGATGGCAGGAGTGCAACTGAAAACTGTAGTGAAATATTAACCAGAATTTTATAGATAAAAATTTTAATCAGAATTTGTAGGCAACATGAATATTGCACTACAATATTTATATAGTCTCAAGAACTTGTCAAAATTACAAAATAGACCATGTTTAATGACTTTTGACCAAAATGACCCTAGTCTAATAAAAAACAAATAAAACCACTCATAAGGTGTCAAAAGCATAAATGAAACATAAACTAAATCCTAAAACATAAATATGTCCTATGTTAATAAGAATGGTCCAAGATCAACGGCCCGATCATGTAATCCATGTGATCCAACGGCCTGATCGTCATGTCCCTCAAATCCAGCGGTCCAAATCATTCCCTAAGGCAACCCATGTGCATCTTCCCAGTGTGTGATCTTCCAGATGCTCGCACATGCATATGGGGTCTTCAATATGGATACTTGCCTAGCCACAGAGAAACCGAGGCCCGCCTCCTACTCTGATACGTACGCAAAGGTGTATGTGACATGAGGTCCCAATCACTAACATTGACCATGTTTAATGGTGTTACTATGTTGCATGGATGGCTTAGTTGGATCAAAAATTCCTATTTTTCAATCTAAAATAGTGAAATTTTAAGTACGCAATAAAAAGAATCCCCATCTACGATAAAATGGCCACAACCCATTCACAGAAGTTTCCACTCCAATCTTTACAGCCAAGAATTCCGTGTTATTGTGAGACAACTCCCATTCCCCTCATCACAAAAGCAACCATAAGGGAACGCCAGTGATGGTATACTCATGCCACTGGATGTCAGTGCTTTCAAATTTGCTGAGGAAGCCACCCTGCTTCAAAGCCTAAGGTTGGCAGTTCTTCGTACATTCAACCTGAAACGCAGCACAGGTTGGCAGTTCTTCGTACATTCAACCTGAAATGCAGCACAGGTTGGCACTTCTTCGTACATTCTAGGCCTCTTTCTAGCACTGCTGTTGTGTCCCACTTTTCTGTTTCTTATCGAATAAATCTTTTGCTATTCATATAAAGTAAAAAAAGACAACAATTCTGCACTATTTGAATACCAAAACCCTACAGAGCCATAATTGCAACTTGATGACTCCATGGTTATCTCTTAAAAACCTACCAAGGCCAGAGATCCCAAGATTTGCCTGTAGAGCACCCCATCTATGATGAGTTTCTATAAGCCTGAGGGATGGGCAATCCAACAGAACACCTCAAGGGGCCTCGGGGGTTCGATGAGATACATGCGTCCCATACATATTCTCTTGTGGCCAGCTGGTGACTTCAATTGCAAAAGGGTCCCCTACATATTCTCTTGTAGCTGGCTGGTGACTTCAATTGCAAAAGGACTGATACTCTTGGCAAGTTCTCTGGAAGTATTGAGAAAATAAGTTTTATGTAGTAAACATTTGAAAGAAACAAAACCCCCTTTGCACTCCCAACTGCACAAAGCAGGAGCATAAGAAAAAAACATACGGTGAAACAGTAGTTTCACAATATTTGGGAAGATATGGCACCTAAAGAGTTGGTTTAGAACTATAACAAAGATTTGAAATATGCATATATTCAGAATACATAAACTTGCTTAATGGTTGTATATATAGAAACTTACAATAACTAGATCTGGAAAAAAAAACATAAAAACAGTGAAAAAAGGTGGTTGTTAACCTTCAAAGAAAGGGGCGGTTGTTGTCATTTAACTTTTAACTGGAACAACGAACAAGATACAAAGCGACAGTGAACCACATCCGCAGCCATCAACCACAAGAAAAAAGATAACAATCCACTAGTGGGATTGGATAAAATAAAGGCTCTATAGCAATTATACAATCTTGCAGCCGCTACAGGGTTAAAGAAAAACTAACCTGCAATAACTGTGAGGTTAAACAAAGAAATGCCCCATTTGCTGGATTAAAGACATCTTTGCACGTATAAATCACATAGTTTTAGAGTATCTAATTGGAAAAAACTGCAGGATATAATGGGTCCGCAATAAGCTATAAGATCCACAAACTCAAAAAACAAAGTACAAAAAGCATTGGTAGAGGCAAACTCCGGATTCAAACATGCTTTCAGCTATTGTTTCAGGCAGTAAGAACTCACCCAACAGCATTTCCAAATTAAACCTACCATGGTGTCAATCAACGAAATATGAACTATCTAATCAGCAACCTGAACAGTTGGTCAATGAACAGAAGAAGAGCCACTCTAACATGTCAAGTTATCAATATATTGGTCTCGGCAAATATGCTCAAAAGTACAGAAGTACAGATACAAGGAAGTTGAGAATTAGCAAGGTCATTCTAGCAAAACTGCAAGTTCCAACACCGGTAGTTCCTAAATATATTGATGCAGCCATATTCACTAAGGGTTCTCTTGTTTCTTTTTCTCTTTTTCCAAATTTTATCAGATGTCTCCTTGCCATTTGTGACAATACTGAACTTCAGGCACCCCACTTTCCTTACCAAGAGATTTTGTTTCTTTTTCTTTTTTTCTTTTATTTTTTCTTTTTCAATCAACAGGGGTAAATTCAAGGATCACCACAAAAGAGCCGGAGCAGTTTTCTAAGGAAAATTCAAGCACACATTACTGAAACATTTGCATAAGGTGAAGAATGGCAACCTCCACATCTCCTCAACAAAATCTTTTTCTGGATCCTTACTGTGCATCCATATGTCTTTCAACTTCTGCAGATTTTTAATCATGCTGCCACAAGAAACAAACAACATTACCACCATGAGTACTACTAAGAAAGCAATGTCTAGCATGATATAGAACCTCACATACTCAGTATGATACTTCTGTAGCTCTGAGTAATAAGCTTTCTTATTGGCCATAAAACCCTGATCCCTCGAAAGAACAGCATCTGGCTGAACGTTACCCGAACAAAGTGAAGTGCCCCTGCAAATTAGATGTCAAGTCATTTCTTTTATAAGCATGATGGGTTTGGAGTCATCGAAAGCAAAATATTTGTAGATAACAAGAATTCTTCTTTCAATATGGGCATGAGCATGGTGGTATTTGGAAATTATAAAGCTAAACTAAAGGACTCGTATAAATATCCACAATCACAAAGGAATGTAATGGAGATGGAGATCAGCTGTGTATGTGCACAGTTTGAAGCTGATGAGGTTGCACGAGTAAAGAGATCAGACCAGTGGAAAGTGAGAGAAAGGACAGAGCAGCTATTTCCAAAAAGAAGGTACAGGAGAAAGAGGTCCTGCCAGAAAAGGAGGAGATATTGTGGATGTAGAAACATGTGGTTTCCACTACTTGTCAAAGAGAGCAGAAGACGTAAACATTGATGTTCATCTGGATTGTACGTATACAAAATCCTTATGCATTGGATTATCTTGTGTATTTGGGCTGACATCATGCAAGGGCAGCAATATGTGTGGATGAAGGTTATTAGCAGAGAGAATCTAATGGTAGTACTAGCATAGGAGGATTGGGAGAAGAGATGTATCTGGAAAAGAGTATAGAGAATAGCCAATAATGTATTAATAAAAAAGCCAATAATATCCTCTACTTTAGGAAGACTTAACTATGATGATATTGAGGGATCTATTTTCTAGGGAGAGAGAATCGAATGAATGAATTTGGAGGCATTTTGTAAACTTTCACGGGTTAATAAATGGACCCCATTGGTAATGAGTAAATATAGTCAAGGTGGAGCATACATGTTTTCTTTGTTTGTTTCTTTCCTTCTTTCTTTCTTTCTATCTCCGTTAGTTTAGGGAATAACCTATATTGCTGAAAATTAGGCTTGGAAGGGGAGAAAGACAATATTTTCATTGAGAAGTGGTGTTTTAGAGGTGACATTATTTTCTTTGAGAAGTGGTGTGAGAAGTGGTAGAGGTGACATTATTTGCCTCGAGAAATGGTGTATTAGAGGTTTTCTTGACATGTTAAAAAGTGGTATGTGAGAAGTTCTCTACTTCATTGTTGATACAATTGGTACACCAACTACATTAAGTTTGGATTTTATTTTTTTTTTTGCTTGATTTCTCGCTCAAATACCTCTCTCATTTTATATGCTTCTTTTGGATCTCGTTAAAGCAAGTGGTATGAGAGCAACTCCCTCTCAAGATCGTAGGGCACAATTACCTCTAGTTGACCCGAATGTGCCTGTACGAAGATCCAATGGTTGGAATTGATCCAAATCAATTCAGTTAAATTTCTAAGGTGATCATGTGGCTGGTCAAGGTGGAAACAGAGGTGGTAAAGTGAATAATCCCTGAGACAGTGATCATGGGAATATTCAGAAGTAGTATGTGAGAAGAACAGAATTTCAGCAGCTTCAAAGGTCTACCAACAATATTTAGAACTTGTTGGAGCGGGCATGGTTGGTTTGCATGGTCTAGGTGCGAAAATCACAAACCATGGCCAACGTCATCAGCCTCTGCATCAGGGAACTCCATTTGGTGAATCAAATGACAAGCAGGAAGTTGAAAGTCATGCATCAGGGAACTCCACTTTGAATCAAATGACAAGGAGGAAGTTGAAAGCCTTTAGCACAGTCATCCACAAGAAGGTGATGATGTTCATGGAATGGTCCGCAATCAAGAATTCCAAGTCGAAGTGGATTTACCCAAGCTAAATGAGCGAGTTTACATCAAGGAAGTCATTGATTGGATGATAGCAATTGAAAGGTTCTTTGATCATATGGAAATTCCTGATGATGGTAGGGCAAAATTGGTGGCAATAAATTTAAAGCACCAGCCTAGTGGGAGCAACTCCAAATGCAACAAGTGTGGCAAGGAAGACAGAAGATCAGAACCTGGTTTTGCATGAAGAAACTCCAATTAAAAATTCTTCTTATAAATTATGAGCAGATTCTATTTTCACCAATATTAGTCATGCTAGCAAGGTGATTGAAGCATCAAAGAGTATATAAAAGAACTCTTTTGGTTATCATCCCCATAAGATACCCTAGAGACCAATCTTAGTTGTTCATTAGATTCATAGGTGGGTTGAGATTACCAATCCGGGAAGCCAAATTTGGATGGTTACAGACACAGTAAAATTAGCAACAAATTGAAACTCAACTGCATAACCGGGATGGCAGTGAGTTTAAATAAGGCAACCCCAAACCCGTTAATAAGTGAAGTCCCATAACTCAAGGCTGTGCATTTCAAAAAAGGGGAGAAAAGACAATCCAAGCGGGTGACATGCAACCACTAGTTAGACTAGTGGTGGCCAGTAGAGGCCTCGTTATCATCAAATGCACTAATTGAAACACACAAAATATGGGCAGCAACTTCAATTGCTTCGAGTATGGGCAACCGGGCCACAGATACGTCAAATGCAAATGTAGGAGATTCACCAACATGGAGACAGGCATGGAAATTCCTCCCCGATGTGCCTGAATAAAAAGTCATTGAGGAGGATCTTCTAGATGATGCATGGTCCAAGCACAAAACGAACAAGGACATCACGTTTGATGATAAGTGAGCATTTAATTGTTCGACATCTCACATTCATACCACACATTATAAAATGTGAGCACCACATGCTGCAATGTAGAAAGTGAAGGTAATATGGATATGCAGGTCCAAGACATGCCGAAGAAGCCTATGGATAATATTGATGCAATTTTGGTTCAATGTGAGAGGAATGGTGAAAGTGATGGGGTTTCTTAACCTCAAAGTCAAGGGTTCCAGGAGGTGGTGCCATCTCGTCAAAAAGTGTGAACGTGATGCAACAATCCAATATATGACGCAGTAGGAAGGAAAGACCAAAGATGAAGCTACATAGGTTGTTGTGCATGAATTTAAGGAGACTAAAGGACATGCAATCGAAATCTATGACAACTTGAACTAGAGGCCGATTTCCTTTTACCCGGAAGGGGGTTGGTGTAGGACCACATGGTACCCACTCCTTGTCAAAGATCCCCAAGAGGGGGTCGAAAATGTAAACATTGTTATCAAGTAGGTCCAACTTGTATAAATCCCATTTTTAGGGTATGTTTGTGCATAGGGTTGGTCTGAAGTCATGTAAGGGGGCCATATGTGTGGATGAGGATTATTAGGAGAAAGAATTTAATGGGATTAATATGAGGATTTGAAAAAAAAAAAAAAAAACAGATCAATTTTGAAAGGAATCTAAAGAATAGCCAATAATATCCTTTATTTCGAGAAGGAATGACTCTCATGATATTGAGAGATTTATTTTGTTATGAGAGATAATCAAACAAGTAAATTTGGAGGCATTTTCTAGACTTTCATAGGTTTATAGTGCGGGTCCCATTGGTAGCGAGCAAATATAGTCAAGATGAGGATGCGGCAGACGCAGGGATTTCTTTTCTTTCTTTCTCCATACCTAAGTCTAGGGATAATATATGTGGTTGCAATTTATGATTGCATGCACATGTGTGGCGTGTACCCGAGCTTTAGTGCACACGCGACGCGAGTGTGCTTAGCTAAGTTCTTAGTTTCTTTTCAACACAGTTCTCCCAATTTCCATCTCATTTCTCAAAATAAGGGTAGAGAGGTCATTTGACCCTCATTAGAAGGTTCGGAAGCACATTTCAGTAAATATGAAAGCTGAAAGCATTTTTTCAGAAAACCGACAATTGTGAGGAATTTTCGAGTAAAAATCCCTTGATTTTAGTGTTGTAGTGATAAATAATTTGTAGCGTGAGTTATGTGGTGTGTAACATAGTCTATGTAGCATGTAGCATACACAAATTATCATGTAGCGTAGGCTACATGCAACTAAAGCTATTTTCATGGCTACGTAGCGTTAAGGTTAAGCTAAGACACGTAGCGTAAGCAACATGCTACATAGCGTAGCTATTTAAAACACTGCTTGTACCAACTCACTCCTAACCGGTGCGGTTCTTAGTCTCCATTGCACATAACAAAACCATCTAAGTTTACTTTACCTCATCATACTACCTATTCGTGCTACTCCTAAGTTCTCTCAAACACATTCATTTATAATTTTTTCCTTAGAAATATCTATCCTTAGCTTGAAACTAAGGGTCAGCTTCAGTTAAATTATCCCCTGGTTCTCACAAAACTTGTAATGGTCATAAAGATGTTATGCACTTATCATGAATCAATAACAGCCAATTCTTACTCTGGAAGTGATTTGCTGAGATGCACAATGAGAAACTTCAAAATTGCGTAAGCGAATAAGCGATGCTTGCCATATGAGGAAAGGATTTTCAAAGTAATTGAAGAAATAAAGAACGTATAAACTATAAAACTTGCCATATGATGAAAGAATTTCCAAAGTGAAGGTTATCCCCGAGAAGCAATGCTTGCACCACTTGATCCACATCAGTCCCTCTCGGAAGAAACTGAGCAAGAAGCTTCCTCTCTGATTCTGAGAGAAGTGTCTCCCAAACCTGGCAATAAGTTCAAAAAAGAAATGTATAAACACCATGCAGAAAATGGTGAAAACATCAAACTCCAAAACAATCTGCATGAACAGAATTGATATGATTCTAAAAGGATAGGCATAACTATGGTTACCTCCAGAGAGAGCACCCCAGTCAGATCCTCCAACCCAAAGATTTCCTGTGGAATAGGAAAGACATCAGCTAAGCCCTTGTTCGACCTACAACCAGAGTTAATGAAAGGAGCTATGTCCCTCCAGGTTATCCCAATCTGCTCCCTCTTGGCCACGGCTTTCTTTTGGGTCACATCCGAGTCCAGAGAAATACGAGGCCTCATGTTCAACACATTTTGTGATGATTCCACATTCTTTTTCTTTCTTGCTCTGTACTGCTCCTTCAAATTGCAACTAACAAGGTTGGCAGCATTCAACCGCTTTTTTTCTTGACCAGCTGCCATTCAGCAGATTATGTAATAAATCCAACCAGAAGTTTATATCATCCTAAAGGCTGCTTTCTGATCTCTCCTGCAGAACATATGCACTGGATACCTTAATTGACAAGGCATATATCATTAGCCAACGAAATCATAGTTTATAACAATCTTCCATAATTGATATGAGATGCCACAAAAAATACACAGGGATCCCAGTGACCTAGTCATCCAAGACATTCTAGAGTGTATCTATTGGCATCAGAAGCTTCACACCTACCAAATATCTGCAGTGAGATACCCAGACCAACTTGCTATAACAATTAATCATTACACAAAACAGCCAAAACCATGCTACAAACTGGATTATGGCTTTTCCTTTTTTTCTTATTTACTTGATGGAAACTGTAAATTCTGTTATACCATCATTATAAATTGAGCATAATAGGTCTAATTTGAAGCACTGGAATAAAGAATGAGCAACATAAGACAAAGCAAACTATATTTTTGAATGGCAAACCACACAAATTTTGATAGTATTTTAAGGTGAAATGGGTTGCAACAAAATTCCGCTGAAATGGTCTGCAAACACCATGACAAGGAGATCTTTGTCTTATTACACGACATGGTTCGCATTGGAAAGATCTCCTTCCACATGTAGATGATAAGATCAAATTTGAAAATGGCACAATGAATCAGTATCTACTTGAACAACTTTGCCAAATTCTGCTCACTGAAAACTAACCAAGAACCCGACATCAAGGTCCACATTCCCACCTCGCTGGTCCTCCAAATCCCCTTGAGTATTCAAAGAAAAATGGTTTGATCATTCAATGGATCAAGCAATGTGTTGATTTCTCTTTGAAAATTGACGGTGTTCTTCGAAAGAACCGGAGTTAGCCGAGTCGCTCGAGCAGGAGTTTATGAAAAGCTGAGTCAAAGGCACTAGCGCTCGTACGTTTTTCAGCTGGGTGGGAAAGCCATTTGCCCCTCCCTCCGATATTCAGTCTTTCAGGCCCGCTCACGATTTGGCATAGGGCCAGCCAACCGACACCCTCTCCTTTTTCTTTTCCCCCAATAAATGGATGAATTCGGAACAAAATAAGTAAAGTAGGGCACGAATAGGCCTAATGTTGTAAGCCCTTGCCTAGTGGATAAGAAAAGATGTTCCTTTCGGAGAATCGGTTGTTGCAAGAAAGAAATCCCTTCATAAAACAACCGATCAACAAATCGGAGAATCGGTTGTTGATAGCATTGAGAAACACCCCGGTCGGAATAGGTGGGTCAATTCCTTCCCTTAGAACCGCACTTGAGAGTTTCCTACCTCATACGTCTCAGTAATCAATTCTTTTGGTGTCCCCACTCAAAGGCCCCTGCAACCAAATGAAGTTGAGAAAAGCAAAGGAATGCTTTCAAAGAAAAAACAATTGTGATATTTGTGAGATGATCATAAAGAAGAGAACTCCCACTCCCCAAGAATGTCCTCACTTCACCTACCCATGATGCAACCACTAATCATAGGACACCTTGTAATGAAGTCCTGACCTCATATCTCTCAGAACTCTAGTCCAACAAAAAATTTCATTATGTGGAAGTTGATTGACATCAGGAACCTTGCTCGATACCATATATAGTGACTTCTCCACATGGTTTTTTACTTGTTATGCACATTTTAAACTCTACATGGACAGCTCAGAGAAATGTTAACCATCCTCTCTACAAGAGAATGATGTCGGGATCCCTGACAAAGTAAGAACTGCTCCTCACCAACTGCCAGCCAGAGCTGGAGATTTTCTTTCTAGGAATTTGACGTCTCAAAGGGTAGATCCGGAATCTACAGATCACTTAACAAATCTTGCTTGGAATGCACATACATTCCTAATTGGAAATTAAAATACTTCTATGTTTGCTAGAACTCATAATGAAAACCCAAAGGTCATGCATCTATCATAAGTGGATTAAAAAAAAAAAAGTAGTGTGCACTCATGAAAAAGAACAGCTATTTTCCATGATTCATCCATTGGTCCAATAATAGAGGACAGGCACACCAATAGAGATATTCTGTGGCTATTCATGTCAATTTGGAACCATGGAGGTTATATTGGCTTTTAAGCCATGCACCATGAGTCCACACACACAAAGGATCAGGTACAATCAATTCAAATAAGGTGTGCGCCATCTCGCTTGCATTATTTACATTCTAGAAACAAAAGCAAGAAGTACTAGATAGGAGCATACCTCTAGGAAGAAGGAGAAGGAAGAAGCTGAATTTCAAGCTACAACCCGTTTTAGAGCTCTGGCATCCAAGAGCATATTACTCTAAGATCCTTGATCCCCATGCCTCTAGAAGATGAACTCCTTGTCCCCCGAAAGACTATAGAGAGAGGGAAGGGCAACTAGGTGGGAGGGTGGGTGTATGCATGCACGCACAGAGATACTTGAAACTCTCAAGTCCAACCAGTTAGACGTCCATCCAGTTTAGATGGTGGTAATTAATTAATTGTAATAAATACACAAGGAGAGGAGAGCTATTTCAGAAAATGGGGTTGCGGCTCAAGTGGACCCCACTGGTGTTTATGTGAAATCCACCCCGATCATTATGTGCATCACCCCATATGTTAGGCCTAGAGCCCAAAATCAACCCCTTTTCTGTGATTCAAGTGGACCACGCAATTGGAAATATTGTACACAACAACGCTCACCCTCCAAATTGTTTCCCTTGGTGTGGCCCACCATAAGCATGGATGGGCCTAAGTTTTGGGCCCTAGTCCTAAGTTTGGGTGTGGCATCTAATAGTTGGAGTGGATTTCTTATAATCATCATGGTGGGCCCTATAAAAATCAAGAGTGAACGTCTTTCTTCCAACTATTTCCTTTGGTGTGGCCCATTTAAATCACAGATCAGCTTGATGTATTGTCCCTTGACCTAAGGTGCAATTACACGTTGAATAGTCGGAGTGGATTTCACAAACACATCATAGTAGGCCCCCTAAAAAAATAAGAGTTGCCTTCTGTTAAAAAAGATTTGATGCTAATATATTTTTTATATATTAAAAAAATAATAATAAAATGGGATGCCCACCCTTGATTTTTTAAGGGGCTCGCCTTGATGTGTTTGTGAAATCCACTCCAACCATTTGACGTGTAATCGCTTGGTGTGGCCTTGTTATTGTACACAACAACACTCACCCTCCAAATTGTTTCCCTTGGTGTGACCCACCATAAGCATGGATGGGCCTGAGTTTTGGGCCCTAGTCCTAAGTTTGGGTGTGGCATCTAATGGTTGGAGTGGATTTCTTATAATCATCATGGTGGGCCTTATAAAAATCAAGAGTGGACGTCTTTCTTCCAACTATTTCCTTTGGTGTGGCTCATTTAAATCACGGATCAGCTTGATGTATTGTCCCTTGACCTAAGGTGCAATTACACGTTGACTAGTCAGAGTGGATTTCACAAACACATCATAGTGGGCCCCCTAAAAAAATAAGAGCTGCCTTCTGTTAAAAAATATTTGCTGCTAATATATATATATATATATATATATATATATATATATATATATATATAAGGGATGCCCACCATTGATTTTTTAAGGGGCTCGCCTTGATGTGTTTGTGAAATCCACTCCAACCATTTGACGTGTAATCGCACGTTAGGCCCAGGGCCAAAACATCAAGACGATTCGTGATTCAAGTCGGCCACACCAAAGGAAACAATTGGAAGAAAGATGTCCACCCTTGAAGGTACCCAATTAGTCATTTAGGTTACATTGAATTGGAGCTAGAAAAAAGGTAGGTTGAATCTTCAAAGTACTCTGTCAAGGTCACTCTGTTAAGTTAATGGTGTATCGTACAATTAAAAAAAAAAACCCACCGTGATGATTATATGAAACACACTCCATGATTCTGGTGGGCCACAACAAGGGAGACAATTTGGAGGGTGGGGGTTGCCTTGTACACTATTTCTAATCGTGTGGTTCACATGAATCACAGATGGGACTGATTTTTGGGCTCTAGGCCTAACATGGGGTGATGCACCTAGTGGTTAGAGTAGATTTCACATAAACACCACGGTGAGGTCTACCCAAGCCACCAACCCCTTTTCTGGAAATAACTCATCTTCCTGCATATTTATTAACATTAATTAGTCACCGCTATCTAAACCGGGTAGACATCTAACCAATTGGACTTGATATATAGTTGGTGGGCTTGGGCCCATGGGACTCCTCACTTGAATACATGTGAGCCATCACCAACCACTTTCCATATGAAGAGGCCTTCACGCACATGAATTCAAACCCTTGGCACATAAACTATCCCACATCTTTCCACATCATTATCAATTGACCGTCATGTGGGCCCAAGCCCAAGACGTGGACCTCACTAGATGATCTTGAAGATCCACCATGACAACGAATTTCTTATCCAATGCACTATCACCTCAAAAGGAGGTGCTTCGACTCTTAAAGTATTATTAATTCTCTCTGCCAAATGTCCCATGACAAAGCAAAAGGAATGCCATCCAAAATCTTATCAAACGTTCTCATCTCCGCATGGGGAAAGAGAACCTTCTAGTTGTGTCCTTTGATAGAACCTTAAAATTGAGGAGAATTTACATCTTCTAAAATTCATCAATCCATAGCACCCCAAGAACATACTTCATCAAGTTTGCCTAGAGGTTCAGCTAAAATGTAGTTTACTCTCCTCAAATTTCACCTAAAAGTTACTTCCAAACTACAATTCATCTAATCCACTCATAACGGCTGATGCCAACAACCAGTTTCTCCCACAAGTGGATATATACTTGAGGAGACTGTATTAGCAAATGGACATCAAGTTCCATATGGTGAAACGATATGCCCGCCCTTGATATTTCCAATATGACAGGGATAGTTTTGGTCGTAACACGTTTCTCCATGGATTTGTTAACCATTTTTGCATCAATCAAATTGGCATGGTAAAGGTAGAAGTGAAACTAATATCCAGAGAGTGGAAATATCACTTACATCCCTTCTATAGTAGAGTAATGACCTACTAGGCTAAGTACTCCCCTATTCACATAATTAGCGAGATTTCGGATTTTTGTGCCAGGGGATGCCATCATAGGACCACCAAAATGAATGGCCACGATATTGTCCATGCATGTGCTACATTGGCATGGGTGCCATGAATTGCTTCTTCGTGAGGACTTATCGACCCCAAAGAATGCATCTTGGACGAGGATTGGATCGTCGGATGGAATGACCGCGGAAAAAAAGGGGGGGTAGCAGCGTTAATTGACTAATCAAATTCAATGACATTGTTGGCTGTTAATGAGGAATCAACTAGCGATGCCGGCTTCTGAAAGATTCTGATTGGCATATCTATTTCCTTCCAAGGCCACTGTCGATGAGATGGTATTGGGTATGATAGTCCATCCTCATGTGTGCGGCCCACTTTATTGGCTAGAGTGGTGTATTTTCCAAATATGGAGCAAATAGGCTGTTGAGTCCATGTCTTTAGTAATGCTCACACATGTGTCTCTACATGTTTGTGGGGGTGAGTGTATGTCACATATATACCTTGCATTCCTATATTTTCCCTTTTATGATAGTATGAGATATGTGTAGAGAAAGGTTGAGAGAATGAGAGAGAGAAAGAGAGAGTCCCAGAACCTAAAACCCGAGTGATGGGGCCCACTGTTTATATACCATGTCCTAATCTCCATGATTGGATCCTAGCCAATGAAATCTTTGGTCTTTTCAGTTGAATGTGCATCCGCTATGAATCTTATATGCCTAACAATTCATCATAGTCAAATTCCCGTCATATAGAAGGTTTTTACATATCATGTCGGCATGTATACTTCCAGTATAATCTGACCATTAATCATGTTCCATTCAAGTAGAACCTCCATTATACATCACAAGCTTCCCTGACTAGGTAGGTTGTTACAATTTGAAATTGAATAAAAATAAAATCAGTAACAAACCTAAATTCGAGCAATTCCACAAGCAAATACTCAATTTCCACCACAAAACTGACCGAATCCACAGAATCCAAATCGAAATAACAACACTAAGCCAAATCAAAATTCACTTAACAAGCATGCAAATGCTTCGAGGAAAAGGAACCCTATTTCCAACCGATTCAGCACTTCTAATCTCCAAAAGAAATAATAATAATAATATAATAATAATAATAATAATAATAAAAGAAGATAAAATATTCAGATGTGCAATTCCATCATAAAATCAGAAAATTGCAGCATCAGAAAAACGAAGACAGAGAGAGAACCCTAGAAATCGGAAACGAGAAGAGAATGGAAATCGAAGGTAAGGGAATCGATGGAAGATTTCAGTACCTGCAGTTTCTTTGATGCTTATTGCGAGAATGGGAGAAAGGAATCGAAGAGATGGAGAAAAGGGTTTTCTTTTTCTATTTTACAACTCCTTGTAGAAGAAGGAATTGAGAAGACGAAGTTTCAGAGAGAGAGATAGAGAGCTCCGTTCCGTTTTATCCGCAGAGAGAGAGAGAGAGAGAGAGAGAGAGAGAAGCGGGGCGAGGATGTACTTCCTCGGAACCGTTATAGCTTCGCTTTTCCTACGCGGGTATGAATATTGGGACCCGATCCGGTGCCTCCGGAGGTATAGAATGCACCGTGCATCCACATCACTACTGCATACGTAGCATATATAAACTAGATCTAAACCGATAATTCGACAGATCGAATAGATAATTGACCAAATATAGAAAATTTCAATTGATTAAAGCCATTAACCAGGAAAAAATGACCAACGGTTCAATTTCATTTAAAAAGGCCCACCTCCTTATAAGCTGTTATACTCCGATCATTTCATATTTTCCTAATCTCCAATCGATGGTGGACCCCGAATTTTTTACGGTTCTGATCTTATGATAAATGTGCCATGTATATGGTACGTGATCTGGAGGCACGAAATGTATTGGCTCCTGTTATCATCGGAGAAATTATGACACGTGTTCCGCATCTTTGAACAGTGATACTGGTTTTAAATCTTTGGAAGTGGGACCCATGGTTCGATAATCCAGACCGTTGGTCTGTTGAGACCCAGCGTGGAAGATCCACCTTACCAATATCAGGACCTTTCCATTTGAACGTGGAAGATTTTTTGTATCTCGCTTGCTAGCCGTTTATTTGTAGGCCACAAATTAAAAGGTTAGGATTGTCATATCAAGGAATCATTTTTTGAGGCATGGCCATGCACGACGGGGAACAACAGATCAATGGTCTTGATTACTGAACCACGGCCATAATCGCTAGAACTGAAAACCCGCGTATACTGTTCAAAGATGCGGGCACGTATCATATGTTTCCTCGTAGAAGGAAAAACCATAGGACAATCGGAGGATACGGACAGTATACTCTGGCTTTTTTGAACGAGTGGGGCTATTGATCAGTGATCCAGACCATTGGTGCGGTGGGCCGCACCTTAGATGGACTGTTAGCATGGTTTCTCTAAGATTAGACAACCTGTTGGTAAATTATTCCTTTTTAGTTGAACGTGGACCGTATATTTAGTGGCCACTAACTGAAGGTTGGCTTGTTCTACAGTCGAGATTTTTAGTGAGCGGATCCAGGGTGGGGCCAGACCGTGCTGAGGACGCGGATTCGCTGCGTACTTTCGTAGGAACTTCCCGGGAAGGCAAGATAGGTGGGGCCCACAGTGATGTTTGTGAGATATCCACTCCGTCCATCCGTTTTTCTTGATTTATGATAGGAGATAGGCCAAAAATGAGGCAGATCCAAAATTCAAGTGAGCCACAACGTCGACTATTGAAGCGAAGGTCCCATTTGCAGAAAATGGAAACGCGAGTATACTCGTACACCTTCCAGTTGAGGATCATTCATTTCCAATTCCAATGCTCGGCCTGTGAGCTCTGTAGCTGTTGTTTTCGCTTTGGACTAACTGGACCCATAGTCCAGAGATCCAGACCGTTGAAATGATGGTGCAAAAGAACGTAGATAGACCCACAGGAAAAAAAAAAAAAAAAAACCTATTTGAAAGATCCCATCCATCCAACGAATACTTATTCTCTGGCTGGGTGTAAAACAGTGCTTTCTTAACCGTCTATTTAATAGAAACCAGTTGAAAAGGTAAGATCATTTCATGCAAGATTTGCTGTTGCATGGCCCATCTAAAATGGTGTCGGCTATATTAGTGGCTGGGATTGCTAAACACAACTTAAAAGCCGAACTTGTAGAGACTGTGAGGCCGAGCATCATACCACCCTTCCTACTGATACAGAGGCTACTCTCGCACTTGTTGCAAAGGGAAACACGGTCGGACATGGATTGGGTAGAGAGAGGTGAGAGCTGACCTCACCCGCGACAGTGCCGCCCTTAATGTGGGGCCCACCTCGATGTATGTACTATGTATCCACGCCGTCCATCTGTTTTTCCAGATAATTTTAGGTATTATTTAAAAAATGAAGTAGATTCAATGTTCAGGTGGACCATACCATAGAAAACAGTGGTGACTGACCATTTATGGGCTACGAAAGTTTTAGTTCAAGCTGGTATTTATTTTATTTTTTTTATTCACTTCATCCAGGCTTATGTGACCTTATCAACGGATTGGATGGTAAATAAACACTACAGAAATATTAAGGTGCGTCCAAAGAAGTTTTTAATGGTAGGATGGTCAATCAAAACTGTTTCTTATGGTATGGTTCACCTGATAATTAGATCCACTTAATTTTTATGATGATATCTTAAAATCATCTGTAAAAACGGATGGACGGCGTGGATACATAATACATATATTAAGGTGGGCCCCACGGTAAGTGCCGCACCGTATTGGGTGAGGCTGGGGTCTCACTTCATCAGCTCTCGATTGGGTACTGCCCCTGTACCGATCTCGGCTCTGAGTGGCCCACCGTGATGTATGGATATATCCACACAATCCATTCAATTTTTTTCATATCATTGTGGGATATAAATAAGAAAATGAGATAGATCTAAGTCTCAAGTAGACTACAGTGGGGATTGAACGCCCACCCTTAAAAACTTCTTAAAAAGCCAAATAATTTTTTAATCAAACTGATATTTTTTATCTACATGATCTTATAAATAGGTTGGATGGAAAATAAACATGTCCATAGGAAGGTTTCAATGATGTGCGTATAATCACCAAGGCGTCTCGTGGTGTAGTCCACTTTAGCTTAGGATCTACCTAAGTTTGGGGCTTACATGCTAAAATGATATTTTAAAATGGATGGACGGTGTGGATGAACTCATATATCATGGTGCCCAAGAGCTCCGGACCAGCAGGGATAGTACCCAATCTGCATTCAACACTGAGGTGGTGGCCACCTGACTAGATTTGATTGAGTCAGCTCCTACTCTGACTAGATTTGATTGAGTCAGCTCCTACTCTTATATAATAGGACATGTTATGAATTTAAGCCACGCATGGTATGTTTGAAAGTTGGTAGGTGAAATGAACCGGTAAGATATCATTGGCGTTGTGAGGCCCATCATAATGTATGCGTTTTATCCCCACCCTCCATCCTCAAGCCCACCATAATGTATATGGATTATCCACACCATTCATCTACTCATCCCACCCCATTGTATGTGTTTTATCACGCCATTCATCCAACCATGATTGAACACCCACCATTAATAGCTTCTCGGGGCATGCATTAAAGTTTTGGTTCAAGCTGATGATTGATGTGCGACCTTAGGTTGTGTGGCAAATAATCATTACCACCGTCTTTGGAAGGTTTCAACCGTCAATGTCATCATTTTCACTGTTTTGTGTTCTGTGGTCCACTTAAGCTTCTAATATAATTCATTTTTTGGGTTGATGCCTTATAATGAGCTGGCAAAATGGATGAATGGAGTGGATATAAAATACTTTGATGCCTGTATAGAGCTTGGCATGGGCAACCCCTTGAGCTCATGTCCCTATCTTCTTAGGCTATGGACACTCTCTAGACAGAGAGGGTATAATTGTTATGATCCTGTGACAAAGAAAATGAGGGATTTGGCAGGAAGTTCAGGAAGCTAGGTGGGCCTACCATAATGTTTGCCAGAAATATTTCCTGTTCATCGGTTTTGCGAGCTCATTTGAGCATGTTAGACCAAAAATAAAATGGATCCACAACTTAGGTGGCCACACAAGAGAAAAGAGTGGGGATTCAATGACTAACGTTGAAACATTTGTATGACCACAAGTTTCATATTGGGGCAAATATTTTTTATTTCAATTAATCCCCCTGCGAGTGACCATATAAACATTTTGGATGGATGTGGATTTCCAAGGAAAGCCTTTCTCAGGAAGTTCCTGTGCAAGAATGTTGGGTGGGACCTATGCAAATGTATGTGAAAAATCCATTTCGTCCATCTATTTTGAGATCTCATTTTAGGACGTGTGATAAAAAATGAGGCCGATGTAAAACTTAAGTGGGTCACATGAGAGGAAATTTTGGGGAAAAAAGTTTCTACCTTTAAAACCTTGTTTACCTTGATGTGTATATGTTATCTAAACTATTTATAAGGTCATTCCCAATGGGATGAAGTGAAAAAACCAAAAATGTACCCGATACAATACTTTTATGGCCATAAAAATGCTTCAATGTGCTCATTGAATTTTCATTGTTTCCTCTCATGTGGCCCACTAGAGTGTTAGATACACCTAAGTTTTGGTCATACGTCCTTAAATGAGCTCGAAAAATGGATGGATGGAGTGGATTTCTCACAAACATCTTGGTGGACCCCACCTAGCATCCTTGCACCGGAACTTCCTCGCCTTTATTTTGGATGGCATATAAACATCAAGGTGGAGCTTAAGAAGGTTTCAACAATGGAAGTCTTTCCTTAGTTTTTCCTCTCGTGTGACCCATTCGAGTTCTGGATCACCCTAACTTATGGTCACAAGTCCTAAAATGAACTCTCAAAATGGATGGACGGGGTAGATTTCTCATAAATATTATGGTGAGCCCCACCTAGCATCCCAAGGCAGGAACTTCCCGAAAATGGCTTTAGCATAAAATGTATCTATTTTTATGTATGGCTTGATGTCTTTAGGACCTGTTTGGACAGTGGTTTTACGTTGTATTAAATGTGATTGCATTACTAATCCCACTTTGAAATATGAGATGGCATGTTTGGAAGGACTAGGAGTGTGAGATGGGATTAAAATTAACTTTGTAGACTTTGGAAAATGAGCCTTGTATTGGAAAGTGTGAGATGGGATTACTAATCCCACGGATGATGGATTTTTGTTGCATCCACGTTCAATCCAGATGCAATTTGAAAGTTAATCTTATGATTTATTTTTAAATGTACACATTCCAAACATAGTATTAGAAAACATGGGATAAACTCAATCCAGGGACAACACCTTACACATGCATTTACTGTAACTTTTCCAATTCCATCCACCTTAATCCCACATAATACAACTGGCCAAACAGGCCAATCCATTTCATCCGATCAAGTTCAACCATAGATACTTATGTCGAGCTCAATACAGACAGGGCGGTTCCTAATTTGAGTTCGTCGAGTACATGCTGCACCAACCAATCTTATAGCATGTGCTTCAATCAAAATGGCCACAACATGCATGTGTTGAGCTTGGCATTGGCATTGGCATTGACACGAGCAGGGACAATACCTTCCATTAGTACTGTTGTTGCTGGATTTTGGTTTATAGATATGATCAATGTGGAAGCACACCCTCCGATAGACCTGCAAAGGATAGGGGAGATGTGGACAACGAGGGGTGTCATTAGTCAGTTATAGACCCTCTGATGCCTGAGTTAGACTAGTAAATTCTTATAAAGGGTGAAGGTTAAACCCTAGTAACGTAGTGTAAAATTCCGTACTAAACCGTAGTACATCCACGAGTGATACTGTCAGAAGACCATATATGACCAACAAAATGGCATAATTACCTTATAATTAGCGGATTTATGAAGATTAAGAATACCCGTTTTTGCTAATCGTGAATAGGTAGCATTATGAAGGTAGCTAATCCAAGCACTAATCATCATGCATGAGAAATCCCGTGGCTCAACGTATTTTAGAGATGTCCCGATTACCTGAATTAGCTCGAGACCACTTGTTCGTGGTCCGCTAAATTCAAAACTATAGAAAGACGTTCATCTTGTCGGGCTTGATGTCCATTGCAAACATTAAGCAAACATCACGTCTAGGATTGTTTAACTTAGTCTCGTAAGTCGAGCGCATGGAATGGGTGAATGCCTATAAGAAATATCATGAACTTAAGTTAAATGTCCTATTCCACACTTTGCCAAGTTGATGCTTTCAGACCGTTATATTCCAATCAAACTAAAGACACTAAGTTAGGATAATGCCCCCCACATATCCGTATTGTTGCAACCCGGTCGACGATCGGTAGTAGTTGAATTGAATTAGGACCTTATCCATTGATGGGTGCATCAAAATGTCAAAGCAATTGCACCTGTACATAGATCCCCACTAGGGTCACGTATCTCATGGTGTATATCGACCCGCGCACTTTCCTGTAGGGCCCAATAGTGGAAAATGGCCTCTCGTAGGGTTAATATACCTAACATCCGACCTTTAGGGCCATTTACACCACTTCTTGTGCTATAAAAGGTCCAAAACAGGCAACCTCATCCCATACGAATATTTCCCTAGGAGAAGAAAATGAGAAATAGATCAAGAGTTGTGAGGGGTCTGTGCACCATTTGTCATTTCTTTCCTTCTATCGAAGTTCTATACACTTCTAAATATTTTGACGAATCCCTTACGTCAGCGATTGGAGGTAAGAGATGGATCGTATTTCTCAATTTGGTTTTTTATAGGTTTAATTACATAAATCTCACAATATCTTGTGTGTTTGTATAAGTATATATATGGTTTTCCCTAAAATCCTAACCTTATAAGTGCTTTAAGTTGGGTGAAACCCTCTTAAGGTGTGGACTATTCTCATGAGTTTCATTTTGTCAACCCTTAAGGGTGATAGACCATAAATCTTAGTTGATTAAGTAGAAATTTATATAATAATCGTGCTTAAAATGCTTTATTCTAGTAACCCTAATATTGATAATATTAGTAGTTAACATGTATGATGAAATGCATGCTCAATATTATGCTTCATTTGTTGGAACCCTGTTATGGCTAATGATGAAAATGGTTTACGCCAAAGGGTGTTTAGTGATATACATTGGTTAGCATGTTTCATACACATGCGTTATTGACATAACTATGGATACTTGCAAATTCGAGTTAATGTGCCCTATATCATATTGTTTCGTATTGTATTGGAGTTAATATTTTTTTATGTTAATACATTGCTACATTATTATTATGCTTATTTTATAAATTAAATAGCCATTGTGTGAGATCGAGCCTTGCTAATCATTAGAGTAGAGGATGGCCGCCGTGGTTGGACTTAGGTGGAGCATGGACGATCATCAATAGTCGGAATGTAACGTCCTGGATTTTCACTGTTTTGGATTTCCAAAAATCCTTTAAAATTTTTTTTGTGTAATTAACTTATAATGTCACTTATTGACCATTAGCACTCAATGTTAGTTTAAACACGCGTAGAACCAGTAAAGGACCGCACAAGACCGTTTAATCAATCGTAGGAAGCCGACGAATCCGCCTGATTATTTGAACATAAAGTTTAGCCCCATGATTTACTCGCATAGGGCACAAATCTAACCGACCCATCACTAACTAATCAAGACAAGTATAACTAAATTAAAGATCTAACCGAAGCCGAGTCAGATAAGGCCCGGATCTTAACTAATGGACCAAATCAACCGCGTTACTCTTTTGGCCTAAAACCGACGGTTTAGAGTAATCATGACCAAATTTCCACTTTTACTAGTTATAAATAGGCCACAACATGAACATAGTTAATCCAAACTCTAATCATTACCCACGAGAAATCTCACTACCAAATTCATTCCAGAAATGCCCCGATTTTCAAAACAAGCTCTAGACCGTTCGTTAGCGGGCCACTAATTCCAAAACTATATAATAATGTCCGTCTTACTGGGCTTGACGTCCATCACGGGAGTCAGACCTGGGAACTGTTCAGAACCGCTCAACTTGAGCCAAAAGACGAGTGCATGAGAAGTGCAAATACCCTAAAGGAAGAAGTGAAACTTAAGTGAATTGGGTTGTCCGCTCTTATGTAAAGTTGAGGATTTCGGACCGTCGGTTTATGACCTAACTTTACACGTGGAGTAAGGATATTTCCCTGCTCATATCTGTATAGCTGCGTCCCGATGACCATCGGCGACCGTTGAACAGATTTCTCATTATATTTGTCGATCGGCGCATCCAAATGGCGGGCCGAACATGTCCATACGTAGATCATCATTAGGGTTAACTATCATACGGTGTATATCAATATGTACACCTCATAGTGGGCCCTAAAGGCTAGAAAACCCTCCCATAGGGTTAATATAATGAAAACCCAACACTTGGGGCCATTTGCACCAAATCTGGCATTATAAAATGGGCTTCTTTTGGTCACCCCTCTCCCCATACGATTTTGCCCTAGAGAAGGAAAGAGAGAAGAGAGAAAAGGGAGAAGAGAAAGAGGAGAAAGGAGGAGAAAGAGAGAGGAAGAAGGAAGGAAAGGAGTGTGTGGTAGGAGGTGGGGCCCAAGGAAGCTTGAAACCTTAGAGAAATACCTTCGCCTTTCCCATATCCACAACTACAACCCAATTCCATCCGATTGGGGAGGTAAACACCATCTTTTTTGTAATCTTTGGAGTTGAGTTAAGAAATGCATGTAATCCTAACATGTAAGTTCATTTGGCTCAGGATCTCTACGAATCGACCCGTGAGTTTGGCAACCCTAGATCATTTCATAAAGCCTTCAACGATCCATAGGTGCGTACTATTAACCTTAGGTGGCCTAACACCAATTGTAGTATGAGTCTAATGATTTTGTTTGTTTGGATGATGCATTTGGAGAATCTAGGGAAAAACCTAGGAATTGTTGGATTGTATGGAATTGTATGTCATGTTGATTTTCTCATATGATGTTGTTCTTGCCTCTCACATGATTTGGTACGAATTGATAATCTCGTGTTTATGTCTTGTTTGGTTTTCTCCACATGATGTTGTCATATAACATGTATGCCTTATTAATCCTTGTGCAAATTGGCTCTATGAGATGTAGGAAGTACTTAACTTCCTCATCAACCCACACAACAGACATGCACCTTTATTCATGATATTGTTAGCCTCTCTTGTTAGGAGATTTTGAATTGTATGATGTGGAGTATGAGAACTTGATGTTGTTTATGCTAGTTGATAATCCTGTTAGATGACATGTTATGAATCACCACCCAAATCCTGGGGTTGGTCAGGAATACGAGAAGAGCAAAGGTGGCCCCGTTGATAGGACCATCTTGAGGCTAAACCCATAGATTTGGGTGAGTGCGTGTGGGCGACATAATTAGACTACATGGGTCGTTCGTACCCGATGTCGTTCTGCCAAGTACTTGCTTGAACTCATGCGGTTTAGTCTACTAGTTGACCAACCTTGTTTTGTTAACCATATTTGCTCATACATGTATGAAACCCGGCACACCCTACAACCGTTGTAGCCCATCAATAACCACCTGAAGTCGATTCACAATCTCGTGAGCAGGGCATGATAGAATGGGACACTGTGTTCGAGCTGTCAGCCTACGCTGGGGTGACGAACCTCCCCGTAGTAATCGCGAGCGATCCCAGTTCTCAGCACTCCCCATGTGCTTGAAGTCGGGGATGGGGAACCCGACGGGATCAAGGATCGCGGTGCCCTGGCCTCACACGTTGAGGGGCCTTGGCATCGTAACTAGTTGATGCATTGATATGTGGGGTGTATCAGATTCCCCAACCTGTTGGATGAATGGATTTAACTAATAACTCGGCTAACACGATCACATTGCATCGCACTAGTTAGGGTGACAACTCGACAGTCGAGGTCGCTCTGAGGGAGTGTTAGTCATATGCGATTGTTACATGGAGTCGCTCGAAGGAGTGTTGTGGCGAGGGCATGCACCATGTCATTTATCATGCATATGCATTAATAAGACTAGTTAGGTGTTTATGAATGATTGCTTTTCATTAAATTCATAATATAACTGATGTTTGTTACAACTTAAAACTAATAGCACCCATTGAGTTAATCACTCACTCCCAATCTGGGACGGTATTTTAAAACACCAACCAGACTCTCCCGCAGTTGCAGGTGACGAGGAGTATGAGGAGCCTGACGGCACGAGCTTAGACGAGGAGGACGAGTTGTCTTACTTTCAGTTGATGGACGGCTCTCCATCGGCTTGATAGGCGGGATTTACACCGCTGAGTTGTGGACTCAGTATATTATTTTTTTTGGACATGTCATTCTTTTTATGGTTTTGTCAGGCAACGCCTTGTGTGACCTATTTATATTCCTTGGACTTGTATATATAATTGACTTATTTCGTTTCAACAGATTAGTTATGGTCGTGCTTCATATTTCAAGTAATTTCACGTTGCACCTTTACATTTGATTAAACGCAATTTATTAAAAATCGGTTATAAGTGATACCCGAGAACTTGGGAGTCGAGTATATACACGACCCTCGATTTTCAGGGTGTTACACGGAACTACATGGGATGCTTTACACCCAATGACGGTTTATTCAGGGCTTCCCTCATTCAATAAGATCAGTTTAATGCCTGGCTCGATCGTTCATATATTTGGTGATTTTATAAAATACTAAAGAATCTATGATACCCTGTTACTAGTGATTGAGGTTCATTCATAATCGTTAGCACGTTACGATCTGACCGGACTTAAGGGTTGGGCATGGCGGAATGGGACAACGTGTCCGAGTTGTCGACCTATGCCGGGGCGACATGCCTATTGTATTGGAAAAATATTGGGTGACAAGCATGCCATGTTGGTAAAATATTGGGTGATGAGCCTCCTCATAGTGACTATTGAGCGCTAATAGAGGTCGTGATCCTACCATGTTGTTGATAAATTTGGGTGGCGAGCCTTCTTCATGTTGGGGCCATGTGTGATGACCCTTACCCTAGTTGTGATTATCATTGGGTGACAAATCCTACTTTCATCTGATTGATTTATGCGGACTATTGCATAATGAACCTTAACTTGGATTGATGGACACTGGTAAAGAGCCACTTAGTGCCGCAATGAGACATGTAATTCGGGTAGAGACCCAGGATATGACAGTGATATCACGGATAAGCCAACATGCTTTTTGAATTGGGAATAATAATTACTTGGCTAATCATGCATATCATACATTAATGGGTTGTATTGCGAGCCAACCATTGCACATATGATCGACTGTTTTGCAGGTAACAATACTTATGCAGAAAGTTTACAATTGTTGTTGTTCCCGAGCCATGCATGTGCATATCATGTCATCCATACATATAAAGAACTAACTTAAGAATTGTTTGTTTTGAAATGCTATCTTTGCATATTTCTAGATGTGTTGATGACATGTGCAACTTTAAATAATAATGGCACTAAGTTAATCACTCGCTCCCACCTAAGGTGATGTTTTAAAACACCAACCAGATGATTTTGAGAAAAATGACCATTAACATAGGACAAGAAGTTCCTTTGTCTCAGAGACGAGCTGCTAAGTTGAGTTGAGTTGTCAGAGGACAGAGCTCAGTATGAGAGGACTTGCTCCACCAGAAATGTCTACAACATGGGTAAGGGATCCATGGGGAATGAGCTCGAGCACCGAATTCCCCACCATCCTGAGTTGACCAAGTCGACTATTGCCAGAGAAACGGTATGAGAAATCTAAAGAGAATCTCACATTGGATCTGGAAGAGAAGGGCCCGGCCTGATATCGGTCAAAAATCACTCCGATAAATATGGGCTCGATGATGTTTTTGGAGGCATGTCCGGGATAAGATTCTTATCATAATGGGACTCTCCAGCGTATCATATTAAGAGACGGAGCTACGAACCTCCATTGAGACCCTATATATACAACTACTCTAAACCAGAAAAAGGGAGAGAGGAAATGTGACATTTAAACCCTAGTTTATACATTGAGACTATCATCTACAAGCCTGACTTAGACATCAGAGAGTCTACATCCGACCACAGGCACCCTCTCCCCTGCTCGCTGCTCATATCTTCCCAAGCTTTTTGCAGATTCATCGGAGGGCGCAATTTTGTTACAAACCTGATATTCTCAAATTACAGATTTGTAATTTATGTAAAATAACAAAAGAAACCGAAAAATTAGTAAGGACATGCTAAAGCACATGTGATCATGTTGTCCTTAAAAGCATTATTCGACCCTTTTCAAACTAATTGAGACAGCTGACATGTTGCAGACAAATAGCTTATAGGATACAATGAGCCTGTATGTGGTTCTACGTTCAACGAGTATGAAGAAACCACTAATGCAACTCTGTGTACACAATTTGCTGGCAGATAAAAAAACTTAAAGAAAAAATCTCAAATCAAATAGGAAGTTAGAAAAAAAATTGTTAGCTTAGACCACTACACTGGTCTTTTTCTTGAGGACTTGTTGGCTAATGGCTAAAGTTCATATTAAACCTCATCGGTTAATCATATAACACTAAGTTGTTATTGGTTGGTTCGTATGAAAGAGTGGTTCATGTGGTTGGTGATTGTCCAATGAACCACCCGAGCTTTGTTTATATATGTTAGGGTTGCTGGACGTTTTGGTCCATGGTCATAACTCCAAAGACCGTTTTTAGCTGTTGGTGAGAAACTAGCCATTATCTAGCAGTTTCTGACCATTTTGCATGTGGGAAAACCAGTTGCATGTTAGCCGTTTAGACTAAGTGGCTAACCTTTTTAACTATTGGGCTAGCCACATGTAGCAGTTTCTACATGGTATAGTTAATATGCAGGCATGAGCAGTTACACCACCTTTTAAATGGCTAGATCCAACTCCTATATAAAGCAGACATGTCTCTCTCAAACCCTTGACCGACAACACTAGCCACCTAACCCATAGCCACTATCACACTGCGACTTGCACTTGTTTCACACTGGTTCACATAAGGTTGTGAGGGAGCGACTTATCTGCGACAAGATGCGCACGTGCGAAGTGCGCTACTAGCACTTCTATAGCCAGACAACCTCACATGCCCGCGCCCTCGCACCAAGCTCAAAACCGTGACCGTGGCTATGACTGTGCATGTGCGCGTACTGGAACACGCAAGTCTCGGTACTCCAAAATTTTCTTCTCTTCCTTTCGATAGGGCCATTCCCAAAACAACAGAAAACTAAGTTTGAACAAACATTTTATATATATATATATATATAAATTTAAAAATATTTTTTCAATCAAACATTTTCCACTACAAATTCTACGTGAACCGTATCTTGGACACCAACAACATGCATCAAATACAAAAAGGTAATACAATCCAACTAAATACAATTTAATCCATCTAACTGAATTACGATACTCTAACAGAGCATGGCACTTGACAAGCGTGTACTCAGCAACTGTATATGTGGCATAAGTCAACTCAAATTTAACCGACTAAACGGTGGATCCCGCTGTCCATAAAGTCACTGTCCAAAATCAGATTGGTTGAACAATCCCAACCTCTAATTCCTGGACACGTATATTTTTTCTTTTTATGAAATAGAACCATCGAACAAGGGTCCTTACTCTTACTCCTGTGTTAGACTACACCTGGTTGAGGGTTCGAGTACCCAAAGGTGGTGAAATCCCACTACGGCGTGACTGTGTGCTGGTATGTGTGCGTGTGTAAAAAAAAAAAAAAAAACCATCGAATAATTTTCATTTGAACCGTCCAATAAACCTCCAAAAATCCTATGTTCAGGTAACCAAATAAGCTAGATTTTTGGTACGTGAGAAATTTAAACCCGGACCATAATTTTGTACAGTTTAAATTGAAATATTTGTACGCCTCTGCTTCGCGTATTTTTTAAGTGCCCGCATATCATCCATCACGCTCTGCCAGAGTTTTATTATTGCGTGCCTGTTCAACGCCCCATCCATCTTTCTAAATGGACCACCGACATTCAATTGCTACAATCCCAGATCCTGCCCGATTTGTGCCATGTTAGGCCGTTGATCCCAGGTTATGATCTCTTCAAGTGCTGGCCCACCAATTCAAATTCCGGATCCTGCTAGCTTCATGCTACTGGCGTTCAGTGGACAGCAGGAGCTGTCTTGTTTTTTCTTGTATCCTTTTGTGCACGTGGAGGATCACGTGAGCATGCTACGACAAAGGATGGCAACATGAGCGAAGCATCATGCACTTTTAAGATGACCATTTTACCCCTTTATTATAAAAGATATTACACTTCCCTTTCCGCGGACAATCATCTTTGGGGGCTTCAGAGCCGTGCAAATCATCTCTTTTTGGACCGAATTGCCCTTCCAATGTTTTTGTGGTTGAAATTTCAGGGACGAAAAATAAAATAAAACAACAGATCTGACACATGTACCCTACATGGGGCACGGCTGTGGTGGATCGCTTACCGCGGGACCCACCGTGATGCATGTAACTTACATCCACACCGTCCATCAGTTTTGCCAGTCATTTTAGGTCATGATAAAAAAAACGAAGCAGATGCAAATCTCAGGTGTACCATACCACATTAAACAATAGTATCTGATCATCAAAAACCTCGTGAGCTATAGAAGTTTTGGATCAAGCATATACTTATACGGTCCCTTCGTCGAGATATTTACGACCTTATCAACAGGTTGGATGGCAAATAAATATGCTGGTGGCCCAATATGTTTTTAACGGTGCATGCTCAATCACCACTTTTTCATATGGTGTGGTCCAACTGATATTGGATCTGCTTCTTTTTCCAATCAACCTCTAAAATGAGCTGTCAGAATGAATGGACCGCATGAATGGAAGGCACATACATACGGTGGGCGCCACAGGGATTCACCGAAATCCGTGGATCGGGTGATAAAAAAGTGGCGACTCCTACCATGAAGACCCAATGGCACAAAAAATATAGTCGGTCCACTCATCGGTTCGGCCAAATTCTCTATAATATATATCAAATGGCTAATATTTTGGACATTTTTTTGTGTTGTAATTAATGGGGATCTATTAAACTTCAGTTTATTCCGAAGGAAGCCGATTGCGTCCGGCCCCACCTGTCCCTGACGAAATCGGATTGCGTACTAAGTAAACATTGTTGGGCCCACCGTGAATGTATCTGATCTATCCACGCCGTCCATCCGTTTTTCTATCTTATTTTAGGGGTTGAGACCAAAATTTAAGCATGCCCAAAGATCAAGTGGACCATACCATTGGAAACAGGTGGAATAATGAGTTCCACCGTTGAAACATTTCTAGGGCCCACAGTAATGTTTATTTCTCATCCAACCTGTTCATAAGATCACACAGACAGGGATAAATGGAAAACATAAATACAAGCTTGATCCAAAACTTCTGTGGCCCTCAAGAAAATTTCAATGGTAGATGTTCAATTCACACTGTTTCCTATGGTGTGGTCCACTTGAGGTCTGGATATACTTCATTTTTAGGTTCAAGAAGTAAAATCATCTGTTAAAATGGATGGACGGAGTGGATAAAATACATAAATCACGGTGGACCCCACAGAGTTTGCTCAGTACGCAATCCGCCGCCTGTCCCTAACAAGGAACTGGCATATCTATGTGGGGCCCACCGTGATGTATCGGTTTATCCATGCCGTCTATCCATTCTCTTATATTATTTTAAGATATAAACCCAAAGAAGAGGCAGATCCCTCGCTCAAGTGGACCACATCAAATAGTCAGCTTTAATTACATTAAATGCAAAAGTCATCTTTGGTGCGGTCCACTTGAGTGTTTGATCTACCATACTTTTAGGGCTCATACTTAAAATGACGTGAGAAAAGTAAGCGGACGGCGTGGACTATTCAACTCCTCGTATTCGTTGCATGTGGCATATAAGAGGCCTATTTTAATATAGAGTCCAGGCAATAAGGATTTTGCTGCCCGCACTCGGTTGACTAAAAGGTCCATAGCATAGGTCTGTTGAGTTAGTTTTCCTGAAAAGGGCCTACTGATTTAACTCTCTTTGTGGGCCTACTAAGATTTATGCATTTTATGGACTCCGTCCATCAAGTTTACTAGATAATTTTAAGGCTTAAGTATGAAAATGAAGTATATGTAAAGCTCAAGTGGACCACACCATAGGAAACATTATGAACTGAATATCTACCGTTAAAAGTTTTTAGCTCATGCCATAAAATAATCTGGTAGAATGACAAGTCAATGTAGCGGAAAAAACATACATCATGGTGGGCCCCACAGCGCCACCCAATCCGCATCCTGTCTCTTCACGTGCGTGGGAAATGGTATGCCCCCAAAGCCCAAGCTGGAATTAATGTACAACTGATGATTTGATTCAACATACAAGCGTGGCCCACCTCGCGAGTGGATCAGATAAATGGTGATCTTCATGGCCTCGTGGCATCATTGCCTACAGGTGATCAATTCTCCAATCGATGATCCTACCTTTAAACGGTTTAGATCTTGGACCGATAAATAGTAAAGGCCCACCAATACGAACGGTTTAGGTTCATTTCCATTTACATGGTAATTAGTTAATCTCTCAGGGGTGTTTTCGTCATAAAAAATACAGGGTGGATACAACTCATTCCTCTCTAATCAGGGATATTACCGTAAATCTCTCACTTCTAGTTGCGTTTTACCAGTTTCAGGAGGGGATTTGGTGAGAACCCAGCCTCACCCAATACGGTGCAGCCCTTATCGTGGGGCCCACCTTAATTTATATATTTTGTATCCACTCCGTCCATCCTTTTTCCAAATCATTTTAAGTATATGATGCCAAAAACGAAGCAGATCCAATTATCGGCTGGACCATATCATAGAAAACAATGGTGGTTTATCATTAATTAGCCACAAGATTTTTGGATCAAGCTGATTTTTTTTTCTCCCTTCATCCTGGCTTACGTGCTTATCGAATGATTGGATGCAAAATAAACACTGAAGGAAGCATTAATATCCCCCCAATAAGTTTTTAATGGTAGCGCATTCAATTGCCATTGTTTCCTAGAGTATGATCCACCTTAGTTTTGGATCTTCTTCATTTTTCTGATCATAATCTAAAATGATCTGGAAAAACGGGTGGACGGCATGGATACATAATAGATACATCAAGATGGGCCCCATGGTAAGGGCCGCACCGTCTTGGATGGGGCGGGACTAACCTAATCCCCTCCCCTAGTTTCAAGCGGAAGCGGATTAGCTGGTGAACCACGCACCACCGACCTAGTTGGTGCGTGCACGTGGCACTCGATGAGATGCGCGTCAGCTTATCTTACCCCAATCCGGACATCAAGGTTACGTGGGCCATAAAATTATGTATTTATTATATCCACACCGTCCATCCTTTTGGAGAGATTATTTTAATTAAAGAACCAAAAATGAGTCGTATCCAAAGCTCAGGTGGACCACACCACAAATAGCGGTGGGACAGTGATTACCACCGTTAAAACATTCGTAGGACTCATTATAATGTTTATTTTCTATCCAGTCGGTTCATAAGGTTAAACCGACATGGATGAAGAGACACAACAAATATCAGATTGATCCAAAACTTCTGTGACTCCTACTAAAGTTTCAATGACAGAAGTTTAATCTCCAACTGCTTTATGCGGTGTGGTCCACTTAATGTTTGGATCTGTCTTTTTTATTAGCTCAAACCTTATAAAAATCTTTCCAAATGGACGGACAGTTTTGATATAAAACATACCTCGTTGTGGGCCCCATAGAACTTGGTGATGTCAATACACCACCGAGGTAAGTGGTGTGTGGTACACCAGCTCATCCGCTTCCCGTGTACGGCCCACCGGACTCTCTTGCTCTTATAACAGGTTTGCTAAACCTACAATGGAGCCCATCTACACGCCATTATACGTGCAAATGTCGAAAATTTTAGTTAAATCCAAGCCATTCATCAGATGGGTCCCATTATGTTAGTGCCACTGTCCAGAAACCAGGCCAATCGGCTTATGAAACAGTCCATACTTCTAGAAACATCTGACAGCGGATTGTCCTAATTCTTTTTCCAGCTCATCTCTATCTGGGGGCCCATCTGATGGACGGATTGGATCTCGCGGATGCGTTCCATATTGGTGCATCGGTGGGCGTGTACATTCTTTACCTCGTACACGCGTGTGTGCTGAGCAAACCTTTAAGTCAAACAGTGTTTTAAGTAATATCACAATACTCACGTCCACGGATTATCGGGTTCGTTCTGGTTTCAACTTGGACATGTGGGTCCCACCATTCAGTGATCCAAAAAATAAATATTACGGGAAAATCGTGCGGTGGGTGCATAAAAACCCACTGGACTGGAAGATCGTGGCCGTATAATATTCTGGCATTTTCTTTCTTTTAGTCGCTTATCTGTTGGCTACTTAGTTGAAGGCTCAGGATCTTTCTTCTGGTAGTTTGACCATACAAAAAGGGCCCAGAATATTAACGGTTTGGATCCCTGAATATGTGCCTCGACTCCACAACTGAATACCCGAATGGTCCTGTTAAGTTTCGTGGCACGAGTATCGACAGAGAGTTGCCTCTGGATCATATATATACCTGCTGGCTTAGCACACGTGTGGGGGATCCGGCCACTCGTGTCATTTGGCCACTATGGTGTTGCATGATAATATATCAATGACAGTCAAATTCCTAAGTTGCTAATTTATGTGTTAGATATATATAATTTGGAAAAGGTACTATGAGGTGAGCCTCATGGAAGCTTTGCATGGTTGGACGTCCACCCATCAATCAGATGATTCCTTCTATGGTGGGCGGGCCTTATCTAATCATTGATATCTTTGTAATCGCTTGTAGGGCCCATTGAGATGTGGTTCAAACATTCATACTATCCAATGTGTGGGTCCCACTTGAATGAGAGGCCACACTAAGTTTCGATCTAAGTTTCACTTGTATCAAAACTTAGTGTACTGCAAAATGATTTTAGATGTTTTAAGAACAATTTCATATAATTAGAATCACAAACTTGAGTTTCAGATAACCTTATATTCCATATATCTATAGATGTATTAGTAGTGAAGAGCAGCGTTAGGACAAAAATGAAGGTATTTGATTAGAGGATTATCTTATTCAATAATAACAAATAAAGATGAAGAGAACAGTCATTAAAATATATTTTATTTATTATGAATTCATTTATATCTTCAATATATCCCTTGATTCCCAGATAAAGTACGCAGGAGAAGGTATGTGGAAACAAAATAGATTTGGATATTGATTTTGACAACATTTCAGCTTATGATGTTTGTATCTTCACAAGAGAAGAGTTGTGCGGTTTAGATATCCCTGTGTTTGGTTTATAGTTAATTATAAGTATTTTTTATTTAAAAGTACTAAATTCCTTCATTCTACAGGGTGTTTGGCTCATAAGTTGTTTAAAATAAGCTACTAAGCTACTAATTTTACAAACGACTTATCTTAGTTTTTATTTATTGGTAAGATAAGTATGTTTGTCGAACAACATACCGTTGAGAAGATAAATATGTATGAAGACTTGATATTTATGTTTTCCCTCCGTACCCGTGTATGAGACATAATGTGAATGGCAAAAAAACATAATGGTATGCTCTAGGCAATTTTCAATGGTAGTAAATCAGTCCTCACTGCTTCCTGTGGTGTAGTCCACTCGAGGCTTCAACCCGTCTGCGTATTGGGCTAAGGCCCTAAAATGATCTGTTAAAATGAAAGGAGGGCATGGGTAAAGCATATACATCATGGTAGGCCCACAGATCCCCCGACCGGACCGTCCGTCTCTAGCAAGGTCCTGGTGCAGATGTAAGGCACGTATATCACAGTGGGCCCCACGGTTGGGGATCCACCAAGGTCCGTGGATACGGGGTCCACCCAGACCCAGACCGCGACCGCCATGGTGGGACCGTGGGGTAGTACCCAATCCGCGCCTGTACTGGGGAGGGTAGTACCCAATCCGCCCCCTTACGACCCGGACCGTGAAAGTGGGGCTTTCGGTCCAATTGACGCAACCGTCCGGCCCGGTCCAGTCCGGTTTTAAAATACCGGTTCGTCCTTTTAAGCGAGAGAGGGTCGAGTGACAAACTAGAGAACACGAGAGTGGGAGTCTTTTCTGAGCTCCGCACTTCATCCTATTCGTCTATAAAATACCGAACAGTTAATCTTCATCTTCCCCAAACCCTTCTCCCTCTCTATCTGTTGCGGAGGCGACGAGGAAATGCAGCAGCTGAAGTCTCCGCCGCAAATGCTCGGATTTTAACTAATCTAGGTCCGATTTCTCCTCCTTCCTAGAGTTCGATCTTTATTTTTATTTTATTTTATCTATTTCTGCAGATTTTTCGTATTTTTCAGTAAATGATCTGAAATGTGCTTTTCCTCTGATTTCTTACCTGCAATTTTGAGATCTGAACTTTAAAAAAAAAATATATTTCTCTTTCAATTTAGTGAGGTTTACTTGGAAATTGCGATTTTACGGAGTATTCGGACGGCATCTTTCTCGAATCTCTGCAGATTTGTTTTCTTCTGTTGTCTGATCTCTTCGCATCTCGGATTCCTTTGAACTGTTGTTACTCTCTCTCTCTCTCTCTCGATGCTGTAATTTAATATTCATAGGCTAGCGTTTTGAGATCAGATCCGTTTAAAATGATTAGAATAGAGGATTCTAGCGATTGGCTTCTGATGATGATTTATTCCTATATGTTAGTTTTTTCTGCGATCTGAACTGCTTTTCTTTTCTTTTTTCTTTTAATCACAATTTCTTCATATTCACTTTCAAATTGCTTAAGAAGAGTGTTTAGCGATTTCTCACTAAAAAGTATTTAAATGAATTCGTTTTACGGCAACCTCTTTAGCTTATTATGTTGTTGTTGTTGTTATTATTATTATTATTATTATTATTATTTTTAGGTGATCTGATTGTTTTCTGTTGTGGCAAGTTTATCATTTTTTCGTATGAAAATTTAGCATATCTTGTTTGATCTCTGTATGCTTTCTCTTGGTGTCTGATCTGGGCAGATGTGGGGCCCACGTGATGCATTTTCACCATCCAACCTGTTTATCAGATGCATTGTCTCTGAAAATCCCTATTGTCCAAAACTCAGCGGGATAGAAAACTCATGCTGGCCACTGCAAAGAGAATGAACTGTGAGGGAATGCCTACCCGTGAATTCCACAGGGGTTCGCCTGAGTCGGAAAACAGCCTGAATCTTGGCATGCCTGTTCATCAGGACTGGATGAAGCATCTGAACAGCTTTGATTATATATATACAACACGGTGGGTCCCCTATTCTAATAATTGGTGGGCATTCTCTCTCAATATTATCCCTGTGCTGTGGCCCATCTGAGTTTTGGACCAGTATGATTTTTAGGCTCTGAATGTTTTCTGAGGTGAAGCATCTACATCACTGGATCTACATCTGCCTGGTATGGTGGTAATGGTAATGGATCGCTCTCCTCTTTTGTGATCTGAACTGTTTTTTCTTCAAGGAGTTATATATGATACTCAGGCTGTGTATGACGCTTGATACACTGGCACTCAGAAACTGCACACGTCTTATATATTAACTCAAATAAACAGAATATATTGTGCGGACCACTGGGCAAATCCAAAATCCCAATATCAAATTGGTTGAACAATCCTAACCTCTAGCTCGTGAACATTTGTTTGTGTAAATGGGAGAGTTATATATTTATCATTGTTAACTGTCCAATAAATGTCCACCAATCTGATGGTCAGATAATCATATAAGCTCAATTTTTGGTTCATGAGACATCTACACTGGGTAACATAATTTGGACAGCCTAATTGGACTACTCATATGCAACATGTGCAATTTCTAAGTGCATGTGGATCATCCATCACACTCTGCCAGAGTATCAGAGTTTTTCTGTATTTTTTTGGAAACCTGTCTCTATAATCCCTTGGTAGATTTGCTTTGTGCTCCTCTTTTAATCTTCAGCTATCATTTTGTGATCTGAACTGCTTTTATCGAGTTTTACTGCTATTTTACAAGGTTTGCCAAAAAGTTGATGTTTGAATGGGTGTTTAATGTTTTGGGTCTTAAAGACTATGATCTAGCTTTTTTAGGTGCTTAGTTTGCTGTCTGGCTGCTATCTCAGCAGTCCCCTTTGTATGCTTTCTTTTCGTTTTAATATATTTTTCTTCGTTACTTGAAAAAAAAAATAAAAAAAATTTCTCTCTCAAGTCTATTAGTAGTTTCATATTCTGCTGCTGTTTGATATTCACATGTTCGGTTTTGTGATCTTCTTTCCTTTCTGCAGAATTTTCAAGTAGGTCCACTGGTTGGTTTCCACAATTTTCAATGCGTTTGTGTAATTTTCTTACAATTTCTCACTGAAATTGATTAGCAATTTTCCCTTTGCTATGGTCTGTTCTTTGTATGTTAGGCACTGGTTTGCTTTTGTTTGTGCAGACCTTGCATTATACTACAATAGATGGTCTGAACTAAGCTACTATAATTTTTGTGGTTATTGATAAAAAGAAAATCTGAAGATTCTGAACTGTGCTCTTTTGGGTTGCCTTTTACAAATTTTTTTGGCAATTTTCTACTGGAATCAATATGCTAAAATAGATTCCAGTATTCCACTTGTTAGTTTTCTAGAAAGTTTTCCTGGTCACTGCTGGTATTAATTGTTATTTGATGAAACCAATTGGCAGGTTTGCTTCCTGCTTTTGATCTGTGTAAATTAGGTTGCCTTTTCTTTCTGCATATTCTTCATTACAGTTCTGTTTACCCTAGTAATAATCTTAATTTGATTTCTAATGACTTTTGTATGGTTTTAGCAAACTAAGTTTTGAGAACAAATAGTGGGATAAGTTGCTTCAAGTCACATAAACTGCTTTTGGTCTTTTTATTTATTTATTTATTTAATTTCTTATCAGTTCTAGGAATTTATACTCTTGACTGGAAATTCTGCAAAACCAGAAATTTCCTGTTTTTACGACTTCTCTAGACTTCCAACTGGAATGGCTATCGTTCCCCAACAAGGCATTTTGGGGCTTTGAAAGAAAAGAGTTTTGCCTCTCCCTCTGTTTTGGTATGCTGAGAAAAGGTGGCCTCGATATATATAAATATATATAATTTTTTAACTGAATTAGATTATTAAAACAGCTTTAGACATGTGTGCTTTCTCTTTAGTTTTCTTGCTACGTTGTGAGTTTTTTTTTTGAAATTATACATTGGGACATTTAACTCTTTCTTTTCCTCCTCCTCCTGTTGTTGTTGTTACTATTACTATTATTATTTGTTAGAGTTCCTTGTATCTTAGCTATTTCTCTCCTTTTTTTTTTTTTTTTTTTGAAGTCCTTCTGTAAGAACTTCTCAGACTGAAACATTTTTTCTGTTTCTGTGATTTTTATTCTGTATTTCCCCTTCTGATAAAGCAGCTGTGGTAGAAGGCCTTTCTTTGCTGGTTCCGCAGCTTAATTTTGAGAATCTGGTTTAATTCTCCTTTTTAGCAATGGATTCACTGAAGGAGAATAAGTTCATGAATGCTGGCCTCATCTTTCTAGCAACAATTGTGTTTGCAAAAGTCATTTCCGCCATTATGATTGCTAGAGCTAGGAAACGTCTCCCTCCTACTGTCAAGGCATGGCCGGTTCTTGGGGGACTTGCTCGGTTCATGAAAGGCCCGGTCGTGATGCTTAGGGAAGAATATCCAAAGCTTGGGAGCGTATTCACATTGAATTTTTTGAACAAGAACATCACATTTTTCATTGGGCCTGAGGTGTCAGCACATTTTTTCAAGGCCCCAGAATCTGATCTTAGCCAGCAAGAGGTGTACCAGTTTAATGTGCCCACGTTCGGTCCAGGTGTCGTTTTTGATGTTGACTATTCAGTGCGACAAGAGCAGTTTCGGTTCTTCACAGAGTCTCTGAGGGTGACCAAGTTGAAGGGCTATGTAGATCAGATGGTTGTTGAGGCAGAGGTAAGTCTTTCCAAAGAGTTTGGTCTTGTTCTGAAGTTGAATGAGTTACGATCTTTGATTGTTTATGCACACGCATGTTGAATAGCACTACCCTCACATATGTGCAACTTTGTTTTCCTGTCTCTTCTCCCATTGTAAAATGCCTTCTTTGTTGGACACTGCAGATGTTTTATTACACAACTGTAGTGCTATTCAACATGCGTTGTGTAATAAAACATCTGAATGAGTTACGATCTTTGATTGTTTATGCACACGCATGTTGAATAGCACTACCCTCACATATGTGCAACTTTGTTTTCCTGTCTCTTCTCCCATTGTAAAATGCCTTCTTTGTTGGACACTGCAGATGTTTTATTACACAACTGTAGCCTCACTTCACAACGATCACGATCACCATCACTATATCACCATCATGGTGTTGTCCCCTTACTTGGGGTCAGCCGCCGAGAGAGCATTTTTTTTTTTTTTAATTTTTTTGAAAGGTGACAAATATTATAAAAGGAGGAGAAAAGTGCATGGAAGGCAGATGACATCTGCTGAGAGGGCAAACGCCACTACGCTACAAGAAAACTGAAATCATAATCCTTCAATAGAGGAACAATGACCGCCCATTCGAAGATTAAACATTTAGCCTTATCTGAGGTTGAGTCCGCAGAGTTTGAGGAATTCTCAAAACATCTCCCGTTTCTTTCAATCCAGACGGACCACCAGATTGCGAGGATGGACATTCTCCATATTCGCTTCCTCTTCTTATCCAAACTAACCTGAGGATTTGCCAAGGTCTCATTGGAAAATTTATGCCACAGACTTCCAAATGGACCTGAGGATCATGGCAATCAGACGAGGAAAACCCAATCAACCAAATGTTGATAACAGAGATCCATTGATATGGTGTTCTTTGGGATGCAGAAAACTTTCTCTGCATTCTAGAGAGCACTTTAAATATCGTTACTACCTTGTAAAGAAAAAAAAAATGTTCTCTTCTTTTCAGTGGGACCTCTAAAAAATAGAAGGGTGTGGCCCCAGACCTAAGCTCTGTTGGTCCCACACCTCTAAAATGCTTCAGGGTCCACTGGCTTGGGTTTGAGATGAGTTTGGGTGAGTTTCCAGGTTTAAGCTTGGCTATAGGTTTACGTGTAGGTACTTAGCTAAATCCTTGCTGGATTGAAAAATTTAAAACAAGACCCTCCATGAAACCAATATGTGTTTCATGTGCAGAAAAGAAGAAGAATCTGTAGATCATTTGTTCATTCATTACATTGTAGCGAAAGAGGTCTGGAATTTATTCCTTGTTCAATTTGAGATATCGTGCATATTCAAATAGATCTATTGAGGATCCGTTGATTGAATAGCGAAGCAGTCTGTTCAATGGAAGAAAGGGGATTCTGTGGATCATGGCGTTCTTTGGAATTTCATGTGGATTGTGGAGACTGGAGAGAGAGGAATAGAAGAGCCTGGGGACTGGAGAGGGGAGGGTCTTATCGGTTAACTCGAAGCTTAGGCAGGGCTCTCTTATTTATTTATTTAAGTGACGAAAATTTATTAGAAAAGATCAAAATACAAGAGAAAGAGGGAATCTCCCGCTGAGATAGCGGGAGAAACGACCTCCAAAGCAAAACAGAAACATGCTAAGTAATGGGATAAACAAGGCCCCATTCTACTAGGAATTGGTGGACTCTCAGAATTGTAGAACCCGGAGATTTAGAGGTCCTTAAAAAACATCTCCCATTTCTTTCTTCCCAAGCCGACCACCAAACTGCCAACAAACCCATTCTCCACGTAATCGTTTTCTGTTTTCCCAATTTTGGCCCTAGCCAAGCTTTAATCAGGCTGTCGGTGGAGGAAGGGAAACACCACGCAATGTTGAAAGAGCTGAGAAGAGCTGACCACACTTGACTAGAGCTGTACACGAGCAGGCAAAGCTCGGGTACTCGATCGACTCGACTCGGAATGCTCGACTCGATGCTCGACTCGGCTGAGTTAGAGCCGAGTACGAGCAGTTTTTTACTACTCGTTTTGAGTTCGAGTAGAGTACGAGCAAAGGAGTACTCGACTCGTTACTCGACTCGTTGCTCGAATCGTTACTCGACTCGTTACTCGAATCGTTACTCGACTCGTTACTCGACTTGTTACTCGACCAAGGCCATATATATAACTCTAAATCCCTAATCCCGGTCACTTTCAGCTTTCACGCCCGCCCGCCCAAATCGAAAAAAAAAAACTTCCCTTTCCTTCCCTCCCTCTCATCGGCCAGCACCCGTTCGGCCATTCCCATTTCCCTCTCTCTCTCCTTTCATTCCCCTGTCTGGCACGCCCATCTTCTTCTTCTTCTCTCTCTCTCTCTCTCTCTCTCTCTCTCTCTCTCCCTGGAGCTTGTCCCTGTCCGCACTCCGCAGCTCGTCAGTCGTCTGGTCACTGGCTCACTGCCCTGCCCTGCCCTGCCCGCAGCTCGTCCCTACCCTACCCGGTGCCCCTGTCCCTGCTGCTGCTCGTCCCTGGCCTTCCCGACGCGGCGACGCCCCTGTCCGCAGCTTGTCCCACCCCTGCCCGGTGCCCTTGTCCGTCCATCAGGTAAGAATTTTGTTTTGAATATGTTGCTTTCCGAAGTTGATTTTGATGGATTACATAATCTATGTGTGCTCGTACTCGAACTCGCCTCGAAAACTCGGACTCGACTCGACTCGTTTACTACTCGTACTCGACTCGTACTCGGGCGAGTAGAGTACGAGCAGGGGGTCATGCTACTCGGCCGAGTAGAGCCTGAGTACGAGCAGCGGTCGGTCGTTAAGAGTCGAGTACGAGTAGGGCGATACTCGACTCGACTCGACTCGTGTACAGCTCTACACTTGACCAATGAACGGATAGTGAACGAATAGGTGATCAACCGATTCCGTAAGTTCTCAACGGTCAAGACTTTCTTCTTCCCTACTAACCAGCCGAACACCGATATCTTAGGAGGCACTTTCTTCTCAACGGTCTTTTGAGAGCTGTATATATTGGATTGGCTATAGGCTGTGTTTTTTTTTTTTTTCTTTTTGGTGTGGGGTCTTTGGATTCCGTTCTAATGGCTATTGGTTGGCTGTCTGTTGTCAGCAGCGATGAGAGGATCACTTATTGCTGGCCTCTTTGGTAGTCTTTTCTAATAGGGTTCATTGTCCTTGAAAGTAAATAAATAAATAAACACAGTTTTGATAAAATGTTCCAAAGTCAATGGAGCTAGAGCCGTACTTCCACCCCTGGGAGCTTGAAATGTACTTCCTATTTTGTCGAACCGGAGCTTTCTTTTGGAGATTTGATATTGCCTTTATCCGTGGAAGTTGTCTACATTCTTTCACCACTTGCATATCTTCTTTTTCAAAAATAGGGTGAATGGTAAAAGATAGGTAATCTGAACTATGATGCGCATCACTGGTGTGAACATCATTAAATATCCAAAGCTGCTGCATTTGAACAATTATGAATAACAAGTTTATAGAAGGTGTTAGTCATGGTTTAAAACTGACGCAGGGATGAACGTGATGAGGATAAATACTCCGAATCCACGGAGCTTCTCTGGACTCCTCATAGAGACTTCTCGAATCCACGAGGAAAGAAAGCAGAAAACAGAAATAATTTCTAATAAATTCGAAACTGATTAATTAATTCATAAAAATGAGTTCACAGCCCTTTAAATAGGGGTACCAAGCAATGGGAAAGAAATCAGAATCAAACTACAACTACAAGTCCTAGAATTCGCGACTTAGTATAAATAGTAAACTTACTATTTATAGACGGTCGTGATGTCTACTAGTGCGCAAGGTTTTCGGCCAAAAATAGTAAGTGTCCTATTTGGCTTCACCAAACCGTTCTCCTAATTATTCTAAGCTCTTTTCACGTTGGGCGCAACTCCTAAAGCCCAATGGATGAAGAGTTATTATCAAACTAAAACTTACTATTTATAGTAAAATTGAAATTAAAACAGGGAAATGACCGTCAATCCAGGGGTTTTTCGCAATTCCGGGCGTCGCAACCCGGCGTAGCTGGGTTGGTTGGCTAAAGTAGCTCGTTCTACCCCAAAATCATATATTTTACGTCAGATAACTCATTCCGGATTGCGAGATACACCTGATTTAAGGTCCAATGGTCTGGATCACTTCTGTCGTCGACCGGGCCTTTTCTGATCCATCTTGGCCATGTAACTGTTCGCGACCTGCTCTACATCAGTCTCCTCCACTTCAAAAGAGCTCGTCCTCGAGTTCTCGTCATGCTCTGGTTCATGATACTCGGTCAGGTCCGCGACATTGAAACTCCGTGAGATCGCCATGTCATCTGGAAGATCAACAACATACGCGTTGTCATTGATCTTTCGAATGATTGGTACTGGTCCAATCTTTTTATTCTTCAACTTGTTGTACGTTCTAGTCGGAAATCTTTCTTTGCGCAGATGGACCATTACTTGGTCGCCCACCTCGAACACTTTTCGTCGCCGATGCTTGTCCGCTTGCTTCTTATACTTCTCGTTTAAGGCATGTAACTTGGTTTGTACCTCCGCATGAATGCTCATGATCTTGTCTGCCATATGTTCTGCTGCAATGCTCATGCCTGGGAGCTTGGGCAGAGGGACCAAGTCTAGTGTGTGGCGAGGTATTCGTCCGTAAATAACCTGGAACGGGGATTTTCCTGTTGAGCGGTTCACCATGTTGTTGAATGCAAACTCCGCTTGAGACAAAGCCAAATCCCACTGCTTCAGTTTTTCTCCTGAAATACATCGAAGGAGGTTTCCCAACGTGCGATTCACAACCTCAGTTTGACCGTCAGTTTGTGGGTGGTAGGCATCGCTGAACTGAAGTCGTGTATCGAATCGAGTCCACAAAGTTTGCCAAAAGTAGCTTATGAACTTCGTGTACGGTCAGAAGTAAGTCTTGAGAACCCCGTGTAGCCGCACAATTTCTCTGAAGAATAGATTTGCCACGTGTGTTGCATCGAGAGTCTTCTTGCATGGAATAAAGTGCGCCATCTTGGAGAAACGATCTACTACCACGAACACCGAATCCATGCCGCGTTGTGTTCGTGGCAGACCAAGCACGAAGTCCATTGATAAATCCTCCCATGGACCGTCAGGCACAGGTAACGGGGTGTAAAGGCCCGTATTCTGAGATTGCCCCTTGGAGGTCTGACAAACATGACAACGTTGTACGGCTTTTCCCACATTACGTACTAATTGCGGCCAGTAATACCGTTGTTCCATAAGAGCTCGCGTCTCGTCTCGCCCAAGGTGTCCACCGAGGCCACCTCCATGTAGCTCCTGAATAATCTGCTCCCTTAGGGAACTTTGGGGGATGCACAATCGATTCCCTTTGAAGAGAAAATCGTCCTGTATATGAAGGTCGCTGGGGTGACCTTCTTGGCACTTCATCCAAGAATCTTTGAAGTCTTCATCCTCGGCATACAGCTCCTTGAGACAGTCGAAGCCGACCACCTCGTTGCTCATTGTAACAAGTAATGATGCACGACGACTAAGTGCATCAGCTACCTTGTTCTGCTTCCCTGACTTGTGCTTCAGAACGAACGTGAATTCCTGTAAAAACGCAACCCATCTAGCATGCACACGATTCACGTTAGTCTGACTATTAATAAACTTTAATGCTTGATGGTCAGTGTACAGAACAAACTCTCTTTGAATCAGATAATGTCGCCAATGTCGCATCGCCTGAACAACTGCGTACAACTCAAGCTCATAAGTCGACCACTTCTTTCGGGCTTCGCTGAGCTTCTCGCTGTAGAAGGCTACCGGCCTGCCTTCCTGTGATAATACTCCTCCAATTTCGATGTATGAAGCGTCACAATCAACCTCAAACAATTTGTCGAAATTAGGAAGTGCTAAGACCGGTGTTGTAGATAAACGTGCTTCATCTCATGAAAGCTCTTGTCAGCTTTATCGGTCTACTGGAACGGTCCCTTTTTCATGCAATCTGTTATGGGCGCGACTATGGTGCTAAAATCTCGCACAAATCGACCATAGAAAGTTGCCAACCCGTGAAAACTCCTCGCCTCATGAATGTTTGTCGGGATCGGCCATTCCCTAATAGCTCGCACCTTTTCATTGTCCACGCGAATGCCTGTGGACCAGGGTGTGCGGAATCGGTTACGTTTCGGCCGTATCGGCCGATACGTAACGGAAACGGTGATGGCCGGTACGCGATTCGGGGTCGTATCGGCTGTTACCCTTTTTTGTATGCGTATCGGCCGTTACGGGGCCGTTACGGGGCATAACGGCCGTTACAGACCCGTAACGGCCGTTACGGAAATAGGGTTTTTTTTTTAAAAAAAAAAGAAAAAGAAAAAGAAAAAGAAGAAAAAAATACATACCTTTTTTTTTTTTTTTTCCTTCCTTCTTCTTCTTCTTCTTCTTCTTCTTCTTCTTCTGCGGCTGCGGCTGCGGCTGCGGCATCGGCTGTGGCCCCCCTCTCGTTTTCTCCTTCTTCTTCTTCTCGGGCTGCGGCTGCAGCTCTGGTTTTCCCCTTCCCTCTCATTTTCTTCTTCTCTCTCCATTTCCCTTTCTTTCCCTCTCGTTTTCTTCTTCTCTCTCCATTTCCCTTTCTTCCCTCTCATTTTTTCTTTTTCCCTCTCATTTCACTCTCCCTCTCTCTCGGTCGGCTAAAGAATGGAAGCCGATTGGCTGGTGTACCACACACTAGCTATATCGCTGCTGTAGGTACGTGTCGTGCGAAGACGAGCACGGACGCGGATGGGCTGGTGTATCACACACAGCAGCTATGTAGCTGCTGTAGGTACGTGTCGTGCAAAGACAAGCACTGACGCTCCTCGCGCTCCGAGCTATACGAACGGTTCAAAGGAGATCAAAGTTACGCGGGCCCCATAGTGATGTATTTATTATATCTAAACCGTTAATCTATTTTTATAGATCATTTTAGATCATTATGCAAAAAATGAATCATATCCAAAGATCAGGTGGACCACACCACAAATAGCAGCGGAGATAATGCTTTTTGCAGTGTGGTCCACTTGATAATTAGATCTGTACTATTTTTCGTGTCAAGCCTTAAGACGAGCTCGTCAAATGAATGAACGGTTTAGATATAATACATACCTCATGATCAAACCCACATGAATTTGTGACGTCAAATGAATGAACCGCGGAATTATGCAGCACGCTCTCATGGCACATGGTACACGTGCCACGTGGGCCCCACCATGATGTATGTATTTTTTTCATGTCGTCCATCCATTTTGCCACATCATTTTAGGTCATGATTCAAAAAATTAGTAAGATCCAAATCTCAGGTGGACCACAGCATATGACACAGTGGTTATAGAAGGCTCACCATTAAAAATTTCTTAGGGTCCATTGTAATGTTTATTTTCCATCTAACTTGTTAATAGGGTCACACTGACATGGATGAAGGGAAAACACACATGTCAGCTTGATCTAAAACTTTTGTAGCCCCCAATAAATTTTACTGGTGGACGTTTAATTATTATTTTTCTTATGGTGCAGTCCACCTGAGCTTTGGATCTGCCTTATTTTGGGCTCATGCCCTAAAATTATTTGGCAAAATGAATGGACGGTGTGGATATAACGCATTCATCATGGGTGGGGCCCAAAAAACTTTAACACTCGTGTGCTACACTTCACCATCCGAGTCCCACCTAATTTGGGCCCTTAAAAAATGTATACAAGACACGTATTAACTTAAAATTTACCAATTAAATTATGGGCTGTAATTGCTAACTCATAATGCCAAAATCAAATTGTTTGAATAGTTTAATTGTTAATTTGTGGACGCTTATTTTTTTAAAATAGGGCCTTTTGATTTTTTTTCATGATTCACTGTCCAATAAATGTCCACTAATTCATAAGTGGGATAATGCCAATAAATTGAATGAATTTGAGGCTGATTTGGGACATGGATTGGTCCTCCAAGTCAGCCCCAAATTGGCAATACCATCAACCTGAATTTAATTTCATTTTTTTAAAGAACTATTGGGAGAAATGATATCAAATTGTTAAGTATATAAATTAGATATTTAGAAAATTAAATATATGAATTTTGTAGTCAAATTCAAGTTATCTGATTCATAAATTCATCAGACAGTCCGGTACAACTTCTCACCAAAGAGTGGACCGTTACACCACCATAAACATGTTCCAATTTATAAATGAATGCATATTTGGAATGCTTAGAATATTCCGGATTTAATCCATATTTTTTCATATTTTTTTGGCAAAAAATTTTTTTGCGCCGTTACGGCCCGTTACGCCCCCGTATCGCCGTTACGCCCCCGTATCCGTATCGGTGGAGGTCACCGTTACGCCAACCGATACCGCAACGGCACACCTTGCTGTGGACGTTACAACAAATCCTAGAAACAATAGGCTGTCAGTTAAAAAACTACACTTCTTCAAGATGAGGTATAACTTGTTAATTTGTAGGACCTGCAACACCTGCCTGAGATGCTTCTTGTGCTCCGCCTCATCCTGGCTATATATCAATATGTCATCAAAATATACTACCACAAATCGGCCAGTGAACTGTTTTAGAACTTGATTCATCAAACGCATAAAAGTACTTAGTGCGTTCGATAGGCCGAAAGGCATGACCAGCCACTCATACAACCCTTCCTTGGTCTTGAATGCCGTTTTCCACTCATCACCGGGTCGGATACGAATCTGATGGTACCCGCTCCTTAGATCAAGTTTAGAGAACAGCTTGGCCCCTTCTAGCATATCGAGCATGTCGTCCAACCGTGGTATTGGGAACCGATATTTGATGGTGATTTTGTTGATTGCCCGGCTGTCGACACACATGCGCCAGCTTCCATCTTTTTTTTGGCGTTAATAATGCTGGTACGGCACATGGGCTCATGCTCTCTCTCAAGAGACTCTTACGGATCAATTCCTCCACTTGCCCCTGAAGTATCTCACACTCCTTCGGACTCATTCGATAATGAGGGCGGTTGGGCAGGCTAGCCCCAGGGATGAGGTCTATGTGATGTTGGATGTCCCTCATGGGGGGCAATCCATCAGGTAAATCCTCAGGCCAGACTTCTTTGAATTCGTTTAGCAACAGCCTTAAGCTTGGAGGGATGTTTGAGGGTTCCTCTTCCTCGCCCTTAACCACTACGGCGTATACCTCGCCGGTTTCCTTGGATTCCTCCATGAAATCCCGAATGGTCAAGAGGGAACTCCCCTCCACTTTAGAAGCTTCAGGGTGGTTCTCTGGTGTCATAGGGGCAAGGATTATTTTTCGACTATCCTTGACGAATATGTAGACATTATCTCGTCCCCGATGGGTCGCATCACGGTCCGACTGTCAGGGTCGACCGAGTAGCATATGACAAGCTTCCATGTCGACCACGTCACAAAGTATTTGATCCTTATAATTTTTGTCAATTGAAAATGAGATAGTGTATTGTTCAGTTACCTTGGTCTCATTCACCTTTTTTATCCAGCCAATTGAGTACGGGGAAGAATGTTTCATCGTTGGTAGCCGCAACTTGTTCACCATCACTCTTGAGACGATGTTCTCGCTACTACCGCTGTCTATGATCACATCACAGACCTTTCCGTTGACAGTGCACCGAGTACGAAATATATTGTGACGCTGTGGATGTAATTCCTTTCGTGGGGCATACAGTAATCGCCTCACAACTAGAAATTCGCCACGATCCTCGCCCGTCACTTCATCTCCACCTGCTATTTCTTTAGTGGTTTGTTCATGTTCATCAAAGCCATGGTCTTCTTCTGCGGCCTCATCTTCAGTGCCCCCTTCGTTTATAGTCAAGTGTGCTGCGTGATGTTGAGGGCAAGTGTTTGATAAGTGGCCTGGCTGGCCACATCGGTAACAATTGTTCGACCTTGGCCGAGCATAAGGATTTGGAACCCTACTCGGGCCTGCTGTTGTGGGTGTTGTACATTGAGGTCTGGATGAGCCGCTCCTCGTATCACGGTTTGCGGTTATAGGAAGTTGAGGACGTTCTCCTACTGGATATTTTCCTCGTGCCAGCACTGAATCCTGCGTGGGACCCTTCATGGGGGGTCGAGTTGAAGGATATGGACGAGCAGGAGCTCTTGCAAGTTGTGTTTCTGCCATACCCGCCAATTGAACTGCTTCATCCATGGTCTCGACTGGGTACATCTGAACTCGGTCTTGAATTGTCGGCCGCAACACACCTATAAATCGTGCCACTTTCTGTGACTTAGATTCAGATCGTTTCGTGTAGCCAACCGCTGGAATTCTTCTGTGTAATCTGTGACGGTTCGATTTCCTTGTCGGCAATTTTGATATTGCTGGAATAGTATCTGCTCATAATCACTGGGGAGAAATCGTGATCGAAGAAGACGTCTCATCCGTGGCCATGATGAGATAGGCGCCTTGTTCCGACCGCTCGTGAGAGTTGTAATTGTTCCCACCATGCAGAAGCACTAGATCTTAATTTAAACGCTATCAATTTTACCCTTTTATGATCTGGCACGTCCATATAATCAAAATATCTCTCTACTTCGGCTAGCCAATCGAGGAAATCTTCTATACGTAATAAACCATTAAAACTAGGAAGTTCAGCCTTACCTCGGTAGTCTCTTTCAGCACGATCTAGATGATCGCCTCCATGGATTGGTCGTCTGGCAAAACCCTCATTAAGGTTTTCGTCGCTAGAACTTGAATCATCTGGTATAGCCCTACGGTTTGCCACTGGTAGTGCTCTACGGAAATCGGGGTTGCATCGTACAACAACCATGAGTGGTGGAGCCACCATGGGTGGTGGAGCCACCATAGGTGGTGGAGCACCGCCTAGGGCTCGGGGCGGAAGTGGCGCATCCGCAAGACGGTCGAGCGTTACCTGCAGCCCTTGCATGGTCAACTGACTCTCCCGGTGGAAAGTTTCCATTCTTTCCGAAAGATAACGAATCCCTGGATTACCGTCCACAGGATTTTGATTCATACCTTCGTTGTTTGCCATCGGCCCGAGGGGAATCCTCGCTCTGATACCAATTGACGCAGGGATGAACGTGATGAGGATAAATACTCTGAATCCACGGAGCTTCTCTGGACTCCTCGCAGAGACTTCTCGAATCCACGAGGAAAGAAAGCAGAAAACAAAAATAATTTCTAATAAATTCGAAACTGATTAATTAATTCATAAAAACGAGTTCACAACCCTTTAAATAGGGGTACCAAACAATGGGAAAGAAATCAGAATCAAACTACAACTACAACTCCTAGAATTCGCGACTTACTATAAATAGTAAACTTACTATTTATAGACGGTCGTGATGTCTACTAGTGCGCAAGGTTTTCGGCCAAAAATAGTAAGTGTCCTATTTGGCTTCACCGAACCGTTCTCCTAATTATTCTAAGCTCTTTTCACGTTGGGCGCAACTCCTAAAGCCCAACGGATGAAGAGTTATAATCAAACTAAAACTTACTATTTATAGTAAAATTGAAATTAAAACAGGGAAACGACCGTCAATCTAGGGGTTTTTCGCAATTCCGGGCGTTGCAACCCGGCGTAGCTGGGTTGGTTGGCTAAAGTAGCTCGTTCTACCCCAAAATCATATATTTTACATCAGATAATTCATTCCGGATTGCGAGATACGCCTGATTTAAGGTCCAATGGTCTGGATCACTTCTGTCGTCGACCGGGCCTTTTCTGATCCATCTTGGCCATGTAACTGTTCGCGACCCGCTCGACATCAAAAACATCTTCCAGTATGTCATCATCATCATCACCGTTGTCAACGTCATCCTCATCATCTAAGCCTCATCCCAACTAAGTGGGGTCAGCCACAGGAATCCCTGTTTCAACATTCCACTCTTTCACAGACGTTTTGCTCAGTTACATCAGAGGTCCTCAGGTCTTTTCTTACTGTTGATGGCTACTGTAAAAAATAAAAAAATAAAAAAAGGAAACGCAGGAGATCCAAGCCCCACAAAGCAGATCCGATCAGCAACAAATAGCACATGCAGGTCATTGACAAAGAAGATCTGATCCGGACCACGGTCCTCCGAATTAGAAAACGGTTCCAAAAACAATGGTTGTAGATCAGATGGTGGCGGGTTATGGATGTCAGGTATTATGTGGAGAACGGCTACCTTGGTATGTTATTATATGCATTTAGAGAGAGCAATGGAGGGCTTGTAATGTGGAGAACGTGAGTTGATTAGAGTCAATAGAAACCCTAGCCTCCTCACCTTTATATAAAGCTTGAGTATGTGTCTAAACCGTGTAAGGGGCACAATGGGCCTTATTACATGGGCTTGGCCCTACTTCCTTTCAACACTTACTACCTTAGTATGTTATCACATGCATTTTTATTTTATTATTATTTTTTTTTTTCAAGTTTTTAATTCCCAGTACAGAACTTAAAATCATCAAAATTTACAGCAGCATGACGATATATGGTGTGTGTCATTCGAACCATGGCAGTACACATTTGTTTGGAACCGCACTATACATTCTGTGGTGCTGATATCTTAAACCTTGGTTTAGTAGTCAGTCACTGAAAGAATCAGTCACTTATTGCAAGAAATCACCCATGTATAATGCAATTCTTCTTTCCAAAATTTTAGAATCATTGCCTAAGCATTACATTACATTTACGTTGCATTTCAAAGAAAAGACTTGTATCCTGGACTTGCATTATTTGCTTCTATAGGATTGAGGCATCGAAAAGTGAGGAATTAAAACATAGCTGGTCAATAGGTAAAACATGAAATTTGGTCATTGTATCAGTAGTCTGTCAGCTTCAGTGATCTGTGGAACTGATACGTAATCAATCTGATAGTCACGTTTTACCGGCCCTTCAACACACATGCACACATGCATGCGTATGCAGGTCCATGTCCATGCGGGCACACACTAACATTCCCACCATCATGGGGAGGTTAGCAACATCCCCTAGGCCCTTAAACGACACATGAGCTGACCAAATGTGATTTGAAACTGCCCATTTATTCATACAACTAGGGGCAAGCCATGGTGCAAAAATTATGCCAATTGGATGATCCTACATATCCGATAGCACTCTGATGATTCTAACCATGCAATCTATGGCTTGAAAAAATCGGACGGTTATAGGCCAGGAATTCCAATAATCATTCGATCTTGACCACTTTTCTAATTGTATGATGCTTGTCATGCTTTGTTGTACAAGTCATGGTTGCCCAGCCCGTATGGGTTATCGTCCGAAACCGGTACGTATTGCCCATTACATATTAGTATAGCCCATGAACAATATGGCTATATCAGCTCAAACCACAGCCCGATAAAGGCAGTATGGGGCTGTATTGGTGGAGAACAATATGATAAGAGATCCACTGATTTAAAACCTTTGGATTGGTTCTCCTATAAATATGCAGGATGATGAATGCTACAATGCAACTTGCGTTATGGAAGTGCGCTAGATATCTGCAGGATGAAGAATGCTAATACACAGGTTGCACCATAGAAGTGCTAGGCAGCTCCCCCTCCAAATGATACACATTGCAAAACATGTAGTGATTGGGAGTGTTGATCTGGTGGGCCTACATCTGTACATGCCATATCACAAAAATGGAGATCAGACCATGTTAGCCATCCAATCAGCGGCCTACAAAGGAATGGTCAGAGCAACAATCCACCTTCAACCAACAAAACTAAACAATTTGTTGGCCTATAGACATCTAAGTGATGGCCCACCTCATCAACGGTCCTTATCATGATTCATGACTCATGATTGCCACATTTACTGTGAGGAGGGAGCTGCATAGAAGTTCCATGATGCAAGCTGCATTGCATAAAACATTTCTCATGCTGGATTTCTATGTGCACCATGTCATGGAACCGTGTAAGAGAAAACCACGTGCATACAGTTAATACCATGTCATCTCATGGATTTGTTCTTTTAATAGATGAAATTCAAATAAATGGTCTGGATCGTGGAACATTGAGCACTTCAGGGCAATTCATGTTCCGATGCATTAGGACTGGATAATTCCTCGTGCTGATGATACACTATGCTCTACAGAAGACTGTCGTGGCCTAAGACTGGTTATCCCAAGCACGGTTCTGATTGCTTGTCCTCTTCACTCAATTTTGTAGGACTACTTCTCAAAGTGGGGCGACACTGGTGAAGTGGACCTAAAATACGAGCTGGAGCACCTCATCATCTTGACGGCTAGCCGATGCCTCTTGGGTAGGGAGGTGAGGGACATGCTATTTGAAGATGTCTCTGCCCTCTTCCACGACCTCGACAATGGCATGCTCCCTATCAGTGTCATCTTCCCATATCTCCCAATCCCTGCTCACCGCCGCCGGGACCGGGCCCGAGCAAAGCTCGCAGAAATATTCACGAACATCATCTCTTCTCGTAAGTGTGCCAGCAAGTCTGAGAATGACATGTTGCAGTGCTTCATTGAGTCAAAGTACAAGGACGGCCGCCCGACGACCGACAATGAGGTCACTGGCCTCCTCATTGCCGCCCTTTTTGCCGGGCAGCACACCAGCTCCATCACCTCCACCTGGACTGGGGCCTACCTTCTCCGCCACAAGGAATACCTCTCAGCTGTGACTGAAGAGCAGAAGAGCCTGATGAAAAAGCACGGGAATAAGGTTGACCATGACATCCTATTGGAAATGGACACTCTTTATCGGTGCATTAAAGAGGCCCTTAGGCTTCACCCTCCATTGATACTTCTGATGCGTAGCTCGCACAGTGACTTCACGGTGAAGACGCGGGAAGGGAAGGAGTATGACATCCCAAAGGGCCACATTGTCGCCACTTCACCTGCTTTTGCCAACCGGCTTCCTTACATTTACCAGGACCCGGACAAGTACGACCCTGACCGGTTTGCACCAGGCAGGGAAGAGGACAAGGCTGCAGGTGCATTTTCCTACATTTCGTTCGGTGGTGGCAGGCACGGGTGCCTCGGGGAGCCATTCGCATACCTGCAGATAAAGGCGATATGGAGCCATTTGCTTCGAAACTTCGAATTGGAGCTCGTATCTCCTTTCCCAGAGATTGACTGGAATGCCATGGTCGTGGGCGTGAAGGGGAAGGTGATGGTTCGCTACAAGCGTCGGCAGCTCACCGTTGAGTGAATGGGTTTGCTTGGTTTCTTTAGTTATGTTTCTTTTCAGATTTCTGCTGTCCAGTCATTCTGATTTTTGGCTTGTAGACATATCCAAGTGGTGGTCCAACTCATCAATGCATCCCAGCTTCCTTCACTCGCCAGTGTTTGCTATCTGGATAGTTTTGTAGGCAACTATGAAAAACAAAATAAAACCCCTACGAGTGGCAGTACCGTTTGGCAGTTGCAGGGAAAATATACACATTGTAAGAGACGGCCACTGACAGGTTTCCATGTTGTCGATCTAGCTATGATCATTCCATGGATGAAGCCCATCACTCGCTGTCTTTTACTAGGATGTCTTCTTTATAACGACCAAATGGTTCTCACATTTCAGAGATGGGGAAAGAATTGCTAGTAAGGATCTCTGGGGACTGGAAAGGAGCAAAAGTAGCAGCCATTAATGAACTCAAGTCAGCTGAAATCTGAAAAGCAGCAGAACTAAACTGTCTGCATGGCTTCTTCTGTTGCCTTTTGCATTTGCACTGTCCTGATTTCATCTCTTCCAGTAATTCTTTGTGCCGGCTCTGAACCATAACAACCGTTTGGTCATTATAAGGAAAACCAAGTAAAAGACAATCGCTGATAGGCTTCATCGATACATGTAATCAATGCCAGCCGCCAATGGGAAGCCTGTTGGCCATCTCGTTACTGGCGAAGAACGAGACAGGACCGCAGTTTGTAGGAGTTTGATTTTGTTTTTCCATATTTGCCTTTCAAAACTAGGCGGGGAGAACATTGCATCTCATCTCAGTTTCATCCATTTACTATTTAGGTGTTAATGCTGATGCAGTTTCTTCAGGTCGGGCCTGTGGCTTGTTTTTACCAGATTGCTGATCTGATTGGGCCCCACTCTGTAAATGCCCCAGGTTGGGAGATTGTGACTGAAACTCTGGCCTCTTCTCTGTTGAATGCAGGCCAGAATTATGACTAATTGATAGCTGAGTGTTTGCAGTCCACTTTTCTTACTGGGGAGATTTTCGGGGGAATGGTCTGGTCCCATCCGTTATGGGGCCCATGAGGAGGACGGTTTGGATAAAAAGATCCGTAAGCCCGACATGTACAAAGCTTGCTATTCCTCCTGTTATAGGATTTGTTTAGATGAGATGCTCTTGTTGCCATTTCTCTGAACAATTTTGCCTGTTTTTATTGCCTATTGGATGTGTCAGATGGATAGGATTGGTCGAGATGCTCTTGTTGTCATTAGCTTTGAACATATGCCTGTTTTTCTTGCCCGTTGATGTCTCAGATGGATAGGATTGGTTTTTTGGTCTTGGCTCTCTGATCACCGGACTCTTCTAGTTGAATGTGGGCCGTTAGTTATGCATTTGCAGCCACTGATGCGATGGTGAGGATTGCCCCTTGGAGCTTTTTAGGACACAATCCGTGATCATTAGACGGCCGGGATGAATGGAGGGTATACGGTAGCCAAACAATAACCAGGGCAGTATGGTGCCCTTGCACAAGTATCCCACCTTGACAGATGGCGATTAGGAGGGGTGTATTTTTTTATTTTTTAATTTTCTCAATAATGGACGATCAATGGGGAAGGAACCTGCTGCTTGGACGGTGCAGATAATCCACAATTACTTGTAGTTTTTCTCTTTTCCCACGTGAGAGGGATGTTCCCAATTATGATGCTTCTAACCAAAAGCACTTGGTGGGCCCCAGTCAGACATCCCACTGATCAGGCAAAATCAGATCTCTGAGTATAAAAAACTTAGTTTTGTTTCCATCGTTTTTTAAATTTCTATTTGTGGCCCATGGTGTGGACGGCTAAAATTGACGAGATCATGCAAATTTTGGGCGACTGCTAATCCATGGGTGGGCCCTACTTGTCTCAACCGTTCGTGTGACTTGCGTGCGTGATGAGCAGCCGATGCATCTTATACGGTGCTCTGTATAAAGAAATGGTGTCTTATATTCAACCCAACTATTTTATATTTGGGGCCCATCTTTCGGCAATCAAATATGCACGTCTAGTGGGCCCCAGGATGAAAATGGTCCATCTACTAATATCTCCCCTCTGTGGTGTGGTCCGTGTGGATGGTAAATAGCCAGTGGTCCATTTTTTGACGAGGAAAAGGATGTCTTGAATTGGACGGTTTTGATCGACCGACGAGGACCGTTTCGTACTATCCCACAAAAATAGTGCTACGTGGAATGACTTTGGACCAAGCAAACTGATGAACCGAACATGTAGATTGAGATAATCAGAAGTAAATCTCGTGAGAATAGATAGAAAACGTAATTCAGTGTAAGCCTTCCAATGTGACTGAAGTGTGTGAAATCCGGGCCATTCACTAAGTGGGTCCCGCCATGAACACACCTGCCCAGAAATCAATCCGGCAACTCGGTTGTAATTCACACGTGTACATTTTACCATACGGATCATTGCTCATTTTCCTCGTAACAGTCTTTCCTGATGTAGAACCGATCCCGCACAGCCGAGGCACCACACCTTGTAACATGCCACTTGTGTAGGGCATCAGGGCCATTAAAAGGGTAGGTCCCGCCGTGAAGATCAACTAGGACAAAAGTCAGGTCATTCTGCTGATCAGTGGGGCCTTGACTCAATATCCTGGTGTGGAGTGTGGGCCACCTAGTAATCGGTTTAGACTGATTCTCGACAAGCAATATCTTAATGGCGGGGCCTACCATTTCCATGGTGCTGATGAACGAAGGACGTTAAGCAATTGTGGTATGGTTGCAGGTACAAGATCGTTTATCTTCCTTTTATTCACGTGGTCAACCTGATGAGCGGACCAAGCTTCATCTATTTATTTATCTGGGCCATTCAAGTTGCTGGGAAACGGCATCTTCTAGCCTACGCGGGACCCGAATCCCGGAAGAGCATGCAATGATTTCTATGGCCCTCCTTAGATATTTGCGTGACATCCACTCCGTCCATCCATTGCGACACCTCACGTTGGACATAAAACCATTAATCAGGCTTGGGGTCCGGATGAGGGCACCCGCCATAGCAACCTTCCTGGGGTTCACCGTATTGTTTATATCCCATCCAGTCCGTTCATCAGGTGATCCCCACCAGGATGAAGAGATATCACAAAAGGCATCCTTATCCAAAACTTAGGTGAGCCACACATTGCGAAAATGTTTTAGTCGTGATTCTGCATGGTTCCTGGTTTGGCCACACGTGTTTTGGATCCAGCTTATTTTTGTCATTTACAACATGAGGTGGACCGATGGACGGAGTGGATGTCACTCAAACGTCACAGTGGGCCCCCGGTGCTTGTGGTCTTGCACGGAATCGGATTGCGTACTGAGTAACTCAGTACACTAAGTGTACTGAGTAAACTCTGTGGGGTCCACCGTGATTTGTTTATATTATCCAGTCCGTCCGTCCACTTTAGCAGATAATTTTATGGCCTTAGCTCAAAACCGAAGCATATACAAGCTTAAAATGGACCACACCACTGGAACAGTGAGAATTGAATTTCTACCGTTGAAAAATACTTGGGGGCCACAGAAGTTTTGGATCAAGATTATATTTGTTTTTTCCCTTCATCCATCTTTTTTGGATCATATGAAAAGTTTAGATGACAAATAAACATCACTGTGGGGCCTAACAAGCTTTCAACTGTGGAAATCATTATTTCCACTCTTTCTTGTGGTATGGTCCACTTGAGCTTTGGATAAGCTTCAATTTTTGTTTCAACGCCTAAAATGAGCTTGGAAAACGTATGAACGGTGTGGATAAACCACGTACATTTACAGTGTGCCCAACTGAGTTTACTCAGTACGCAATCTTATTTCGTCTTGCACCCTCTCGTAAGCCGATTGCGTATTAAGTACGCTATAGCCTACGGAGTAAACTCTGTGGGGGCGTAATGTAGATTATGTATCTTATCCATGCCGTCCATCCGTGTTTCTAGATTATTTTCGGATATTAAATCAAAATAAACTCAAGTGGACCACACAGTAGGAAACAGTAGGGATAATGATGTCCACCGTTGAAACCTTCCAAAGGCCTCATAGTGATGTCTATTTGTCATCCAAATGTTCATGAGGCCACACAGACATGGACGAAGGGAATGATAGAAAACTTCTGTGGCCCTAAGAAGTTTTCAACGGTAAGCATTCAATTCACACTATTTCCTGCGATGTGGTCCATAAGATTTGGATGTGCTTCAATTTCGTTCTCATGACCAATGGACGGTGTGGATAAGATACATACATCACTGTGGGTCCCACAGAGTTTATGGCCCTGTTTGGGCAACCGGATTAGAAGAGATTAGGTGGGATTGGATTCATCTGGTTCCGTGCCAATTCCACTCCATGTTTGGAAAAGTTGGAATTAGATCGGATGGAATTGCATTGAGTCCGTGCCAATTTCACTCAATGCTTGCAAGTTGTGTAGGTCCCACCCTGATGTATGGGCTATATCCACACCGTCCCCCATTTTTGAGATTATTTTAGAGCATGGGCCAAAAATCAGGTAATTCTAAAGCTCAAGTGGACCCACCACTGAAAGCAAAGGGGATTGAATACTTACCGTTGAAAACTTCTTTGGGGCCACATAAGTTTTGGATCTACCTCATTTTTCGCCCATACCATAAAATGAGGTTACAAAAACAAATGAACGGTTTGGATATAATACATGTGTGTTCTTTTGGTAATTTCAAATGATGGTGGGTATATCCATTCAATGTACCACCGTATTACCAACAAAGCAGAGCATTAATCTAATCCATGGAATCAGGTGACAATCCTGCCATGGGTAATAATGATGTTTTTTTAAATACAATCCCACTTAATCCCTTCTAATCCCGTTGCCCAAACCGGGCCTATAGCGTGCCTATAGCGTGCTGAGTTTCTCGGTACGCTATCCGCTTCCCACGCTCCGCTCTACAACAGATTCCGCTCCTTTGCATCTCTCTCTCTCTCTCTCTCTCTCTCTCTCAGAGGGTTTTAGGAAGGGGAGTTGTATCCAGCAAAATCCCATTCAATTCCATTCTATAAGAAAATCCAAGAAGAAGGAAAAAAGCAGACACGGACAGGAGAAAAGAAGAGTCACGTGTGGTGTGGGCCACCGCCATCGCGCCTCTTGATATTAGCCGTACGTTCCCTCACAAAATAAATCCTCTCCGATCCGATCCGATAAGAGAGAGAAAGAGAGATGCTTTCCACATGGCTCTTTTCTTTTTCTCCTTCTTACTGCTTTTAGCGGGTTGGATTCGATGACGGGACCGATAAGAACGGGCCGACCCGAGTGAGGGGGCTGGTGCTGAAAGCTCTGGTTCTGATCGGCGGGGCGCTTCTCATCAAGAGATTCTCTAAGTCCACCACTCGTTGGGATCATGCCCGCATTGTCGCGGAATCCCTATGCGGTGAGAAGGTACCCAACTGCCTTCCCCTTTTTTTTTTTTTTTTTTTTTTTTTTTTTTTTTGTGGGTTTTCGATGATTTCTCAATTGGGTTTTGTTTTTCATGATTTGGATGTGAAGTTTTCACGGGAACAAGCTCGCAGGGATCCCGTTAACTATTTCAATTTGAGGTATGTGCATTCCTTTTTTCTGCCATAACTTCTACTAATGAACTGAATTGGGTAGGATTTTGATGAATTAGTAGTTGGTTTTTCGTTTTTTGGATCACTGCTTGCTAGTTTTGGTATTCTGTGACATGATAAGATTATTGGTGATGTTAGTTTGCTAATGAACTGAATTGACTAGAAATTGAATTGAATAGTTTTGCCAATGAACTGAATTGGTAGAATTTCGATCGGTTAGTAGTTAGTTTTTCATTTCTTTCAACCAATGTTTGCTATTTTTGGTGTTTCCTGGCATGATAAGATTATGGGTGAATGTCAATCAATTATTTCTACTTTTGAACTGAATTTGGTAGAATTTCGATCTTTTTGTAGTTGATTTTTCATTTTTGGGATCAGTGTTTGCTATTTTTGGTGTTTCATAACATGATAAGATGACTGGTGCAGTTAGTTTGCTAATGAACTCAATTGACAAGACTTTCAATGAATTTGTTCTGCTAATGAGCTGAATTGGGTAGAATTTTGATCGATTAGTAGTTGGTTCTCATTTTTTAGATCAATGTTTGCTATTTTTGGTGTTTTGTGAAGTGATAAGATTACAAGTGAAGTTAGTTTGTTAATAGACTGAATTTGAGTAGGATTTCAATCAATTAGTGTTTTTTTTTTTTTTTTTTAATTTTAATAAATGAATGTTTGCTATTTTTGGTGTTTGATGACATGATAAGATTTTGGGTGCAGTTAATTTGTTAATGGACTGAACAGATGGGCATTTTAATTGACTGGTAATGATTTCTTTGTCTTTGGGATAAATTTGTGCTGTTTTGATGTGGTAAGTGTTGTGATTCTTACTGTAGCTAGGTTGCTAATGATCTGAATTGATGACAATTTCAACAATTTGTTGATGGATTTTTTGTAATCTTTTTGAAAGATAACCGCATATTTAATAAAGCAAAAGCACAAGTAAATGGGGTTTTTCGTATATGGGATGAGTGTGCACTATTTGATGTTGTAAACTTGTCAAGATACTGGCTGCAATTAATTGCTTGATGAACTTAAATTGTTGACGAATTCAATTGATTCCTTTTCTTCTTTTGGGACCAGTCGCCTATAGCTGGTTGTATTCTACAAGAGGAAAAAGGAACAAAGGGGAAATGGGATCTGCTGAGGAGGCAGAAACCATTAAACCAAAAAGGAAAGAAAATCTACATTAATCCCATCCATATGGGAAGCCCACTCCACTATAAACCTCTTAACCAAGGAAGATACAAAGTGGGTAGGGCGAGCTTTGTTATGAAAACACCTATTATTCCTCTCAACCCAGACAGCCCACCAAGTAGCCATAATAGCCATACGCCAAACCCGGGTGGGTTGTTTTCCTATTGCTACTCCATGCCATGCCTTGAGGAGAATGTCCACGTCTTTAGGAAAGCACCGGGATATCTTGAAGCATAGGAGAATGTCTACCTAGATGGAGTTGATGTACGGACAATGGATGAGGAGATGATTCACCGTTTCTTCTGCAACAAAACAACACACGCTGACATTGGGGAGGATCATTCCCCTTTTCCGGAGATTATCTACTGTGAGGATCCCATTGTTTCCAGCCAGCCACCCAAACACCTGGATCTTAGGAGGAACGTCATATTTCCAAAAGGAATAAGGACACTGAGAGGTGGAAGAGAATGTTGTAGAGAGATTTCACAGAAAAGTGAGATGACTTATCTGCTTTCCAGCCAATGTTATCTTCCCGAGTCTGATTAGGGTGGATGTGTTGAATGTGTTCCATAAGAGCCGCAAAATCCTTAATTTCCCAATCCTCAAGGTTTCTTCTGCTTTGAATATTCTAGACCGTGACGTTCGCTTCTATAGAGTAGTTGTCAGTTATGAAACTATTTTTCTTCGCTGCGATCCGGAAGATAGAGGGGAATCTGTCTTTCAGTGGTAAATCGCCTACCCAAATGTCTGTCCAGAAACGGATATAGTCACCCCTTCCCACTTCAAAGCCCGTGCCCTTCACCACCACGTCTTTCAAACGACAGATTCCTTTCCAGATTGAAGAGGCCCTATGCAAAGAAGAGTCGCTCGTCCACCATCTTCCAGGAGAAGTCCCGTATTTGCCCTTGATAATTTTATTCCATAGGCGATCCTTCTCATTGCCAAGCCTCCATATCCACTTACCTAATAGAGCCTGATTCATCTGTTTTAAATCTTTTATACCAGCCCCACCATCCTCTATCTGCGTGCATACCTGCTTCCATTTCATCAAAGGGAATTTCTCCTTTTCTTCCCTACCCTGCCATAGGAACCTGCGTCTAAGATCATCAATGGATTTGAGAACAACAGCTGGGCATTGAAAAACCGACATAAAGTACGTGGGTAGGTTTGATAGAGCTGCTTTGATCAGCGTGAGGCGGCCCCCGCTGGATAGGTATCGAGTTTTCCAACCTGCTAGAAGATGATGAAATCTCTTGATAACTCTTTCCCATTGATGGTTCTTAGGTCTACCAAGACATAGAGGGAGGCCAAGAAAGGAAGTCGGGAACGATCCTGAAGAACACCCCAACAGCTCAGCTAGGCGATTGACTTCAAGGGGCTCCAGATTGATCCCGAAAATTCTGGATTTGATCATATTCACCTTCAGACCTGTGGCAGCTTCAAAGCAACTGATCGTAGTCCGCAGGTTGGAGACATAATCCGTGGATGCTTCTGATATAATCAGAATATCATCCGCAAACTGAATGTGGGAAAGAGGAGTTTGGATGCCTTTCATTTGGATTCCGCTAAGAATTCCCCCCATCTAACCTTTGTGCAGCATCGCGGATAGAGCCTCAGCGATGATGAGGAAAAGAAAATGGGATAACAGGTCGCCTTGTCTGAGTTCGCGCGTACTCTTAAAAAAGCCTTTCGGGGCTCCATTTAAAAGAACTGAAAAATGGGCCGAACTAATGCATTCCCGGATCCATCTTCTCCATGTCATACCGAAGCCCATGCGAGTCATCAGATAGAGGAGGACATCCCAATCAACATGATCATAAGGCTTTTCCATGTCCAAGTTACAGAAAATAAATTTCTTCTTTGATCGGTGGCAGGAATCGAGGCATTCATTTGCAATGAGGGCTCCATCGATGATTTGTCTGCCTGGGATGAAGGCACATTGGTTGGGGGTTATAACAGTTCCTATAACTTTCTGCAGGCGATTTGCTAACACCTTGGCTAAGATCTTGTATAGGCTTCCTATGAGACTAATAGGTCTGAATTCCTTGAATTCAGATGCTCCTCGGAACTTTGGGATGAGGGCCAAGAAAGTCGCCCCGATGCTTCTTGATAATCTTCCTCTAGCGTGAAATTCGTTGAAGAATTCCATGACTTCATCCTTAAGCAAGTCCCAAAAAACTTGAAAGAAAAGGATAGGGTAACCGTCGGGTCCGGGAGCCTTGTCTCCACAAAGATCCATGACCGCTTTCGTGACTTCATCCAGAGTAAAGCTTACTTCCAGGGAATCAACATCCTCAATACTCAGACCTTGAAAAGGAAGATTATCCAGTCGAGGTCTCACCCATTCTTCTTTCTGCAACAGGCGGTGGAAGTAAGATATAGCTTCATTTGTGATCGAATCTTTATCCTCTATTCGATCTCCATTGATAACCATACTGCTGATGCGGTTGAACCTGGCATGCATACTAGCAATGTTGTGAAAGTATCTCGTATTTCTGTCTCCTTCTTTAATCCACTTCGATCTAGCCTTTTGTTTCCACGACGTTTCTTATTGAAGGACTATTGCTGAAAGGGCTTGAATGAGTTGAATTCTTCTTGCTAACATATCTTTCGACATAGGGTAGGATTTCGCATGAGCATCGATCTTCTGGATCTCTAACAGGATCGAATTGGGTTCATCTTCCGATCGTCGCCTCTCCTCCTTAACCCATTGCTTGATTTTTTCTTTCAGCAGTTTTAGTTTGGAGTGGATTTTGTTACCCGCAAAACCGTTGAGATTCAATTCTTTCCACCATTCAAGAATCTTCACTTTAAAATCTGCACTGTGAAGCCAGGAAATGTCAAAGCGGAATAGCTTAGGGCCCCAATCTTCCTCCTCAGCAGATAATATGAGAGACCAGTGGTCAGAGGTAGTCCTAGGGTGGACAGAGTGAGAGGAGGAAGGCGGGAGATCCATCCATTCGGGAGAAACAATAAAACGGTCCAGCCTGGATAGGATGGGGTCGAGTCTACCATTCGTCCATGTGAAACGAGAGCCAATAAGAGGGAGATCAACTAGCCAATTATTGTTGATCCAGTCGGAGAAAGCTGTCATTTGGGATTTGGATTTGGAACCAGATGATTTTTCTGCCACAAATCTGATGCAGTTGAAGTCTCCAGCAAAACAAATAGGCTCGTTGAAGCTTTGAGACACGGAGGATAATTCTTTCCAGAAGTTTTCCTTGCGGTCCTTGTTGTTCGGGCCGTAGACTGAATAGATGAGGAAGTCTGCCCCCATCACGCTACTTGTCAAAGTGACAGTGACAGAATAGTTTCCAATAGAGGTGTTCCGGAGAGACCAGAAGGCAGACCTCCACGCAATCAGAATGCCCCCCGAGCTGCCCGAAGCACCCTTTTCCACCCAATTGACATCCTAAGCCTTCCATAACGTTTTCATCTGACGATCATTTAACTTCTCCACTTTGGTTTCCTGAAGGCAGATAATCTACGGGTTCCGTCTGCTGCAGGACTCCATAATAAGCCTTCTTTTTTGTTTGGAGCCCACCCCCCGAACGTTCCAGGAAACGATATTCATGATGTAACTGTGCTTCCCCGCGATCCCTCAGCACCAGCATCAGTCGATGCCGTGATTTTGGTTCCCGGTTTGTTAATTTTCCTCTTCGGTTCCCTATTTCTCCCTGCCCTTGAGAGTCGTTTCTGGGGGGTTCTGTTGGGATCCAACGGTCTGCCTCTGTTCTCAACGCATTGGAAGAGTGCAAGGAAGTCCTCCGGATAGTCGCCGAACGATAGCCCAAGCAGTCTTCCAATGTGATTCTTCGCATCCCAAATCCATTTCTTCCTTTGAATTTTCTTGCTCAAGATCTCCCTTTGTTCGTCCTCTAAATGGGTAACATGGAGGTTGCTATTTCTGATCTGGAGAGGTTCCGCTATGATAATATTATCTCCTGCTGAGTCTTGGAACAGAGAGAGAAGGTTGATATCAGAGTCATCGAAAGATCGAGAGGGGCACTTTGATTTGATAGTCGCTGATGATGATGGAGATTGCGGGTAGGAGGAAGAGTCTTCATCGAATGACGGCTGGTCGTATGGGATGTCAAAGGGGATTAGTTGCAGCTGACGATTCATGTCTACCTGGGAATCGAGCGCTTGTAAAGTGGGATTGCAATAAACAGAGAGAGCTCTTCCGCGGTCTGAGCATGCTGAGGTCGAAGAGGTGGAATGCTTTTGTGGTACATGGCCCGGGCGAGGTGTATGGTTCAGATCAAATGATGCAGGCTCGGTTGGAGGCTCTTCTGTTGGAATGGGTTCCAAAGCTGTGGGCTGAAGGTCGGGATGAGGTACCATGCAAGTTCCGTACGCCAAGGCAGGGCGAAACACAACATCGGAGGCATCAGGAGCTTTGATGGGAGTAGATGGCTGGCACGTGTCCCTTAGAACTGTGGCACGTGCTGAGCGTGAGGCGTCAGGAGCTTTGATGGGTATATAAGTGGCTGGCACGTGTCCCTTAGTCGTGTGGCACGTGGTTCGCTAGTGACGTCAACCCCGGTTTCTCTCTCAACATTTATAGTTGCACCCACACGTGTGCCGTCATCGAGCCGCAAACCGTCTGCACCGATGAGATGGAGAGTGCCACGTGTCGAACTTGAACCATTCTCTCTAAACGGGTGTGCGTCTCGAGACTGGGAGAGAGACGGGTCTTCGACACGTAAGCCCTCTTGAGCTGGATGATTTTGAATTTCGCCTACCTCGTTGAAAACGTTTGGTGGTCTGCAGGCGCACTGAAAGGATGTGCCGTTGTCTTCCCTGTGGGCCGCGCAAAGACTATCTGGGGGGGTGGGAGGGACTTTACACCGCCAGAGGTCATTTTTTATGCCTGTAAAATGCTTGTAGAAAGGCCTGTACCCTCTCTCTCTCTCATCAATTTTTACTGTTAAATTGTTGTAACATGTGAATCTGTTAAGAATTGAATTGATGTGGATTCTGAATCACTTTCTTTTTTAAAAAAAAATTATTTAAATAATTGTGTGTTTTGGATGCATTTGTCCCATTCCGAGGTCATAACATCTTAAGTTAGGTGCTCTTCTCTCCCTCTGGGGATATTCTATCATTTCCAGCCTTGGTTGTAATTTTTTTTTGAGATTAATATATAACAGTTTGTGACTAACTTCTATCCTCTGTCATAATGCTTTTGGATGCTTTGATAGAAGCTTGATTTGGGATGTGAAAATACACTACTTGTTTGGCCATATATGCCTTTTAATATTATTTTGAATGACAATGAATTTTATTAAACCCAAAAGGGAAAAGAAAAGGCTTAGGGCATGTTTAGATAGGTGGATTCCATTTGGCTCAGTGGATAATGTAACATGATAATTTCCATAGTCGTTGCAGAAAATAGGATTCCAAATGGGGTGCCTGGCTGGATATCAAGTGGAATCCTCAAATTCATTAGACAATGCTCACCCTATTTCTTGTGTTAGAGAACTCTGGCCATGGATAAGAGTAATGATTATTATGTGTGGAATCCACATAACAAAACAACCCAACTCTCTTATCAGTGGAAAAGAATTTCCATTTCTGCATGGATTCTGTATATCCAAACACCCCCAAAGATAAATAGAAAGAGGAGCCCATGTCAATTGACCCTCATTTCACCCCCTCTATGGTGGCCTATGGCTACAAGCAGGCCTTATTGCAAGCTAAAGAGAGATGGGCTTCTGACGATGATACCATCGATTTGATCTCAGACTTCTTTTTTGAAGTTCAATACTTCAATATTTATTTATTTTCGCTAAAAAGTTTAGCATCTTCAAATATACATTTGGCTTCATCTTTTGATGATAAGCAACCTTCTCACATTTCTATGATTTTCTTCGGTTTTGAGACATTTTTTAATGTGGGTTCAGACAGATAGTTGACATTTAAATTTGGTTTCTGCATAAACTGAATCAAATAGACATTGGTGGGCTTCTATTGTAACTTTGTAAGGACTCGGGCTGCAACCTGGCTTCAGATCAACTTGGTTTCAGGTAATTGTTGAAAAAAGAAAAACAAGTTGGCTTCAGGTCAAACCAAACCCGACTGACCCGACCTGAGTTCAGGTTGGGTAGGGCTGGGTTGTCAAGGTCCTTGGTTTGCCAACTTGAGTTCAAGGTGGGTGGGGTTAGGTTGTCAAGGTCTCGGTTTGCAACCCAATTTGATTTCGCGTTGGGTTCAGGTTGAGCAAATTTAGGTTGGGTTAGGAATAATCACATGTATTTGGGTCGGGTTGGGTTGAGTATGGAGGACTTTGGGTTGGCTTCGGTTTGGGCACCTTGGTTTGGAATTTTGTGTTGGTTCGGGTTGCGATTTGGTTCTCCTCAACGTCATGTTGGGCTTAGGTTGACCCTCAACCCGACCCAACCCGACCCGCTGAGTGCACCCCTAGTAAGAATAAAAGGAAAAGGAATCCTTGAGCTCAATGTGTTGAACGCTTGCTCTTTCAAGGGGATTGCATATATTTTTTCTAAGGATGAGGGAGTTTATATGGCTTCTTGACATAAGTAGGGTAGATACCTTATACCATATCCAAAAGCGTGCTCCTCCTATTTTGTAATTTGCATCTGCACACACATTTTCTGCATTGTTCTAGAGGTTTTTTTTAATTTATTATTATTTATTTATTTTTTATTTTTTTAAATTCATTTTTCAGATTGAGGCTTTTCTCTGATGCAATATTTCTTTTCTCTTTTTCCAACAGAATGCTTACATGCCCAGCAGCAGAGATGGTCGATGGTTCAAGGGTTTTATATTTTGAACAAGTTGGTGTAACTTGATAGCCATGTGTTGACATTTAGCAATTTCATCTGTTGCATTGCAATATATAATTTTTAAGGGTTCTTTTCTGGTGGCAGGCATTTTGGAGAACTCCTCAGAAGCCCTTTCGACAAGTATGTTACCTTTCACCTCGTATTGCAACATGCATTTTATCCTCCTATCTATTTTACTTGCCACATGCGGACATGCTTGCGTTTGTACTTTTGCCAACTTATCGTGATTCCATTTTCATTCTTCCTTCTCTTTTAACACATGCAAAACATCCAAATTTTCAATTTATTTTTTCCCATGTCTATTTTCTAATACCAGCTGCCTGTAGATGACATTGAATTTATAAAATGGTTGCAGAATTAGTTAGATACTGCATATTTGGTTGAGGAAAGAAATAATCATTTGCGCATGATATGAAGGACTAGAAGATATATGGATTCAATTCTTTGGGCTTTGGCTTGGATTATTTGTGCATGTCCCATTGTAATTGATGGCATTCCATGGTCTTTTGTTCATACTTTTGATGTTGGTCGACATCCCACCATAGGGCCCAACATGTATTGGGTTTTGTGCCTTTTGTTTTAAAAAATACAAAATATGGGTCCTAAATGTTAGAGATACTAGAGATGTAATAATTGGGGGAGTTTCATTGAAGATTCGTAGGAGTCGTGAGTTTTTTTAGAAGTATTTATATATTTTTTAGAAGTTTAAGAGAAGAAGTTTGAATATCAATAAAGTTATGTCTCGTGTATTAAAAAATTTCCTTTGAGTGTATAAGTGTTCATATCTTTGTGATTTGCGCGTGTGGAGATCTCATTTACTTGATAACTGGGTTGCACTATTTTGGTATCAGAGTGGGTGATCGTTGGGAGATTTTTAGCTCTACATCATCTCCTAATAGCTTCAAAAGGGGTGATATAGGAAGAGCTTGTGAAAGTAACCCAATTGATCCATGCACTTATAGAGCAAGTAGATCAACTCACACATACAGTAGGCAATCTCACTAATCTAGTGAGAAAGCTTGTTGCAAAGGGAATCTGGAGACTGAAGTTGGAGTACGTGGACATAAGGGGAAGGTCCTCGTGATGGTCCTAACAAACGATGGGTGACCTTGGCTTGTGAAGGGACCAATGATCGAATACTTCAATTGTTAGAACATGGCAGAGAATCCGGAATTAAGGTAGAAATTCCAGAATTTCATGGTTGCGTGCATGTTGACAACTTCATTAATTGGCTAAGGTGGAAAAGGTGTTCGAGTACAAGAAAATCATGGATAATCAAATGGTTGAGTTGGTAGCTATGAAGTTTTTTAGTCATGCATTGGTATGGTGAGACAATCTCCAAGCCAAGCGAATCTATTAAGGGGAAAGTAAATTCTTGAAGAAAGATGATAAAGAAGTTAAAAGGAAAGTTCCTACCTACAACTTATGCCCGTGACCTCCATCAAAGATGTCACGATTACGACAAGGCAACAAATCGATAAATGAATGCTAAGGAGTACCATTCATTGACATCATAGGTAGGGTTTCATTAGTATGAAGATGCAAAAATTCCAAGATATTTTAATGGTCTTAACTCGGACATAAGAAATGAATTGGTGTTCAAAGATGTGTTTAAGATGTCTGATGCATACACATTTGTAGTAAAATCCAATGAGATAGTAATTGGGACTTGAGAGATGATTCGGTGCCCCATGAGGATCGGTCATCATAGGTTGAGGGATGATGGGCTAACGTCTAACAATGAAGCCAAAACCTAACCCAACGGGAGGTGGTTATGGACAAGGGTGCTAGTGAACCGAAAAGGAGTAAAATAATGCTCGTTTCTCATGCTTTAAGTGCGGGGCAGCTGGGACATCACTCTTTTCTTTGTCTTGAACATCAATCTTTAGAAGTATGAATAAGGAGAATATGTTGAAGACACTCTCAATTGTATGAAAGCCGATGATGATACAAAATATGAAGAACATGCATATGAGGTTGGGACGTATATTGAAAAAGATGTAGTAAATGTGTACGGTGATAGCGGTGAGTTGTTGGTTATACAATGTAATATGTTATCGACGGCTCGGGTGATTGATGAAGGCAATGGTTGTTTTGTGTTGTGCCTTTCCCTGTTTTCCCTTTTTTCCTTCTCTTTGTATCCCTTTTCTTTCTAGTTGAATGCATTTTCAGTTTGTTGCCTTTAAAAAAAATATATAAATTGAAGGCAATGGTTGCGACAAAATATCTTTTGCACGACTTGCACTTTTGGTGGAAAGATATGCACGATTTTGGTAGATGGGGGGTGTAGTAAAAAATTTATCGCAAGAAATGGTAGATAAACTATCCTTCAAAAAAAGAAATGGTGGATAAATTAATATTCAAAGAACAAGTATCCATGTTTATACCAGATTTGTTGGTTCAAGAAATTGGGAGAAGTTTTTGTTAACTCCAGGTGCTCAATTTTTTTCTTGTTGGTTATACAATTTAATATGCTATCGACGGCTCGAGTGATTGATGAAGGCAATGGTTGCGACATAATATCTTTTGCACAACTTGCACTTTTGGTAGAAAGATATGCACGATTTTGGTAGATGGGGGGTGTAGTAAAAAATTTCTCGCAAGAATTAGTAGATAAACTATCCTTCAAAAAAAGAAATGGTGGATAAATTAATATTCAAAGAACACAAGTATCCATGCTTATACCAGATTTGTTGGTTCAAGAAATTGGGAGAAGTTTTTGTTAACTCCAGGTGCTCAATTTTTTTCTTGATTAGATCTAAGTAAAAAAGATGAGGTGTTGTTTGTCGTTGTCCCCATGGATGCATGTCATATTTTGTTGGGGAAACCGTGATCGTGGGATCGGGATATGAACCTATTCCTTCGGCAATGATAGTACTAATATTACAGTACACTTAACGAAACATCTTCTAACACCCAAATTTGATAAAGACGATGGTAAGAAATAACTTAGTTGAAAAAAAAGTTTGAATAGGAAAGTAAGGAGTCTGGCATTATTTATGTCTTGGTTGTTAAGAAGACAAGACAATCAGATGTTCCACGTCCTATACAAGAGCTCTTTCATGAATATAAAGACTTCGGTCCTCGAAGAACTCCCAGTTGGACTTTCTCATATGAAGAACATTTAGCATCACATTGATTTAGTGCCGGGTTCAAGCCTACTAAATCTTGCACACCATTTAGTGAGTCCAGTGAACATGCTGAGCTCCACTGACAGGTTATTAAGTTTCTATATAAGGGTTTAATTCGGGAAAATATGTCACCATTTTCTGTTTCTACATTATTGACCCCTAAAAAAGATGGACCTTGGAGGGTGTGCATAACTAGTCGTGCGAGCAACTAGATTACTGTAAGTACTAGTTTCTTAGATTGGATGATGTGTTGGACATGTCGCACGCAACAAAGATTTTATAGGTTGAATTCAGGAGCAACTATCATTAGATTTGTATCCGGCCCGGGGATGAGTGAAAGACTGCATTTAAGACTCGATATGAATTGTACGAGTGGCTTGTAATGCCATTCGGCCTTTCAAATGTGCGAATACTTTCATGAGGCTAATAACAAAGGTATTTCGCTCCTTTAAAAGGAAGTTCTTAGTTGTTTATTTTGGTGTTATTTTTGGTTTTGGTCATAATTCATCAATTCACCAATTCACCTTGACCACTTAAGTTAACTTAAAAAAGTACTCATTTCTTGTCGATAGTGTTGTATTTTTGGGATATATTGTGTCTACAGAAGGGATCAATGTTGACTAGGAGAAAATCAAGACCATCCCGTAGTGACCCACCCCACGAACCCTTTCAGCAGCCTTTTTTTGGTTTTTCATGGCTCGATGAAATTTTACTCGAAAATTGTTCAGAATTTCAGTACATTTTTTGCACCTGTCATTGATTGCACGAGCTTTAATACCATAAAAAAGAAGATGACAAAGGTTCCAGTTATTGCACTTTTGGACTTAATAAAGTCTTTGAGGTGGAAAGCGACGCTTCAAATGATGGCATTGGCGTGGCGTTGAGTTAAGAAGGAAAGTTGATCGCTTTATTTAGTGAGAAGCTTAATGATGTATGAAAGAACTACTTCACGTATAATCATGAGTTGAATACAATGGTCTAGGTGCTACAACATTCGTGACATTACTTGATTTATTTGGAATTCATTCTATACTTGGACTATGAGGCATTGAGATATCTCTATGTACAAAAGAAGCTGAAATGCTCATCATGTGAAATGGATGACTTCTCTATAAGAATATACTCTCTTTGTGTCACAAAGCTAGAAGTCAGAATAAATGATAGACGCTTTGAGTAAGATGGTGGTTCTATTATGAATACTTGCCATGGAGGTCATGGGATTCGAGGCATTATAAGAACAATATAAGGAAGACCACATTTTTGACAAGGTGCTCGACAGATGTAATGTAGGGGTATTTTCACACCGGGCTTGAGTGGGGTGGCTCGTGGGATGCAAGGGCACACTAGGGGCGGGTGGCTCGTGTGAGGCGGAACCCATGTGATGTCGGGCCCGCGAGGGGGGTTAGGCCGAGGACCTGAACCATGGGATGTGGGGCCTGAGCTATGAGATAAAGGGCTTGATTCACCACGCTCTATCAGTTCGGGCTTTTAGAGCAGGTGGTTAGTTGTCCTACATCAAAGTGGTATCAGAGCGGGAGGTCTCGTGTTTGAGACTCCTCACTAAGGATGATTAATGTATGGACATTTTTAGACATTTTCACACCAGATGACTTAATATCTTGCCAACTTCTATGTGGCGGATTTGTTCGAGTACCGTGACGATGTGTTTGATGTGCAAGATGAAGTCATTATCGATATGGATAAATAGCTCTTGACGGAAAATAATTAAGAAGTTTAACAACTATTACATGAAAACTATTGAAACTTGATGGCGCTAATACAAGCAATACTTGGTGAAATGGAAGAACAAGCCCTATTTTGAATGCATATGGATAAAGGTGACGAATTGAAAAGATTAGATCTGGAACTCTACTAGCATAAAACGTCCAACTCAATGGAGTCGTGTCCTTTCTAACCCAGGGGGAATAATGTAGGCCCACGGTCTATGTAGGGCCTAACATGTGCTGATTTTTGGGCTGTTTGTTACAAACATTGGGGCCTAAATGTCATATATCACATTTGCCATTTGTGGAAAATAGGTGGCTGGTATGGAAGATAGATTGAAGGTTTTGGGGGCATTTAGTTTGTTTATATATATATATATATATATATATATATTATATATATATATATAAAATATTGCCTACTATGTTAGGCTAAATCTTATTTGGTGGATTTTAGTATCATAAATAAATTATAAATTGTTTGAAATCAATCTCATAGTTGTGGGTTTTCATTAAGGATTCATAGAGATTATTTGAAATCAATACAGTCATTTCTCCCTCTACTCAAATATTTCTAGTGGGGTTATGCGTGTGCATTTCTTTGCTGATTCGGATGTCAAGATCTCGTTGACTCAATAACCTGGTTGCATCTAGAGCTGGGCATCGAGTCGAGTCGGACTGAGTTAGGGTTGACCCGACTTGATCCGGTTTTGAAATAGGCCTGACCCGAACTCGACTAGACTCGGTACCGAGTCCGAGTCCAGCATGCCTAAACCGATCCGAATCCGGGCCTGGCCTGGACTAATCTGGACTGAGTCCGACCCGGTAAAAAGTACCGAGTCGGTTCGAGTTGGCACCGATTCAAATTGAGAGATGAGGGAGGGAGGGAGGGAGGCAGTGGAGGGGAGGGAGAGGAGGATAGTGATGAATCCGGTGATGGTGGTTGCTGGCCGCTAGGCTTGGAAGAGGAGGGTGGGAGGGAGTGGAGAGGAGAAAGAGAGGAGGAGGAGGAGGAAGGTGGTGATGGTGCTGGGTGGTTGCCGGGCTTGGAAGAGGAGGATGAGGGAGGAAGAGAGAGTTTGGGATCGGGTCGGGTGCAGCATATAGGGTTAGAGATACTTAAAAACTAGAGTTTTTATTATTATATATATACCGGAATCCAAGTCAAGTCGGTTTCGGATTCAGTCGAGTCTGACCGGATTGAGTTTCGGGTCGAGTTACTGGGTAACTCGAACTCAACTCGGCTTGAGTTCAGATTGGGCGAAGCCTACTCGGTTCGGACCGACTCACCCATTCGGTTCGGGTCGAGTCTGGTCAGTTCGTGCTCAGCTCTAGTTGCATCAACTCTGAACCTTTAAAGAACATATCCGCATCTTTGTAAGTGCTTTTCTATTTAGAAAATTCTGACAAGTTTCTGATTGCAGAGATTTTATATGGTGAAGCCCTGTCCAAAAGAGATGAAATGTGATGTTGAGGTGAGTTTTTTTTTTTTTTTTGGTTAATGGGTTCTTTTGAAGGATACAAACAGGGAGACTGATTCCATTACCTTCTAATTTGGAATACTTAACATACTTGGAAATTTCCAGCTTGCTTATTGCCAGTTTTCTGGAGGGACTGGCATAACCGTGGATTGCTGATACTGATTGTCTGTTAGGTTAAAAATAAAACTAAAACTAAGTACAAATACAATTGTATTATGTTCCACCACAAGCAGTTGAATGTTTTCAATTCTAGTTTAGGTTGTATTGCTGTTGCCGGTACCACCGAAAATGTACAAAAAATAAATAGGGGTGCTCTCCAGTGGTGCCAGTACCACCGTAAACTTACAATGGTACTGGGTCAATGTGGGCCCCACACGATTATATGATGCACATCCAACGTGTCCATCAGATGTGTGACCCCATGTTATCCTCAGGTCCCAAATATCCGCCTGATCCAGGGGCCATACCATAGGGAACAAATTGGGTGGAAATGCGCACCAACGCCCATCCGAGTTTCAAAACAGCCTGATTTTTGCCTTCATCCAGGCCAGATGAAGAGTTGAATGGCCTGGATGACATATACACAACTATGGCCCCCTACACACATCAAGGTTTGTTGTTCCCTCCCTCTTTTCCCATGTGCTGTGGCCAGCATGATTCACAGATTGGCATGATTTTTTGGGTCCTGCTGGTAAGATTTGTGACGCATCTGATGGACAGGTTGGACTTTCTTCATGCATCACATGGGCACCCCATCTGTCTGGTACCAGGGTAGCTTATGGTAGTGTACCGGCACCACCCTAGCTGTCCTAATGAATAATTAATGATAGAACACAGACACAAACGAAGAAGAAGAGGTGAATTCTCCATTTAGTTGGAGCCAATATTGGCTTGTTTTGCAAGAATATTCTCCATGTCCGTTTCTCTAACCTTTTTCTTCTGAATGGCCAGCTGAGTTCCTATGCCATTAGGGATGCAGAGGAGTACAAAAACTTCTGTGATCGGCCAAAGGATCAGCGACCACAGCCTGATGAAGTTATCGGGGTATGTCTTGCTGCATATGAAAACATGAAATTATTGTTTCTGCTAATTCTCTATGGTATCAGCTCCTTTTTTTAGGCAACGGAATTTTTATTCAAGAAACGCCTAGATGGTGCAAATAGCTGCCTGCTCAAAGTAAAAGATTGCAATCCTTCAAAATCATCCATACAAGAGGCCTATTCTACTAAACAAAATCTCAGCAGCACCCACGACATTACTGAAAATCCTGAGGGTCACCCTGTTTATTTATTTATTTATTATTATTGATGCTTTAATAAAAAACTTTTGTGCATAAACGTAATGGGTTAGTTGTCTAGAAGGGGTTCAGTCTTGTGGATTCCCCATAGGAATATCTAAGTGATGCAGAATTCCCTTTCAACACTGGCCATAATGCTAATGTAGGGATAAGCTTCTATTTCTCATCTTGGAGGAAACTAAGTTCAGTCTTGGAGGGGTTATGTAACGCTCAGCAGGCGGTGCTTTGTTTTGATACCTAGAGCCCTTTTCCCCTTCTGTTCCAGCTCCACGTGTAACTAAGTTACATATGGGCTTGAAAGTTTAACACCATCAACAGTCTCATCCACGTAAACCTCAGACCCCAGGTTATTGCTGATCCAATGGTTATCTTTGGCAGCCTGTGCTGGTGCTTGCTCACAGGAATTCAACAAAATTTCTGGCTCTTTTTTTTTTCCCTTGAACACCCACAAAATGTTACCGATGTACGAGATTGCGACTGTTCATTATACCCAGGTTTGGATGGTCCATAGCTCAAAAATCATGCTGAATTGGACAATCCTAGCCCCTGGAACAGGAGACTTTTGCCTGTTGAGTGTGGACTTTTTTTTTCTTCTTTTTCTTTTTTCTTTTTTCTTTTAGTTATCATCTGTAGACCACCAGTTCGAGGTCTAGGATTCTCAGTCCGTATATCTTTGAGCTACAGGTCCTCCATGGTAGGACCCTCCTGATAAATTGTCTGTCTTGTCCAGATGTGTGTCTAGATGTGCCACATGTGCAGTTTTGGATGTTAGATATATTGCTATGTCCGTGATGGAGACTTGGATAGGACTCGCTTCTAATCTTTTGGCTTGTTGGCAAGTTGCCAATTGAGTCCTGGTGTCCTATGCCTTTTCCCTTTGAGGCATGACTGTTCTATCTTGTTTTAGATAAGAACTGATAGCTGTGATTCTTTTTTTAATGCTTTTTATTTGTATACTATTTGCAGGATATTGCCGAACATCTGACAACCATTCATCTCTCGCGCTGTGAACGTGGAAAGCGCTGCTTATATGAAGGTTCAACCCCTTTTGGCGGTTTCCCTAATTCATGGGTATTCCTCTTTTCTATGAATGAAATGCTGCTTCTCATTGACCGCACAGTTTGTTCTACGTTGATTTGAATGCGTGATGGTTTCTGCCTTGTCAGATTCAGTTTCTTATTAATATATTCTTTTCTACAGAGTGGTGCGGCATACTGCACTTCAGAGCTTGCGGTCCTTAAACATAGCGAAATACATACATGGGATAGGGGTTATGACGATGAAGGAAATCAAGTGAGTTTTGGGCATCTTTTGGTTCTCAATTTTTTGAAGTCTTGAGAAAGTCTCAAGGATGCATTTGGATGCACAAGTGAAATGAATCAAAGAGGAAAATACAAAGAATGATATTTCAAAGTGACTGAGAGTGGTAGCATAATTCTAAAATTTGGTGACTGGACTCAAAACTCAGCCGAGTCAGCTCGACTCAACGAGATTTCAAGCCAAATCACGAGGAAACTCGCTTGTGAGTGTGGCTCAGTTTCGGCTCGTTGAGTTGGTCTGCTGACTCAATGTGATTTGGTGGGACTTGAACTAAGTCACTCATAGGTGAGTGTATGTTTTTCGAGGAAAGAAAAGCAACATGAACACTGCATTTGACAGTTTTGCCCATTTTCAATACTTGATGCATTATAAATTATCTGCAATTACTCTAAAATTGCTTTATTTATTAAATTTCGAGCCGAGTCGTATAAAGACTCCGCCGAGTCTTGAGTCAATGCGACTTGGGTGGATATCGAGTCAAGTTTTTAAGTTTTTGAACTATGCGTGGTGGTGGTTTTTCTTGGACAGGTTTGGGGAGTGAAGGGTGGTCCGTATGAGTTCAAGCCCGCTCCGACATCAACTGCATCGGGCTTTGATGACATGTTTTCCCCTCTAAATTTCCCACCTCCTATCTCATTGGAGAAGAGGATAGAAGATTCGTTTGTCATGCAGGAATGATCAATCTTCATTGTATACATCGCAATCAAATTTTCGGCTACCATTATCAAAGCTTTACCAGCAGTGGGGATTTACAGCTCCTATTGATGCTATGGCACTCTCGATGATCTCTTGTGGCACCATCCCATCACATATGAAGATGACCCAATAGTGGAAACTGCAATTTCTTCTCATGCTTGCATCGGGTACTTGAAGGGGTAAGCAGACAAATGGCAGGGCCCATGTGATCAAGTGTGACTGTTAGACTCTCAGGGAAGTGTTGGGGCCCATCCAATCCTTATGAATCGGTGTCAGTCCCATTACGGTGAAATCCCACTCAAGGATCCCACTGGAGGGTAGTTGGATCACATCATTATATCTATTCTCTCTCTTTTTAAGGGAATTTAATCTTGATTAGCTGACTATTATGGTTGGTTCAGGTGTCTGAGATATCCCTACTCTTAATGTTGGTAAAAGAATAAACTGCTTTCAAGATATATAATGGAGAAATGTTCATACAATGGTGTACGTGAACTTTCACATACAACGCTTTGTTTTGTGAGTGAATCACTTGTGTTGAACATCCGATCCATGCACAAGGTGGGTTGAATCATAAAGATAACCTGTGTAGAAAAACAAGAACCATTCAACAGGTGGGCTACAATGAAAATTAATGTGCAGCAGACGGTCTGATTCAGTGCACAGATGTCCCATTTAAAATTTTTGCACCAGGTGATCTTTATGGTGGATCCACTTTTCGCATGGCCCAGATTTTCAAAATAACTGACACGTTGGCAAGAAAGAAAAACGGTTTAGGTGAAAGTTTAAGTCCAACCTAGGGGTCCTTACTCTTGCCCTCAGGAGTTTCAACTCCTGGTCAAGGGTTCGAGTACCCATAGGTGGTGAAATTCCACCAGCGTTAGTGTGTGGGGTGTGTGTGTGCGTGTGTTAAAATATATATATATATATATATATAATCTGAGTATGTTTATGTTTTCTTAATAGCATTCGTTTTGTAATCAGGAGGCTAGTTTTTCTTCTGAAAAATGCTATATCTGAGTATTTATCTTGAGATATATTCCAATGATGAACTATATGATCCTCATCTTTGGATGTTACCACCGTCCATAGGTTTTTTGAGTTTTTAACAAGTGGGGCCATGGTTGGATGTCACCAATGTCCATAGGTTTTTGAGTTTGTACAAGTGGGCCCCATGGTTCAGTAATCTGGAATGTTAATCCGATCATCGTGATTATACCTGCTGTTGTCAGCACTTCTGCATAAAATGCAGCATGAGTTTTCTGTCATTGGCAAGCAAAGGATCTAAATTCTTCGTCAAAGGGTACTCACAAACTGACATCCCTCAATCTAAACCATTGGATTCTTCTCTAATGGTGGCAGCCATAGTTAGTAAAACACCATATAGCAAAAAAAAAATATTGAAAATTTTTGAGTTGAATTTGTTCTCAATCATTAAAAGGATGGTTAAAAAATCAGAGAAATGAAAATGCAAAAATTCAGAAGAAAAAGTTTAACAGTTTAATGCGGTTTCAAGTAATACAGACTGAAGAAAAAAAGGCTATATTTGTCTTATATAAATAAGATTAAAATATAAAAGAAAATTTAAAATTATTGGATCCTTCCTTTTTCAAGTAATCCCTATGTAAATCACTTCCATCTCTATTTAAAAAAAATTCCACCTACTCAATGCTATTAATCAATGGCAATCACCAATCTCTGTTATTATTATTATTATTATTTTAAAAAAAAATTATATATTTTAATTTTTTTAAGAACCCATTTTCAGAAATGGGTTTTATTCAGGTTTTCTTTCTTTCTTTCTTCTTCTTCTTCTTCTTTTTTTCAATCTTCCAAAATACATGGAGTTTTCAACAATGAAGCAATTATGGAGGTTTTCTTCTTCTTCTTTTCCCCTCCCAACATACGTAGTTTGAAATGGAATTTTGCCAGCAATGGTTACAACAGTCTCTTGTCAATTGGCAGGAGATCCCCCAACATGCAGACTACATCTTACGATCACATAAATGGGCTTAAAAAAAGACTGACACATATATGTCTTTGGCATCATGCATCTGAGTTCACAGGTGAACACTGATATTCACATAAACCAGCTTTATTAAAGCCAAATGACACAGCAGAAGATGAAGCAAAAGCTTTTTACATGCTGACCAGCTTGAGAGAGTCCGCCTTCTCTTGCAGGCTTGCAAGCAGGCTGTCAAAGCTCTTCTTGAAAGAATCCACGCCCTCGAATTCAAGCAATTTTCCAACCTCGCTCCAATCGATCCCCAACTTCTCGAGTGCACTGTAGGCGCCTTCTGCCTCCGACAAGTTGGAGTCAATTGTCCTGGAGACAGTCCCGTGGTCAATGAATGCTTGCAGAGCATTATCAGGCATGGTCGATACCTGGAATGAACAATGAAAACTGAAATCAGCAAATTCACTGCCTAGATGTTTTGAAGAGTTATATAATGGTTGATTGAAAGGAACACTGGTTTCTTGTTCGACCCAGGAATGGTAGCAATTGTGGGCTAACTTTCAGTAACCTAAGCCATTGATTGGAAGGGAAGGGACCCATCATATATTAAACAAAAAGCAGAAAATACAACAATCCATCAAGGCATTAGATGAGAATACCTAGAAATCCTAGGAGGATCCATCATGGACAGGCTGAACCCTCCTATCTCCCTGATCGGATGGCCCTAGTGATCTAATGGTAGCAGTTCTGATCGTTACAATCACCCAATGGGAGAAATTTTTGAGGCATATCCCATCAACCATGCAGCCTACCATTCAAACCGTTTTGGATCACCAAAAGGTGGGCCTCCATGCAGTTTACTGGGCTAAGCAAATGGTCAATCCAACTTTGTATGTTTTCCTCTTTGAAGAATCTTAATATTGTTATGTCCTTCTGTCACTATACTGGTCATACAAGCAGAAGCGACACCGGAGGTTGAGATTGAAGACTCACCGTATCAGGTCCGATGAGGGGAGCAACGTACAAGGTGTCCGGGTACGCGGGATTCTTAACACTGGTCGAGGCCCACAGCAGCCTCTGCTTCTTGGCACCTTTCTTCACCAGAGCCTCCCATCGTGGTCCTGAGAATTTCTCTTGGTACAGCTTATATGCAAGTGCTGCTTGAGCTACTGCAGCCTACAAAAGCAGGTGATCACAGTTTCAAGCCCCAAGAGAGGAACCGGCCAAAAGGCTTATATTTAAGTTAGATATCTACAACTATTTCTGTAAACATAGACCCCTTAACATTCAGATTGTTCTTCAGTTGGGTCCCACCATCGACAGTGACGACAGGCAATACACCAAAAACCACAAGGTTTAACAAATGCATATTCCAATCGGTTTTTACCCATAGAATATTGACCCTTGGACCTTTCACTAACCATTCATTTACAATCATCAATGGTCCTGAAATGGTGGCTAGGATCATCCAACCAATCTGATTTTTGGGGTGCTGCTGTTTGATAGTAGCCCCCAGAAGATAAGCAGTCTGGATCTCAAAAGGATATTATAAGGGTGCCCAAATAACTAATTTGAGTGTAAGTGAAACACCAGATTTTCTCCTTTCCTATGGAGTCAACCAACACGAGCTTTAAGCTTTACCTTTCCCCGGAGGTCGAGAGCTTCTGGTGTTCCTATCTTTTCAAGCATCTTGTCGATGAGCGTGTCAACACGGCTGACAAAGAAAGACGCAACGCTCGTAACTCTGGAGAGGTCGCTAAGCCCGGAGGCCTCAAGGCCATCCAAGTAAGCATCAATGACTGCTTCGTATCGAGGAAGAGAGAAAATTAGCTGCAAATGGAAAAAGAAAAAAGAAAAAGAAAAAAAGAAGATAGAATTATCACTACATATTCAGGAGGTGAATACAAATCTACCAGGGATGTGATTCATAGCTGTCATAGACAAGCTAAAAAATTGTAATGAAATGGATGATAATTGGAAGGAAATCCATATGCAAAACTTATATGCCGTCATGAACATAAAGTAACATGTGATCGTTGGCAAATCAAGAATCTAGATTACACAAGCATTTATAAATACTGATACTTACAGTAACATTTACGCTTATTCCATTTGAGATAACATCCTTGATGGAAGGGACGCATTCCGCTGTTGCTGGAATCTTTATGTATACATTGGGGCGGTCCACCACTTTGTGCAGCCATTTAGCAGCATCCACGGTTTCTTTTGTCTTGTCAGCGAGCCTAGGAGAAACTTCAACCGACACGTATCCATCTGCCGCATCCGTTTGATCATATATCGGTTCAAAAAGCTTGCATGCATCTTGTATATCTTTTATTACGAGTTCCCAGTATGCACTCTCTACGTCATTTCCTTTTCCAACAAGCTGCCTACAAAGCCCGTGAGTTGGGAATTCAGATGCAAAACCATGCGCATAACTCATAAAGGAGTTGAAATAACAGGAAAAAATATTTAAGCATCCAAATCAATCCAACTATACTCAAATTTCGAAATTAAAGTGTATGTAATGATCGTTTCATCAAATACTCCTAAATACTTCAAAATTAGTCTCAATTGATAGCTGGGTGAAGGAAATTTTTAAAAAAAAACATGGACAACATGAAGAAAATTGTGGATATCGAAATCAAAGCTCCAACTCCATGATTTTTCATGCAAAACATGAAAACCAATGGATTTGTAACCATTTGACACTAATTTAACATAATTTCAGCAAAAAAAAGAAGGATTGGAAATTGAAAGTGCTCACTGGATTGAACGTATGGGATATATCAATACTACCTGTGCGTTTCGTATCGCAGAGGTGGGATACAAAATATATCGTGAGATATATCGGCTGATATCATCGATATTTAAAAAATTGGGTGTGAGCTTATTACAGGCTCACTATCCCAAGCCCATGCTTGAGCCTGAAGTAAACTTACCTTGTGACTGAGCCCGATTAAACTCAATAGGTTCAAGGCTTACCTTGTGACTGACTCATCGATATTTCGTATCCCAAGCCTGATCCTGATCGAACCTAATTGGTCCAAGCCTGTTTCACATTAATAGAAATGACGTGTATGTCTGGCCAGATTAAACCATATCCATAAGTGCCTGATGGGCTATAATCATTAGACTCAGGCCCAGCCTGATCTGCCATGCCTGAGACCCTGACTGGCCTGATAGACAAACCCAACTGTGTCTCTTGTTGGGACAGGCCCAAAAGCCCAAGCTGTCCCAGTCCATTTACCTCCTAAGACAGCAGCATTTGAGGCAGTGAATTAGAAGCACCCAAAATTAAAATGTCGGTGGTGTTGTGTGGCTTATTTAGGGAGTATCTCTAAACATAAATTCTTGTGGCTCGTAAGATCAAGGTAATTGGCATGCCTTGAAGGAACACTGGGTTTTTTTTTTTGCTGTAATTCTGGAGTTCCTAGGCACTTTAGAAAGACTAGAGAAGTTGAATTTCAGAGATCTTTTAGGTCCTTTAGAACATGTACAGCAGTCAAGATACTCAACTTATCAATAGATGCAAACTCCTTGGCGATAGTATGGCCAACATAGGAACCATGGTCCCTATTTGTGCATTGAACACATGTTACATGAGTCGCATCTAACACCCATCCGCCATGGAACAACGTCTAGGGTCCACATCACTCACTGCATACTCGAATGACCTGATGATTCTGAATGTTCCATCCAGTGGCACTGCTGTGGATGGGATGGGCAAGGTTGAAGATCATGATCCTCCAACTAGTGGCACTGAAACAAATGATTGTAAAGAAAACCAGTCTGCAGTCCACATTCAACTGTAAAAATTCATGGACAAAGCAGTCCAACATTGTAATTTTTGGACTGCAGACCACCCACAGTGCCACCAGATGGACCATTTGGATAATACATAGTGCCAAACACGCAGTCATGCAGGCCACATGAAGACAAATGGTGGACAGACATGAGTTGAGACTCACAGGAGGCTCTCTTGTGTGTTTGTGTCGCTCAAGATGTATGGGTGAGTGTCATGTGATCAGCATATTTTATTTTAGCAGGTGGAAATCAACACTCCCTATATTTTATTCTGGACTCAATTGAGGAGAAAAACGAGTACAAGTTTGAAAAAAGATAGAGAGCTGCTAGAACCTGAATTGCTCATCGTAGGCATCTGATGATGAGATTGCTTTCTGGAAAATCTGCAATCAGATGTATCGAACACAACGCCATTAATCCCACACTCGAACAAATAATCACATGGATAAAAGTAAATGATGTGGGGGCATCTTGGTGCGACTCCAAGGATGCACCATATCTCCACACTGGGGGTGGGGTGGCCCACGAGGTGGGACCTGTGTGATGCGGGGGTTGCCCATGGGGAGGACTCGCTTGGTTTTGCCTAGGAGAGCCAGAATATAGGATAAATTGGTGCTCCCCCAACAGCTTTGGAGCTTTTGGTGCTTTGGCCGGTTGTCCGCTATCAATAAACCTCCGTGAATTTGAATGCTTATTTAGTCTATGAGAAATAGCCCAGAATCCTCAGATATACTGAATAAATCCACTCAAACAGAGACAGTGTGTCGATACTCGATATCACAATGGAAAATATGGGTGTATTACCGTCGGATTGCTGGTGACACCTCTGACTCCGCTTGCAATCAACGGCAGCAAATCGGTGACTGGACGACAGAGATTATCGTACCAAGGGCTCTGCCCCTGCTTTTCGTAAAGGTCGTGGAGAGTTGTTCTCTTTATTTGGGCACCATTTCCATCCGTCTGAGAACATTTTACACTGCAGCACAATTTCGCTTTCATGACAAAATTGCAAAACAAGAAAAACTTTCACCACCACAAGAAAAACAAGTTAGGAATTAGATCATACTTTAGCAAGCATGTGCACATCCAATGAACATGGCTTGCATAAAAATCAATAGAGTCGATCCAGATTGGGGCGGGTCCCACTATAGACAGGGTATGGCAAAAAATCACAATGATTCTAGCCATTCGATCTGTGGCCATGTAACTGACACTTGAAAAGAAAATTGGTGAATGGTCTGAGACCATGTAAATCAAATGATTAGGAATGTCTGATCAGCATGATCTTGGTCCATGTCCCATCCACAGCTGCTCCTGCTTTTGGTGGTCTGGATTGGTATGCACGCATGCAGATGAGCCACCATACTTGGCTAGGGTGTGGTCTAATTCCTCAAAGGAAAAAGGTTTTTTCTTTCTTCTTCTTCTTCTTTTTTATTCCGATCAAACATAATAACAATGAGGGACTGTGCAATAAATTGGCACAGCATGGAGGATCACACTCACGGACTTGTCCCACCATGCACGTCGCATGCATACACTGAAACCGCACCACCCAAACTGTGGACGTGGATTGCATACTGAGTAACTCAGTATACTATAGCATGCTGATAAAACTTCATGGGGCCTACCGTGATGTATGTGAATAATGCAGGGCGTCCATCTGTTTTTCCAGCTCATTTTAGGGTATGATCCCAGAATTGAAGCATAACCAAATCTCGAGTGGACCGCACCATAGGTAACAGTGGGAATTGAATGCCAACCATTGAAAACTTCTTGGGGGCCACAAAAGTATTGGATCAAGCTCATATTTGTGGTTTCCCTTCATCCATGTCCACGTGACCTTATGAACAGATTGGACAACAAATAAACATCACTGTGGGCCCTAGGAAGGTTTCAACGGTGGACGTCATTATCCCCATTGTTTCCTGAGGTGTGGTCCACTTGAGCTTTGGATATGCTTCAATTTTGGGTTCATGACGTAAAATGAGCTCGTAAAACGGATGGACGGCATGCATAACGACACATACATCATCCTCGGCCCCACAGAGCTTACTCAGTACGCAATCCACGTCCCCAAACTGTGGCCCCAGTGTAGAAGGGGGCAGACAATCCTAACTATACAATCAATGGAAATCTGCTCATCGAAAATGCATCATCTTCCCCTTTAACCGTCCATTTTATGGTCACTGGCTAAGCGTTTTAGACATCCAATCAGCGCAAATCTCTAATCAAGTACGCCCCACAACTTGCATTGCCCATGTACATTACTCCTCAAACATGTAAACCATACGTATGGCGGACAATTGCGGTGTCACGATCCGCCATTACCCCACCAGAGTATTATCATGAAATTCCTCAGTAACAAAAAACAACAATAATAACAACACCACCACAACGAATCAATTCAAACTCTAACAATAAGGCAGAAATATTATTATTATTTCCAGCTCACTTTCCTATACTTGAACTTAAAACAGTACAAAATAGTACTATTTCAGTTCCAAAGAAGGAGGATGAGAGGGTAAAATCAATCAGAGAGTGTAGATTGTCAATTCCCTAAAATCGGATCCAAAACCGACGATCGGCCCGAAACAAAACCGATCCAATGGTCCAAAATAGATCATGTATGCGATCAAATCATCAACAAGAAAATAAATGAAAGAAACTTACATTGATGAGCTCCTCTTGACCTGATTTCTTCCAATCGAGAGGCTAGAATGTGTAATTCTTCTTCGAATCGAGGGTATGGCGTGGACATCGATCGAGATTTTCCGATCGGAGGATTTAATTTCAGAGATGAGAATGTAGGGTTTGGTAGATTGGAGACGGAAGCCATGAGAGAGAGAGAGAGAGAGAGAGAGAGAGAGGTGTCTGCAAATGGAGGTTTTCCGGGGGTTTTAAAATGCAAGGGGAGTTGATTGATACTCTAGCGGACTGTGTCTAGATCATACTCATGCAATCATCCAACAGACACGTGGAACTTGTGAAATTGATTACAAACCGTCCAAATAGTAGAGTAAAACGTTGATCGTACAGGAATTACAACTTTAGATCATATAAACGATCCTGATATTTTGATCCATGGAATTCTTTCGTTGAATTGGGACCATTACTTTTTTGTGGCCCATTCCTTAGTTGTCCAATCCAATCAGCGAGTTAGGATCGTACACGTGGAATATGACCTATATCCACCCGCAATGTGGACATAGCAGGAAACACTGTGAGATGGAACTTAGCCCTAAGATCAGGTTGACTAACGCAATCTTGACCTCTGATTAATGGACACTGTTCTTAGGGAGTTTTTTGATACTCTGGCAGAGTATGAAACTTGATATACTGGCACTCCGAAATTTGACACGTGGCATACAATAACTCAATTAAAATCTTGGCTAAACTGTGGAACCGAATGTAGATGAGCCAGGTCCCAAATTCAGATCGGTTTGATAACTCTTTAACGTTTGATTCGTGGACACTTGTTTGTTTAAATAGAACAGTGAGATGCATGTTCATTTCTAACCGTCCAACAGATGTCCGCCAATCCTACAGTTAGATAATCAAGAAAATCGTAATTTTTGGTGCATGATATATCTAAACGGGACTCATAATTTGGACGGTTTAATTCCAATTACTTGCATGCCGTGCCTGCAATTTCTAGACAATATGTGAGTGTATGTGTATCATCCATCATACTGTGGCAGAGTATCAAAGCTTTTCTCTCTGCTGTTTTACCTACCGTGTAGTATTTTTTTTAAAGAAATAATTAGAGTTATAGACGAGTCAGTTCTATGAAAACCAAAGTTTCATACGCTAGTATTTTGACCAAATTACCCTTGCCTATTAAGGTAAGCACCTGAAAAAGACAAGGGTATTTTGGTCTTTTTGGGTTCATCAGTACCTCCTTAAGCCTACTTTCGCAATTAAGGTTTCTTTTGGGTGAATGAAATCGGTGGGTGTAGGGGTGCACATTGAACCGGTAGAACTGTGGAACCGGACCGAAACTGACCAAACAGTCCGGTTTAATCCGGTTTTAGAAGGCACCGGTTCCAAAAATCAAAGAACCGGTTACATCGGTTCGATTCTCGGTTTGGGGGTATGCAGAACTGAACCGAACTGTGAACCAATCCGTAGAACCAAACCGTGGATCCGATCCGTAGAACCGAACCGTGGAACAGAACTTGGAACCCAACCAAGAACCTTTTGAACGTTTCCATATTTGACTCATGGTTTATAGTTTACAATACACCATTTAATTATTTTCATATATGTATCTTTGCACATCTTATACAATATCTAAACCATTCAACAAATGGACCACAACATTGATGGATATGAGCTAGATAATAAAATTAAACATGCAATTAGGTTGAATTATAAAAAGCCTAGAACCGTGGAATCGATCCGGATCCAAACCGATTTTAACGGTTCAGTTCTTATTTGGTTCTAGGGTGCCAACGGTCCGGTTCCAGTTCCGGATATCCTAGAACCGTCAGGAATGGTTCGGTTCTGGTTTCACCCCAGAACTGGACCAAACCGACGCGTGTGCACCCCTAGGTGGGTGATGCCCGAGGAGTGAGGTCTATACGCCTCAAGATCCCTTTAAACCGTTCGTTAGATGATTGTCCCCCAATCAGCCAGGCTGTTCAATACGATCGTCTGCCAATCCCTGGAAGACTACGGGGGTATCATACTCATGTGATATCCATCACACACGTGTCATATGTTAACCTAAATCCAAGCCGTCCAAATAGTGAACGACACTATGGATGGGAAAATCTACAAAATCATATCCATTGACGATCTAGATCTCAGATAAATGGACACTACTTTATAAAATTCAAGATAGTTTTCCTTTGGTTTTCTGCCAATCAGCCGGGTAGGATTATCATTTCAGCATGATTTCTTGATCATGGCCCATCTAAAAGGGACCAGTGATGAATGTTTTAATTTGAGTTACACTAAACCACTGTAGAACAGCGATGGCCCGTCTGAATCTCACGCGATGCTTTGAATATCAAAGCGTTTAGGCATATGCCACGTAGCCTTGGAAGGAGAGACAGTGGATCTAAACCGTCCACCTATTGTGACATTAGCCTTCAAATGGACGGTTGAAAGAAACGATGGTCAGATATTGAATTTGATAGATAATATTCCTTAATCGTCATGATTTTTAAAACGTGAACCATCCAAGGTGGGAAACAGCAGGTGGAGGGTCCTGATCCATCCATTATCCTTCCACGTGTACGTCGGATGGAGGAAGAGTATGATACTACGATGGATACGTATCTACCAAAACTGGGCAGATTCGGTGGGTTAGGTACCTGAAGGCGATGTTAGGTTTTGGAGCAGCGTGAATTTGGAGTAATGATTTTAAAATTCTTTTTTCGGAGTTTCGCTAAACGACACGAGTTTACGGAAACACCCACGTGTGTCAACGTGGGGCACGTGCGAAACTATGCTCCTCTCGTCGGTTTCTTGAGAATGTTTAGGCACCGTTGTTGTGATCTGGTGGAGGTCCCATCCATGGTTTGGCTCAACGCATGAACGGCCAGGATCTCATGCACGTGAATCAAGTGGACAGGTCAAAAGTGCCTGTCTTTAGGGAATGTAGTACAGCATAGTTTCACATTGTTCCTGTGGCGTGGCCTACCTGAGTTTTGGATCTATATGGTTTTTGTTATGTTCGGTTTACATGAGGTGATGAAACTGATGGACGGAGTGGATGTACCAGAAACATCATGGTAGGCCCCACGGTGCTCTGGTGTCGCACGCGCTTGGCCCACCTGTTGTAGGAAGAGCGTGCAACAAGGTTCACCGTGATTTGTTTGTTACATCCACACCGTCCATCAGCTGCAAAACCTCATGTTAGGACCTGATCCTGATAATCAAACTGATATGAATTCAGGTGAGCCACACCACATGGAAGGGTGGGATGGGGACGCCCACCGTAGAAATTTCCATGAGGTTTTGGACATGGTTAAATGACTTGGCGACTAAGACTCACTTGATCAATCTCGAGCTAAGTCATGGCTTTGATAGCGTTTGACTTGTCAGTGTGTGTTACTGTGTATTGAATTGGTTGACTTATATTGAAAGATATTATAAACCAATGACTAACATTGAAGCCCAAAAGACAACATGTAGCCCTAGACTCCTTAAAGTTTCAAAACAATAGGTATTTAGATTATCTATTCTTGATAGAAAAATAATGTATGATCATCCTAACCTTAGGAATCCAATTGATTAAGTTGAGCAGGCCTTAGAGGCTTTTCGAGCATTGTTGACTCGACCAAGGAAATTTTTTTTTTTTTTTCTTTTTTTTTTTTATCCCAGCGAAATTGGCTAAATCAGTACAACAAGCTAATTAGAAAATCTGAATTTTTTGGTCTTCCTATGTTCAGCCTTTGGCTCAAGTCGGTTCAACCAAAAGCCTCGTCGTCCAGTTCAACAGGCGATTAGCCATTATAGATCTGTTGGAATTTTTTCTCTATATAATTTGCATTTGGATCTTTATAAAAATAATAGAATTTGGTGATTTATAAGCCATAGTGTATCCTGTTCCTTTATTATTATTTTTTTTCTCATAGGCTCCATCTCAAAGAAATTCATGTCATTTTTCCTGTGATTCATCACTCCAATAAACATTCCGAGCCCCATTTAAAGATAAACATGAAATCTTCAATTCTCTAAATATTGGATATCAATTCAATAAGTAAATCATTTGTTTATCATCTCATGGAACGCCCATCTAAGTGAATCCCCAATTGGAACCAACTTTCCATTTGTTATATGAGATTTCACCACTATCCTATTATATTGATATTCTCATAGGTATATCCTTGAAAGATAATTGATCGGAGGAGCTGAAGAAGATCCACCTCAAAAATCGAGAGAGGAAAAGAGAAACCAATTCAAGTTTAAAGAAGCATCTCTATAAATGTGTTATTAATGAGGCTTATCTAATTGGTAAGAGTTTAAGTTTTGAGTCCATAGAGTTTGAAATCCAAACTCAAATAAGTCCTTATGTAGGACTGTCTCCGGTAGGAGTGTACATAAAATTAGTTTTTATGTAAGATTAATTAAAGGTTATTGGTTAGCCTATATAAAACTATTTTAGTCTTCAAGGGAGCCACCGACATAGGTTTAAATGTGCTCCACCAACACGGGAGTGTGTGTTAGGCCTTGTGTAGGACCACCATCGACACGGATGCATACTTGTAGGTTATTGGTCAGCCTATGAAAACCCTTTAAGTCTTCGAGGGAGCAACCGACACGGGTGTAAGCGTATTGCACCAACACGGGTGTAAACGTATTACACCAACACAGGTGTGTACATGTAAGTTCTTCTGTAGGATCATCACTAATACGGATGCATACATATAGGTTTGTGATTAACTTATTGAAAATCATTATAAAAGTTTATGGTGAACCTATGGAAAATCATTTGAGATAGTGAAATCCGGTATACTTAAGTTTGAGTGCATTCGCTAGGAGTAGGGTATGTATTTAACCAAACCACTAAACATCATTATGTTTGCAACTGTTTATGTGGATGAAATTCTATTATTGCTTGTGATTGAATTTATTTAATTTATATGAATGCATGATTAGAGTATATGATAGACAATTTGTAACACACAATTGATATTTCATATCTCACATCACTTTGCAATTAGTTGTATTCTTTTTAGTGTATACTTTTGGATTCACTTAATTAAATCAACTGGTAAATAATTTTAAGTAGTCTCATTCATCTCTCCTCAAGGCTTAGCAATAATTTTAAGCTTTATAAGCTTCGGCGTGTCATGATATCATGTTAGACAATCAACGCAATTTCAGACTTGCCCAAACAAACCCTTGTTCATATGGGTCAGGTTGGGCCGGATTGAGGGTCAACCCAAGGCCAACCCAAGACCCAACCCTAAGACTACCAATACTGGACCCAACCTGTGATCGTTCCCAACCAGACCTAACCAGACCCAAATTTGCTCATCCCAAGCCCAACCCCAAGTCAAATTAGGTAAGCATTTTTCAACACAAACCTAACCCAACCCGACGTCTCAGAGCGTGGCCCACTTTTGTCTAGAAGGGATATCTTCATTGTGGGGCCTACCATTTTCATGGAATGAATGCCCCGCATAACTGGCCATTTGTAGCAACCTAGGGCATCACAATTCCATACATAAATTCACAGATCAATGATTCCTACAGTTCCTCTAAATCACTCTCCAACTCTAACAAGATGTAAAGCTTCATTTAGCCAAGCAAATCAATGCCAATAAAACCAATGGACAGGATGAAAACTCCCATTGGGCCACTAACATTCAAACCTCAAATTACAATCAGAGTACAATATACCCATACATGCAACTACAGCTGCAAAAAAAAAAAAAAAAAACTATAATGCAACATTTTCAACAGAAAAATGTACAGTTTCTACGATTGCCCACACCTTTGCGTCAATAATTTTGGGTGGAGAAAACTGGCAACGTTCAATGGCAATGATTTTGGAAAAAAATCCACCACTACCATGGTTTCAGATCTCCGATCGGACCCCTGGTCCAGTTCAAAATCCTCTCACCTGACTTCATGTAAACGCTCCTATCGTGTGGCAGCTTCCGGGCCAGCCCATTCAGTATCTGATGGAATGCATCGCCTGGCTGGGCAGGCTGTGGAAACAGCATCGCCTGCTTCATTGAAGGATTGGCAAGCAGCCGTTGCTTCCTCAGTATCACCTCCGGCGATATCGACGTGAGGATGGTGTCCAAGTTGGGGACATCCTCTTCAGCAACGAACACGCCAATGTCCTCCCATGGGATCGCGTCCGCAAAGGGCAGGACAATGTCGTCCGCTATGATTACTGGTATACAGCCAAAGATCACCCCTTCCACCAATCTGGGGCTCCATGGGGCCCACCCAAGTGGGCACAAACAGAACACGGCCCGCTGCATGTCTTCATAATACGTGGTCGGATGCTCTGTGGAGATGTCAAAAAGCGGGTTGTCCTTGAAGTTCTCCCACACCGATGCCCTCGCACCTCTATAACAATCAAACCAGAAAATGAAGGGTCATTAAGCAATCTAATAGCAATTTACCAAGCCATACATATAATCAGTGCCATAGTGGATGAATAATCCCAACCATCTGATTAGGACCACAACAATTGCAGATCATTGGTCGTAAAGTGTCCATTGCCATTAGATGTCTAGGATCATCTGATAGCAGAATGCACAGCAACACCCACCCATGATGGTGCCCACCAACAAAAGAAAATGTCCCAGTGACATGACTGTTAGTTTAGTTCCAAAAACTCAGAAGAACAATACCTTGCATAATAACCACCTTCAGGGTCGTTTCCAACGTCATAGAACAAACCCCGGAAATAAACGAAGATGGAGCGGGGTGTGTCGGGAGGAATAAAGTGAGCTTGCATCTTCTGCGGAGGTGCGTATGGAGGAATCGTGATCGATCCTTCCTTCAAACAGACATGATTCCGTTGCCCGAACGTCTGAACCAAAGTGGCACGCTGAAGCAAGTGAAGAATCCCCCGTTCGATAGCTTTCTCTTCCTACAATGACCAAAACATACAGTAATGAAATCAAGTAAATATGGTGATAGATTCAACAAAAACCAGACCACAAGATATCAGTTACAGTGAGGGGGAAATCTATGATCCTCAGCTCTTTGGCCCTGAATTTGTAAGTGGTCTCATGGTTCAGTGATCCAGACTGTTGATCTGATGGTCGGCACCAGGGATGGACCATATCATAGATATCGAACTAATGGGACAATTCAGAGCCTTTGGCTAGTGGCAGGCAAATAGGCAGTTAAGAATCATGAAGCAGTTCATATTTGATGAAGAGAAGAATCATGAAGCAGTTCATATTCGATGAAGAGAAGGGAGAGAGTTGGGTGGGCAGGATCTTCCAATCAAGGACTTGTGGGGCATACTCATCTATGTGGGGTCCACCAGATCAATAGTCAGGATCTTGTACAGATCAAGGTCTGAGGATATAATGCATGTCCTTTGGGAGCAGCAGCCATTCCTCTCATCTAATTGCTCTACAACTCGAAAGGATGCAATTGATTTCAGCGGTTTGCTAAAATAAATCCGGGCATATTGCTATAGGATGATCTAAACTGTTGATCTGACAAAATACAACGTCGAAGGAGGTGCCTCAAAAATCTTCAATATTGGAAAATCCTAGACTATCAAATCAATGGCCAACAAAGCAACAGTCAAGTAGCTCCGTTAAAAAGTTAAATGATCAAAGAGCCAAAGTATTCCAAATGTAGATTTTCATCATTACCCATCCTCCATTGATGATGAAGCCCAATCTCCTAAACGGCTTGGATCACCGAATATGTCCCCAGATACAATGGCTTTAGTCCCAATGTATATTATTGCAATATGCTGGGATGTTTCTAGCAAACCTCAAGATTTCTAATTCACGTAATCCCCGGAACTTCAAAAAATGGGAAAGATTGCATGTTCCAATTGATAGATGGGAGATTGGCCACCAACAACTCCCAACCAATCCATTCATGGCCATGGATCGATGAGTGGGAGACAATGGCACACAATCTCCATGTACCAATTGGAACACAAGCCGGGCATGGAAAGAGAAAGTTCTTACTTGATAGTGAAAGCATGCTCCAAAGTCATGAGGAACAACAAAGAAGTGGTCCGCCCCTTCTGTTCGATTCCAGTAAGGCCAATTTGTTGAGATCAGCTGTATCGCACTCCTCATCATCCGCGGTGATTTGAAAGGCAATGGGAGCCCATTAGGTGTCAGGTCACAAGTAGTGTATACGGGCGTGTAAAACCAATCGGCTTCATCAGGATTAAGAGTCCGTACGGGGCTGGACAACAAGAACCGATGCATGTAAATCTCCGCAGCGAACATGTGCGTGAGGCATCGTGGGTCCTTTTGAAGGATCTTCTTGTTGTATTTGCTCGGAAGCTCGTAAACAAACACCTTCAACCTTCCAACTGGGTCATCTTCTAGCACATCGCCCGCACTCCCTACATTCGGCAAATCACAATGTTACTCCAAGTGAAGATAGCCTGACAGTATCGATCTTCATTTGTATCCCATATTTTTCTCACCCGCTCATTTCATCATTTATACATTTTCTCAGAGCTTCCTAGGTTGCGTTTGGAAGCACTATTGAATTGCATTGCAATTTAATAAAGTGCAAACAACCAAAGTGTGATTTCCCTAGCATTTATATTGAAGGTCTCTGTTCCAAATCACAATCACGTCTACTTCAAGCTGGACATTAAAGAAGCGTTAATGCAATTTGAATTTTGAAGGCTACGTCGACTATATGGATACTGAGAAACATTGTTAACTTTGGTTGACCCATCTTGATTAAACTGAATGTTTGCAATTCGATTGCGCATCCAAACACAGCCCAAGTGATTTTTCATCAACTTGGCCAACATCTGGAGTTCTTTACTAGCTCAGCCAACTCGAACTTGGGAATCTGCAGACTAATTCTCGACTCTGTTTTGATAACTTGTGCATATCTCTTATCATTTAGCTCCCAAGAATCTTAAAAGAAGTCGTGAATATGTTTCTGGGAAACAGATTCCAAGTGAAAGAGATTCTGTCTATGATGTTTGGGTACTGGGAAATCTATTCTCAGGACTCCAGTTTTTCTTTTTATTTGATATTGGGAAAGAGTTGTTACAAACCTTTTATCTTTTTCAAAAATATGACTGCTGGATGGGAATCCATTCCCAAAATTTTGCAACCCATATGAGAATTATAAAAGGCGCAAATTTTGGAAATTCATTTCCAGCCCTTTCCCAGGACCCAAAGACACATTCGGCCCCTCACCAATGGAATCCATTTCCCAAGGGTTGATTTCCCCAGCGTTCGAACTATCGGTATCGCTATCGTCGATATTATTGCCAATAACCGGAAATGCAGGGAAACATGGGGAAAACGGTGGAATTTTTCAGTGAAACTTCAGTAGATGCTAAAACACATATATATCCATATTTAGGAATTAAAAATTTGCAAAAAGAATGCATACAAAATGAGTTTCCATTTGATGGGGGCCTAAAAAACGTGTTGTCCCAAGAAACCAATCCAACTATCCCATCCATCCATCGATATTTTAGAATATCAACATGATGTAGAGCGGGTCACGGATACGTTCATGTCCAAGATGGATCAGAGAAGGCCCAATAGGAGGTAGAAGTCATCAAGACCGTCAGAACCTTAAAACAGGCATATCTCGCAAACCGGAATGAGTTACTTAACGTACCATATGATTTTGGGGTAGGACGAGCTACTTTAGCCAACCAACCCGGCTATGCCGGGTTGCCCATGCAGAATTTGCGAGATTCCATTTTTACTATTTTTAGTAAGTTTTAGTTTGATTATAACTCTTCATCCGTTGAGATTTAGGAGTTGTGTCCAACATGAAAAGTGCTTAGAATAATTAGGAGAATAACGTGGTTAAGCCACATAGGACACTTACTATAAAAAGTAAATTTACTATTTATAGTAAGTTACGAATTTTAGGGAGTTTTAGTTGTAGTTTAATTATGAAATTTCTTCCAAGGCTTGGTATCCCTATTTAAAGGGTTATAGACTCGTTTATTTCATTCATCAATCAAATTACGAATTTTGTAGAATTTATTTCTATTTTTCTTGTTTTTTCCTCGTGGATTCGAGAAGTCTCTGTGAGTCCAAAGAAGCTCTGTGGATTTGGAGTAGCTATCCTTGAGGAAGACGGTGATCGACCTCATCACGTTCATCCCTGCGTCACAACAACACACGATATTTCGCCGAGAAATCGTTGACAACAAGAAAGGAAACGAAGGGTTGTAGTCTTGATGTCACCCATGTTGCAATAACGATAATATCGCGATATGATCGATATTATCGCTGACAATTTACACATTGCATATAACCGTGTGCCCATTAAAAAAAAAAATGAAATGATTTTTTTTTAATAAACAGATTTTTGGTGATATTAATACATTGCCAATATTATCGAAATATCCTCGATATACTAGCAATACAAGCGACATTTGGAATTTACACTAAAAAATATTGGCGATATCGATACATTAGTGATACTTGGTGATATATCGTCGATACCTAAAATTTCAAAGACTACCAGTGTTATCGATATCGCTACTGGTGTTATCAGTATCGCCAGGCTAGAGATACCAATAATATCAAGGATATTTCAATAATATCGAGGATACTCCAAACAATGGATTTCCCAAGAGCCAAACGACCAACCAATCAGTTAAAAGTTTGTAACTTTCACCACCAAAAGACTCAAAATCCAGATCTAAGAAACCAACATGAATCTTGACCAAACTTGCAGCTAAAAGTTCAGAATGGGAAAGCCAATCGATTTACCTCAACAAATGACAATGTTGAACTTAAAATATTAGCTGCCATCAATGTTTTAAATATCGACGATATTGGCCGATATATCCCATGATATATCTTGTATCCCACCTGTGCGATACGAAACTCGGAAGTAGTACGATATATCTCACATGTTTGATTCAGTGAGCATTTTCATTTTGATCTTCTTTTTTTTTTTTTTTTTTCTGTAAATCATGTTAAATCAGCATCAAATTGTTATAAATACATGGTTTTTCATGTTTTGCATGAAAAAGCATGGATTGGGAGCTTCAATTTTGAGATTTAGAGGAGATGGGCCAAGTAGCGGAAAGTTGAAAAAAATCAAAATTTCCCACTTGCCCGCAAATCGGTTGCAATCATCGTGTCCAAACATAAAATCAAACATGTATGTAACCTAATCTAGTGATTCTTCTTTTGCTTTTGAATGTATTGGTTATGTTTCCACACATCTTCTTATATTTATAAATTATATGAATGAACTTTGAATATACTTGCATCAATTCAGTTAGAAAACACATAAATTAGGACCCCATACAAAGAAAACCTATTACGTGCACTTATTTTTTGTAATGTTTTGATTTATAAGTGTGTGTTGATGTATTTTTTAACAATCACTGAAGTTTCATTGAAAAAATCAACCAATTTCCCCATGTTTCCAACAACAATGATACATTACGCAACACAACTGATATATTCCATGCGATAACCGATACATATCTGTATCCCAAAGGTACGATACGTAACACGATACCGATATTTTGAACATTGGCTGCCATCCATAGATTTTAACTCCAAATGATCCATACATAATTCCGATGGCAAAGAAAAATACATGCTATACAATGGAACATATGTTTGTGAAGTTTTAATACAAATCACAACTCAAGAACTCCAAAACCAGTCCCACAGCCTTCAAATAATTCCACTTGAAATGATAATAATGAACCTAAAACCATAGGCTTCCCAACTCCAAATGGAATCTTCCAATTGAACCTTCAATTTCAACTCACAGCCACATTTGAAAGAAATGCAGAAGCAAAAGTCCCCAGTTCTTAACTATAGAATGCAGACAAACCCGAATAATCAAAAGAACAACTAATGAGAACCAGAAGTTAAGCTAGATTCATCTAAACAAACCATCAATTGAAACTTAAATTTAAATAGACAAAAGGACCCAATTCCACAAAACCCGAAAATCCACAAACTCCAACTCCATCATCCAAAGAAAAGCAGAAATTCCATACACAAATCAGAAAAATAAAAAACTGAAACTGCGGCCATTTAAGACTGTTGATTTGTTTGGCCATCAAGATAATGGGCTGTGGACCAGAACAAAGTGGGTTAGACTACGGTAGCCATCGGATCAACGACCAGCAAATGAAAAGGTTAACATGAAGTTGAACAAAAAAAGGGTAATGGTTGAGGTCCAATGGGCAAAACTCACAATGATTGCATGGTTAGTATCATTCACATGGTGAGACTTTGGGTGATGGGCATCCAAGTTTTGGCCAGCCAGATCAATGGTCCTGATAACTCATCAACATTTGCTCATGTAGAGGACTCTAAATATGGAACTTCCAAAATGCATAATGGGCCATTTGGCAGCAACAATTTCGGGAATTAGAATTTTGGCACCCTGGATTTTGTTGGATTTCCAATCCACCCAGGATTGAAATCCTCAAAAGGTGCCCTTTTTTTTATTCTTCTCTAAAAGGTGGGATTCTCATTTCTCTCCAATTGTCATATTTGATCTTTCCTCCTCTCTATGAAGTAGCCTTTTTGAACCCCTTTTCAAAAACCCAGGTTGAAAGTTAGTTTCCGGATTCCAAGGGATTGAAAATCCAAGCTGCCAAATACAACTAACATCATGAAAATCCCAGGGATTGAAAATTTTGGATTTGAATTGTTAATCAATGTTGTCATGTGCGATCACATAAGCGCTTATGGGAGCATACACCGCATATGCCATAGTAGAATATGCGGTTTTATAACCATTTGGCATTATGCGGCCATATAAAGAAGTATGTGACGGCAAGGGAGACGGGGGTGCATATGCGTCCACACAGCCTCGTTGGGTCGCATATGATCGCTCGACATCAATGATGGTTATGTTAAAATCCAAGTCCAAGGTGCCAAGCGACAGCTAATAGCAGTTCTCTAAACCACGAAAAGCCCAAAGTCTGCAGCCAGAAATCAGCCCACATCTGCCGAAAGGACCACAGCTCAGCCTCTAATCATATGTAAAAACGGAGGTAATATGCAATGTGAAGCCTCAGGTATCAATGATCCTGAGCAAGTGGGGCCAATTTTACAGAGTTCCACATTGCTGGACCATCCAGTGGGCTCCATAATCTCCTCCACTAAACAATCTGCAGCCATCCAATCAATGGACACTTCCCTGTTTGATAAGGACCTTCCACAACATTCCTATTCCAACCGTTGAGATTTGTAGACCAAGAATCACGTCACCACAATTTTCAGTGGGCAAGTGTTTTGCTTCTGCAGCATTGAGAATGAGGCCCACAAGATGAACTAAACAGAATGGATCACTGCAGAGTAGGCCCCACCCAGGCAGTACACTGTCCCAGATGAAATGTATAATCCCATACTAGAATCATAGATTGCCTTGCTAAATACTAAAAAAGGCCAATATCAAAGAACCCAAAAAATAAAATCCCAAAATTTCAACTCTGTATTAGAGATTAGAAAAGAACCATAAATTCAACAATTCAAGTACAAATTACAGCTAAATAAGCACAAACCAATCCAATTCAAATCCCATATAAAAGCTCCAAAACGCATTACAACATCAAAAGAAACAAACATTTCAACCCAAAAAAACAGCTAAAATCAACCAATTCAAAAGAAGAAGAAAAACCCACTTCAAATTCAATAATAATACAGATAAAGATAACGAAAATGGAATAGCCACCTGAAATCCGTTCCGTCTTCTGTCCCAGCTCAATCGCTTCAGCACCCACCATCAAAAAGACAAGGAAAACAAGAAAATTAAGCAAAACCCACATCCTAATTTTCATTTCTCCTCACGAGAACTCCACTCTCTGATTGCAGAGACGTGAAGAAATCGAAGAAAGGGAGATGGGATTTTGGGATTTATTCAAAACAGGAGAAGTCCATTTTTCTCTAGTTGGAACGTCGTAAGTAGAGTGGTTGGATAGGATGCAGGATTTACGGCAGCGATTTGCTTGAAGAAAACGAGAAGATTGGCTTTCCGGGAAGAAAGAAAATTGAAATATTTTTTTAATTTTTTATTTAAGGGAAGATCGTTTGTTTCTTTCGATCGCTGGTCTGCTGAGAAGTCCATCTCAAGAACCTGCTGCCGAAATTCGACCTTTCCCTTGCACTGATTAGATACTCTGGCTGCGTACGACACTTCATGCGCAGGCACGTAGAAGTGGTACTTGGAATATTTTTACTCAAACTAAACCGATTGAATCGTGGAATATATTGTGAGTAAGTTTCAATATAAAATTATATTTTTTTGAATCATCTTAACTTCGGATTCTTGGACACTTGTTGTTTGAAATAAGACTGTTGGATATTTTCATTTTTAACCGTCCAATAAATGTGTATCAATCTAATAATTTTTATTACCGGATAATAGTAAAAAAAATTTCAAAATAAATCTAAATTGTTTCCGACAATTTGGACGGTTATTCTGAATTTATTTATATGCCACGTATAGATTTTGCAGTAATATTTAATTGCCTGCGTATCATCCATCATGCTCTGCCAGAGTATCAAAGTATCTCATTTTTAATGATTTTGCAAAACGTGGCACTTTGAACACGTGCACGAGATCCAGGTCGCTCATCAGATGGGGACCACGTTTTATCGTCTGGAATGAAATTTTGGGGTTGGGATGATAAGTAGGTGGGGCACATGTGCATAAAATAGATGGACGCGGATGGGGTACAAGCCCTGCACGTCCCTAGATATGAACGAACAGGGTTCCGAGGGGCCACCGTGATGTATGGGTCTTATCCACACCGTCCATCCATTTTTACATGTCATTCTAGGGTATAGTGTTAAAAATAGGCTGTTCTCCAAGGCTCAAGTGGACCACGCAGTGGGGATTAAACACCGACTTTTGGGGCCACAAGTTTTGGATGAACCTGATATCTGTGTTTTTCCTTCATCCAGGTCTATGTGACCTTATGAACAGTTTTGATGGCGATTAACCATCATGATGGGCCCATGGAAGGCTTCAAATGTGGGTGTGATTATAACCGCTGCTTCCTGTGGTGTGGTCCATTTGAGCCTTGAATCTGACTCATTTTTTGTCTTTTTCCCTAAATTGACACGGAAAATTGGATGGACGGTGTGGATAAAACCCATACACTACGGTGGCCCCTCAGAGCCCTGTCCGTTTCTAACTAGCTACGGCCGGGGGTAGTACCCAATCTGCGTCCAAAATAGAGTGGTTGTTAAGAGAAATTTACCAACGATCCAAATCCCGTGTGGCCCATCTGAGGATCAGTTCGGCCTGGTTTTTGGACGCGGGATTAGGTGGGGTTGCTAACATCACCCAGCGGTGGTGTTGGGCCCACTGTAATGTATGTGTTTTATATCCACGCCGTCCATCCATTTTGCCCCCTCATTTTAGGGCATGAACCCAAAAATGAAGCATATTCAAAGCTGAAATAGACCACACTATAGGAAACAGTAGGGATAATGACACCCACAGTTGAAAGCTTTCTAGGAGCCACGATAATGTTTATTTGTCATCCAACCTGTTGATAAGATTACTCATACCTGAATGAGGGGAAGACACAAATATAAGACTGATCCAAAACTTCCATGGACCAAGAATATTTTAATGGTGGGCATTCAATCTCCACTGTTTCCTGTGGTGTGGTTCACTTGTGCCTTGGATCTGTTTCAATTTTGGATTCATTACCTAATATGAGAGTTCAAAACAGATGGACGATATGGATATAGAACACATACATCACATTGGGCCCTACAGCGCCTGAGACATCACATACCACTGATAGTGTGGTGTTGGCAACACCACCTGATCCGCGTCCCTAGCTTTTCTGACAAAGGACGGGCTAATCTACTAGTCTAAGTCCAAATTAAAGCCAGGCTGGGCTGAGGTGCAAACCTAGATGTGGTCGACCTGAGTTTTCGAAGGGCCTAACACCTCTCTTACTGTGTGGGGATTGTTCTGATGGATTTTTTGTATATCTGATCCGTCCACCCATTTTACCCTATCATTTTAGCACTTGATACCAAAAATTAAGAAGATTAAAATCTTAGATGGCCTACAACTCTGTAAACAGTGGTGAATGACCATTAAAAGTTTTAGATCTAGCTAATATTTATATTTTTCATTCATCCAGGCCTTCCTGACCTTATCAATGGTTTGGATGAAAATCAAACATTTCGTTAGACATTACTGTGAGCCTTAGGAAGTTTTTAACGGTGGGCATTCAGTCACCTTTGTTTCCTTTGGTATGGTACACTTGAGATTTGGATCTGCTTAATTTTTAAGAACACGTCCTAAAATGTCCTGTAAAAACAGATGGACAGCATGGATATACAAAACATTATTAAGGTGGGCCCCACGGTAAGGGTAGTACCCACAAAGGTAATACCCGGTTAGCACCTAATCCGCTCCCAAATATTCGTGGATCCGGGGTCCATCGAGGTGGGTGAATCCCGGAATGTGGGGTCCACCGTAACATATCTGCCTTACATCCACGCCGTCCATCCGTTTTGACAGCTCATTTTAGGGATGATTCGGTAAATGAAATAGATACAAATCTCAGCCGTACCACACCACTAGAAACAGTGGTAATTGACCGTTAAAAGCTTCTTGTGGGCCACGAAAGTTCTGGATCAAGATGACATTTGTGTTGTTCCTTGATCCAGGTTTTTGTGACATTATCATAAGGTTGGTTGGCAAATAAACATTCCAGTGCCCCCCAAGGTGTTTTTAATGGCAGGTATTCAATCACCACGGTTTCCCATGGTGTGGTCCACCTAAGAATTACATCTACTTAATTTTTTGGATCAGGACCTAAAATGATTTTTCAAAACGGATGGATGGTGTAGATTTAACTCACATACACCATGGTAGGCCCCACATCAGGATACACCCACACCAGTTCATATTGGTATAATATGATTTTACTTGAAATGTTAGAGACTAAAAAATTTAAACACACACACGTTTGCATGTATATATGTTTGCTTGTTAACAAATTCTATCCATTCGAAAATTAAATTAATCCACGTACGCGTATGCCCATGAAATATAAATAAATCTCAATCTAAAAGCCTTTAAAAGTTCTATAAAAAAAAAAAAAAAAAACAGAAGTTTTATAATTAAATGACAGTTGTTGGAGTTTGCGTACAAGATACAATCACAAGCAAGTTGTCAAGCCACGAGATGTGATGGATGGTACTCAAGTAATATACGTGGCATATAATTAATACCATTTAAATGTTTTAAATTATGAGTATTAATTTACATTTATCACGTAGTGAATATCGAAGCTGATTAGGTACGGCTAACCTCACCCAAGACAACGCCACTTTGATGCATGCATTTTAAATCTACATTGTCCATCGGTTTTAACAAATCATTTTATGGTATGGGCCAAATCTTGAAGCAGATGGTGGATTGTGTTGTACCGAACAGTACTGGTGATTGAATATGCTTAGATTAAAAATTTCTAAAGCCCACTGTGATGTTTATTTGCCATCCAACCTGTTGAAAAGGAGAAATAATACCGGACGAAGCAAAACTGGATGAATCGAAAAAATGGATATGAGCTTGATCTGAAACTTTTGTAGGGCACAGGAAGTTTTTAAGGGTCAATCACTGCTATTTGCTATGGGAGAGCGAATTGCTGGTAAAGATGTCCTTGACAAATTCACTCCCTTCATGTGTTTTGAAAGACTACAATAGAATAAGATTCTAAAAATTAGTTAGTTACAAACTCAAGTAACCATTCATATAATTATTACCACTTGGATAAGTTGTAGGAACAATTTTGGCACTTTTTTCTGTTTGGGTTCCTTTGGTCATGTGTGTGTGGGTGATCATCCTAGAATTAACTGAGTGGCTCGATTCCAATCGAACAACTTGACCCCAAGCACTGATATAAGCGGATACGATGGCTGTGATTGTATATGACTGAGATATGAGCAAATCAGTCACATATTCAGTCACTTACACAAATTGTTTTTAGAAAATAATTAGGCGATAGTCGAAAGGAGGGGTTCTTCCACTGAAGATGAGTTTAGCTTTGCCTTCAGTATGAAAGAATTTTTTTATACTTATCTGTCATCAAACTAGAACGAGACACTCACAGTTGGTCGAGGAACAACTGCAAGAAACCTTATCGAATGAAGAATTGCTTGTATTCAAAACGGATAAAGTCCAACATATGAGCGTAGACTTAAATTACAACTAATTAATTACAATTAAAATATTACTGCTACTCCTAAGATAGATCTAAGGATGAAAAGATTATATTAAAAAAAAGATAAGATAAATTTAACTGGATTTGTTGAATTGGTATGAGACGATTTGTTCTGTGAATTTCCTTCTTTATTTATAAACTTCTATATAAAGTAGTCATTTTAATATTCACACCTAACACCACAACAACATCCATAATAACATCCACATGCATTCAATGAATATCGATGATTCACAGTGTGTATCAATGACCCAAAGTGTGTATTGACAATCCATCGTATTTATCAGCGATCCATAGTGTGTATCAGTGATCCTCTGTGTGTATCGTCGATCTTCAGTGTGTATTGGCAATCCCCATTATGTATCAGCGATCCACATTCAATGATTTTTTTTAAAAAAAAAAATACAAGGTGTAGTTGTTCACTTCCCAAGTATAGGGTTGTGATTAGTAATAAACTCGGTAAGACCGAGGTCGAATCCACAGGGACTGGTCGTCACAATTCAAATTCACGATTCTCCTTAACTAATTCAACAAATAAAGGATCAAATATTGCTAACACAAATCTATGGAAAATAACTATTGAAAATAAGGAAGAAAATTCAAAAGAGAGAGAGCACTAGGACCTTCGAATCCACCCCTAACTATCCTAACCCTTGTCTTGTCTGTTGATTCACCTTGATCTAGATTGATACCACTTAAATAGAGAAAGTACAATCTGTGTCCTTAGTCGGGCATACAGACTGTCTAATTCCTTTAAGCAATGCCATGAACAACATATCCCATATCCTTGGTCGGGCATATGGAATGTACATTCATTAAAGCACCCTGTTTCTTCCTCTATAGGAAATTGTTCTTGATCAGACCCAAGCACCTGTAATAAGCATCCAAAACACATCCATCTATATACTTTGATCAAGTTCATAGATGGAGAAGTATGGAATTTAAACCCATAAAGCCCACTTAGAGAAAAAAAACAAATTAATTAATATTCAAAGTAAATCAACCAATACAAGAGCTGATCAAATTAGGGGCTTCATCTCAGCCCTAGCTGAGAGATTAGTGACCCATAAATCCATGAAAAAATATTCAATAAAATTCATAAAATCAAAACACCAAACCAATCGATCTCTCTCTCTTCCTCCTTCTCTTTCTTCTTTTCTTCTCTCCCTGGCTCTGGATCTCGAATTCTCTGGATCTGAATGCCCTTCCTCCGTTTTGCAACTCTTTTTATAGCTGATGGAGTGGCTGGTGTTGAGTGGTGGAAATCGGATGGGAAGCTGTCGCACGCGTAGCGAAAGCTTTTTCGCAGCTAAGTTTGGGGCCTCGAAACACCATATTTTTCCTCGTTCAAATTCCAACAAACACCGTCCCTTAGGACTTTCTTGGGTCCTCTACATGATGGACGGTTCAGATCTGCCATATGATCAAAGATGGTGGCCCACAATCGCCTGGAAAACTGGATTTCCAAATTGTGCGAAACCTTTCGCACCCTTTCGCTGTCGTGATCGGTGAGCCCACAGAAGTATTTTCTGGAAAATCCACCCCGTCCATTGGATTCAGGACGAAATTTCAGTCAAGAATAGGTAGTTTTGAACGTCCATTGATGCGTCCCAGAGAAGAAAACACAAAAAGATCAGATTTGGACGTTGCAGGACAGCCCTTTTGTGGCCTCTGTACCGCACACGTGTGCACGCATGGACGCAATATATTAACATGGTTTTGAAGTGCTTGAGCCCATCTTCAAGATGGACGGCTCAGATCTTCCGTACCGGTGTCGTGTGGGACCCACTAGCGTCCGAAAAAAACTCCAGCGCGTCCGTTCGCTGCTGCCGAAGACGGAAATTTCCGTTTTTAAAAAGTCGGTCGCGACTTTTGAATTGAAACGCTGTCAGCGCTGCTGACCGATATGGTGCGGCTCGACCATTGATATACACCATGTACACACGTTGTACATACGGACCCACCGTAATGTTTGTGATAAATCTGCACCGTCCATCTTCTTTGTCTCCCAGATTAAGGCGTTGAATTCGAAGTTGAAGTATTTTCAGATATCAGGTGGGCCCAGAATCAACGGTTTATGGGCTGATTTGTTAGTTGGGGCACTTCCATAGTGATCCAGGGCTGAAATTTGAAGTGTACGGTTAATTAATGTCCCTAATCCCCTGTATAAAGTTTCGAGTTGATCGATGGCGGGAAATCGGATCTATGCTGTGATCTTGCATTTTGCACCAATTTCAGGCCTCTTTATCGTGCTTTCCTCAGATCCCAGGCGTGTGTATATTCTTCACCATTGGTTTTCTGGAGTACATCTCGTGCTCTGGTAATTTTGGAGCGTCAAATCTATGCTTTTAACATCATTTTGCTATATACGCTCCTAATTTCCTCCTGTAACAAAAACACGAGTAAAATCTGGCATTAAATATTATCATGTATGTAAAATCAAGTAATTACTGGGGTCTGATATGCAATATTCGACCCTGATCAGTAGTCAGAGACAAAGTAAAAATAAATAAATAAAAAATTAGGTTTGTACATATATGACAAAATGCATCTTAAATTTGTCAATTTCGTACCCACTCATATTGAGAGGCCAAATCAGCCAAGACCACTACAATAATTGATAAATTATCCCTACAGGTAATTGTTTGAACCTCTTCATCTTCATAACGGGAAAGTACTCTCGCAAGAAGGGCTTGTTCCTTGGTTAAGAGATGTTTGGCATCTTTCATTAACTCGGCCTTTAATAGTACTACTTATCGGGCTTCGCGAAACCTAATTTCAACATTATGAAACCAACATTCAAATTCTCTAATGTGGCATTCTCTTCTGATTTGACATTCCAATCTATTTTTTAGCATAAAGAGTTACAGGATAGATTGTTGCGCAATATGGTAAGCAGTGCGGAAGACATCTACGATGATTTGGTCGTTGTGAAGGTCTTTTCGCACTTATCTAAACTGCTCCTCAAGAACTTGATGACAACGAAATCGTTCTGTATCAGAATGTAAAATTATTGGGCCTCTCACGATGATGGAAGAATGGCTAGAACCATTCGTAAAACGGTGGCCACTTCCTGTGCAAAAGTGTCTGAATTTTTAAAAGAATGGAGTTCTTCTATATGTGCATCGATCTCTCCATCCCTACCCGCAAGACTCGAAGACAACAAATCTAACTCTAAGATGAAGTCATAAAAGCAATAACACAACGAGCGGCTTCGAAAGCCATAATAAGAGCGAGTACTTTCTACAAGAAGATTACAAATCTGCGGGGATGAGATTAATGAGGGTTATGGTCACAAAGCATATATAACTAGGAAATAAGACATTGGAAATCGCTCTATATTAAATTGGCTGTTAACTCCATGTAGGGGGCTTGGTTCTCCATACTTGATTTTTCCATTCTCAAAGGGTGACACTAAAAATTGATCCCGGTTAGTTCATTAAATAAATGGGGGCTTGTTCTCCATACTTGATTTTTTCTTTATAAAAAATCGACATTGAAAATCAATCTCCATTAATTCATTGCATGAAGGGAGCTTGGTTCTCTATGCTTAGTTTTTCTATTCTCGAAAGATGATACTGGAAATTGATCTTCATTAATTTATTGCATGAAGGGGACTTGGTTATCCATGTTTGATTTTTTCTTTCTCAAAAGTTGACACAGGAAATCGATCATCATTAATTCATTGCATGAAGGGGCTTCATTCTCTATGCTTCATTTTTCCTTTCTTAAAGGATGATACTGAAAATTGATCATCATTAATTCATTGCATGAAGGGGCTTCGTTCTCCAAGTTCGATTTATTTTTCTCTTTCTTAACGGGCGTCACTAAAAATTGATCCATATTGAAGGGGCTTGGTTTTCTATGGTTAAATTTTTGTTCTAAAATAGCGCATTAAGTGCAAGTGTGCGTTCATGATACGTGGTGGATCGTTGATAGTAACTGTGAGTCCCCGATAGTAACTGTGAGTCCCCGATAGTAGGTATCGGTGACCCATAGTGTGTGTCGGTAATCCAAAATGTGTATCGATGATTCACAATCTGTATCGATGGTCCAAGGCACAAAATATAATGTATGGTGACTACATATAAAAAAGGATGGTTAGAAGAACACAAAATAAAAGACATCTTAATTTCTCGCATTTTGCACTGATCATATCGAGAGGTGCAATCGGCCAAGTCCACATCAATTTGTGATGATTGCTCCCTCCACAAAATTGTTTCAAGCCCTTCTCGTTCATTGCGGGCAAATAAACATGCATAAAGCTCTTATCCCATATTCAAGAGATCTTCGGATCTTTCTATCAATTTAGCTAAAAATAGTGTTACACGTCAGGCTTCTTGGAGGGTAAATATGACTTTAAGAAGACGACCTTCAATTTTGTAAGGCAACCATCTCTTCTTGTTTAACGTCTCCATCTGTGTATCAGCGTAATGAGCTATTAGACAGTGTCAACCATTACAATAATCCGTGCGGCGGGCGTCTATGATGGCTTGGACGTGGTTAATGTCTTATCACAATTGTCTAAGTTATTCTTGAAAAACTTGATGAGCATCATAATGTGAAATTGTCGGGCCTTTTTAAGTTCTTGAAGAATGACTCGAACCAGTTGTAAAATATCCGCCAATTCTCACGCATGAGTGTCTGTAGTCTCAAAAGAATGGAGTTCTTGGAGATGTACAACAATCTCTTTATTCCTTCCGGTAAGACTCATATTCAACAAATGTAATTGAAAAATAGAAATCACAAAAGTAATGCCACAACGAGTAGCATCGGAAGTCATGAAAAAAGATATTACTTTCTACAACAAGATTAATTAACAAGTTGAAAGGATTTGATTAAAAATGGTTGATGGTTAGACATATATAGTGCAATTGAATAACTTGGCATTTAATGTGGATCACCGATAGTCAATGCGAATCCGTGTTTATTGGCGATACATTGTGTATCGGTGATCCTCACAGCCCGCCAAAAGAAAAAAAGGAATTAAAAAATAAAAAATAACCCCCACTTTTCATATGGGATCACCACACTCTCCACCTTTTATACAAACACCACTAGGATAGTGTATTGTTCATCCTATAATTAGGAAGTTTTGGCTCTTAGTGTGGTCTACTCTAAGAGGGGAAAAAAAAAAAAAAAACACCAAAGTAGCCAAATGGCCTCTTATGACAAGGGATCCATCTTTTGAACTATTCCTATATCATGGCCCACTTGATTGCCGTCAAGAGCTTTGGCTCGTCATCGTCATCCTGTGACGCCCCGTCACTGTGGTCACAAGTGGGCGGGCACACGTGGGCGGGCACACATGTGGGCGGGCCCCAAGATGGCTGGCAGGCTACTGTGTGGCTGGTAGGCTACTGTGCACACAGTGAAAGGTGAAGCTTTGTCCCACATCGGAAGTGCCGTCTGAAGTTGTGGTGGTTATATGTAGAGTTGTCACCCTATACTATATGAGGCCTTTTGGGGGAGTTCTCCGAGAACAAAACCGTGCGGGCTGTGCCCAGAGCGGACAATATCATACAGTGTGGGCGTGTGTTGTTACAAATGGTATCAGAGCCGAGAACGGCTCTGCCCTCGGTGGGGATATTGTGACGCCCCGTTACTGTGGTCACATGTGGGCGGGCACACGTAGGCGGGCACACATGTGGGCGGGCCCCAAGATGGTTGGCAGGCTACTGTGTGGCTGACAGGCTACTGTGCACACAGTGAAAGGTGAAGCTTTGTCCCACATCGGAAGTGTCGTCTGAAGTTGTGTGGTTATATGTAGAGTTGTCACCATATACTGTATGAGGCCTTTTGGAAGAGTTCCCCGAGAACAAAACCGTGCGGGTTGTGCCCAGAGCGGACAATATCATACAGTGTAGGCGTGGGCTGTTACACATCCCCTCTTATGAAAAAACTAAGAAAGAGGGAGAAAAGACCAAATGACCTATCTCGTGTAAGGGACCCACCTATTGAACTCCACATGAGACCCTACGTGGGGTCCATTGGATAATCTCGTAACAGATCCAAGCAGTCCAAATGGAATGAGTTTTAATTTCATGGAATCTGTTCAAGTTTGAGAGTAAAACTCGTCATGGATGGGTCATACTTAAGGAAACAATTCAGAATTAATGCACGACGCTCATATATTTGTGTACCACAAACAACTCTAACAAAATTTGAAATGATCTTATTATGTGTTCATGACTGTCCAATTAAAGTGAATAGATCAAATCGGCTAAAAGGTAACCTCAATCGTTAATTTAATGGAGCCCACACCGCCATTCTAAAAAAATAATCTCCACTTCCACAAAAAGCTATCATGGCCCAAAGGGCTAAATAATAATAACTTTAGCTGCCGAGGTTAGCACTTTTATAACATCATAATTAAAGGCTATTTTAATTAATTTATCGACTTATGGCCATTGGCACGGACTAGAATTCAGTAGTGACCCCTCCAATACCTCTGGGAAGGCTATGTGGGCCCACCATGATGTATGTGTTTTATCCACTCTGTTTTTAATGCATTAACCCAAAAACAGATACAATCATCGGATTAGACTAAAAAAAAATAAACATTACAATGGGCGCTAGGAAGCTTTTAATGACGGACGTTCAATCACCACCGTTTCTTTTGGAGTAGTCCATCTGAAATTTCATTTGCTTGGGAAAAAAAAAATAAAAGGATGGACGGCTTGGATAAATAAATATACATCATGATGGGGCCACGGAGCACCAACCAATACCACGTAGCGTAGGTACTGGAGGGGTGACTACCGAATCTAAGTCCATTTGCAAACGGGACATGCACATTATGCTCGGGTTTTCAAGTTATATATGTGTGCCCTATGGAAAAGCGATCTACGCCATTGATACGCTGATCCTCAACATGGACTGGCTACAACCAGAAAAACTCATCAATGGAGAAATCCTAACTTTATCATTTTCTTCGTTAAAATAGATAGTTAAGAAGAGGAATACATCAGCGGTCCACATTAAACCGGCCCCAAAACTTGAGGCTATGATCATTAAGTCCTTTGTTCCAAGTTTTAACCAACAGACCAATGGTCTAGATCTCTGAGCCATGGGCCACACTTGTAAAAACTGAGAATCGAGTTTCTTGATTATACCCTCGGGTCATGGGTAGATGTGTACACAAACCGAATTAGCTCGCTTGACTTGACTCAAAAAAGCTCAATTTAACTCGGTTAGTTCAAGCCGAGTTGAGCTGATTTTTTAAGTCGAGTCGAACGATTCGAAGTTGAGTTCGAGGCGAGTCGAACTGATTTTTTGAGCTCAAAATGAGTTCGAGCTGAGTTTGAGCTAGCCCCAGCTTGACTCGACTCGGATCGAACCAGTTCGGTGACCTGGTTACTTTGATATTGATGTTACTCACCAAGTGTTTGATGAAATGACTCAAAGAAGTGTGGCCAATGGCAAGGAAGGTATGTATATGAAACCAACACCCTTTTTTTCTTAATTTTTATGTTGCTTAGAAAGTGTTTGATAAAATACTTGTAAAACCATTGTTGATGTTGTCTTAAATACAGTGAGATTTTGAATGTGCAGTCCAAATGTTTGTGAAAATACTGCAATGGTGAACTCGGCTCGATCTCGGCTCGAACTCGGCTCGAACGGGCCCGAGCTGCTGACTGAACCGAGCCAAGCTGGCCAGTCAAGCTTAAGGATTGAGCCGAGCCAAGTTCGAGTTGAGGTCAGCTAGTGGCCGAGCTGAGTTGAGCTAAGGCTAGCTAGACTCGATTCAACTGGATGTACACCCCTAGTCATGGGATGCCTATTTCTTGCAAAAGCCTTCAGCAGCGGACATGGATTGGTTGGTGTACCACACACCGACTATATAGTTGGTGTATGTACATGTCGTGCGAAGACGACCGCGGACACTCCTCAGGCTCCAAGTTGTACGGACGGTTCAAAGGAGATCAAAGTTGCATGGCCCCCAAAATGATGTACTTAAAATATCCACACCGTTCATCCAGTTTTTGAGATCATTTTAGTGCAGGAGCCAAAATTTGAATCATATCCAAAGGTCAAATGGACAACACCAAAAATAGCAGGGGGATAATGAGTTTCACCACCATAATGTTTATTTTACATGAAGAGGAGAAACAAATATCATATTGATCCAAAACTCGACCCCTGAAAGGGTTCCAATGGTAGACATTCAATCCCTCACTGCTTTTTGCAGTGTGGTACACTCGATATTTAGATCTGTCTTATTTTTCCTATCAAGCCTTAATAGGATCTCGCAGAATCGATGGACGGTTTGGATATAACACATACCTCGTGATGGGACCCACAAAACTTGCTGACGTCATTACACCAGCTAATCCGCTTCCGTCAGCAGCTGGGAACCTAGATGGGGCCACTGTGATGTCCACCACGTCCATCCAATTTGCAGGTCAATTTTAGGATGTTCCACGAAAAATGAAGTACATAAACTCAGATAAGCTACATAAGAAGGAAAATTGGGGAAAGAAATTCCCACGGTTGAAACCTTCTTGGGCTCCAACTCAAGGGTTATATGCCATCCAAACCGTTCATAAGGTCTTTTTCACCAGGATGAAGTGATGATACCAGAGTAACTGAATTTCCACAATTTTCAATGTGGCCATTTGAGTTTTGGTTCTGCTTCATTTTCCCAGTGAAATGTCGGAAAATGAACTCGCAATGAATAGACGAATTGTATTTCTCACAAACATCACATTAGGCCTTACCTATCAGACCAGTGTAGGACTTCGTGTGGAGGGCTTTCGTAGGGAATCCGTGTTTGGTCGATGGGCATGCGGTGATAGATGATCAGTAACAGACGCGGACTGTGTCCTATCCCCGCCGCCTTTAACCTACATTTGTGTGGGATCACACTTACATGTATTTGTTTATCCACGCTATTCATTCCTTTTCTCGTGTCATTCTAAGTTATGAATTCAAAAATAAGGAAAATCCAAAGCTCAAGTGGACCACACCAAATAAAAAAAAAGCTTAGTGCATTTAAAGCAATTCAAGCTTCCTATAACACATTAATGGAGTTAGAGTCGTTGATTTCTTACTATCATAAAAGAATTTAGAAACCCTTTGACTAAGAGAGTATCTAAAGGGCCTGTTTGAAAGCGTGGATTTAGAACCCCTTGGATGCAGAAGCCCGAAGATTAGAAACCCCTTAGATTTGCAATTCTCTTAGTGTGTTTGGCACATGGAGTGTGAATCAACCATAATCCAAGACTACCTATCCATGATATATTTACAGGGGTTCAAATTTAATTACTAAATCAACTTTAATATATCTAATTAGTGAGATATGTCATTTTTGACACAATGGTTGTGATAAGCCCGCTGAAATATATGCTTTGCCTGAAAATGATGAAATTCTAAGTCTCGGATGGGCCACAAGCACGAGATCATGTATGAGTGACTAACCAATGATTTTTAATCATTTATTTACATGGACAATGTTTGGACAGTGCTAATATACATGGACAATGTTTGAATGGTACTGATCATCATTAGTGGGTCATGTGCCCATTAGAATGATAGTGTATAGTGACACACATGTTACACCTACAACTATTGAAATGATTTTATGTGTAATCCAAGCTCTCACCATGGATTACAAACCCCCTCAAAGAGGGGGATTAAAAACACCTTGGTTTGAAACCCTCGATTACTTTATGCTGGCAAACAACTAGGGGATTTGAAACCCTCTCAAATCCCCTCCAATCCATGGTGCCAAACAACCCCAAAGTGTTAGTCATGTAAACATTGAAAAAATATAACTAAGCCTAATTGAATAAGTTACCATCAGTAACTCAACTTATGCCACTAGAGATCCCATACGATAAGTTTAATGAGTAAACAACAAAACATTAAGAGTCTGGGAAGCACTATAGAAAACATGCCCCATCCTATAGTGTAGTAAGTGTAAACAACATGTGAGAGGATGTGTTTTTGAATTCTTAACAAATCCAAAATAAAATGTAGTGGTGTATCTATTTACTATGTACATTTTGAAAGAATTCACCTATATGCGTGAATTCACCTCCCTCAAACAAATTAGTCATAACCTTCAAACTTTATTATATAATTTTATTTTATTTTCATACCTCAACTCAAATAAATAAGTCATATCTTCTTTTATTTTATTATATAATTTTATTTTATTTTTTCAAATATCATGTGCAGTTCTCAATGCATTATTTCCAACACCTAATAACATTCAAACATACTAAATTATAATAACAACACGTGGCCCAATGGCCCAATGAAATTCTGCCACACCACTCAACTGGGACATATCTACAGGAGCACATGACTCAATCAAATCATGCGACCGTTCATTTTTAACTTATGCATGGCCCACCTGATGGGCTTACTAGCCTTTTTTGGTCAAGAGAGGATGTGTGGAAGGGTGTGATGAACGCTCACGATCTTGTTTAGAATGTTGCATGTTTGTGCATGTTGGGTGTGTCCTAATGTACAGAATAAATATCAGCTTTGGGCGAGCTAGCTTGGGCTGGAATACTGGTCCTAAAGCTGGGCTGTAATTGAGATATTCTCTAATTGCACTAGCCTCACACGTGGAAAAATTTCACACGTGTATAAGATGGGAACAGTTCCTCACACAATCCTACTACGTAGATTTTATTCATCTAAAATGGGCAAATATGATTATCAGATGGGCCCTGTATGTGGAGAGAGTTTCAACCGTTGGTTTATTTCTTTTCCGCCTTTATTTCTTATGTACATGTGAGGCCCACCTGACGATGATTTAGTCCTGGTTTGCTAGATATAGAGAATCTACATTTGGTACCTCCTAAAAATTAAACGGTCAGAATGTGGTGAATAATCTACCAACCGCCAACGTTTGGATGCGACTTGCATTTATGACATTTTACGTGGGGAAGCCATCCATCGCTACTAGAGGTGTACATCCAGTCGAACCGAGTCGGCTCGGCCACTGGCTGACCTCAGCTCGAAGTTGGCTCCGCTCGGTTTGGTCAGCAGCTCGGGCTAGCTTGAGCCGAGTTCGAGCCAAGATCAAGCCGAATTTGCCATTGAAGCATTTCCACGAACATTTGAACTGCAACTTCAAAATCCCATTGTTTTACAAACAGAGTCAATGGTTTTATAGGTATTTTATCAAACACCTTATAAGGAACATAAAAATCAAGAAAAACAAAGATAGAAAGGGTATTTGTTTCATGTACATACCTTCCTTGCCACCAGCAACATTTCATTGAGTCATTTTATCAAACAGTTGGCGAGCAACATCAATCGCAAAGTAACCGAGTCACCGAATTAGTTCGATTCGAGCTGGATTCGATATGAGTCGAGTCAAGCTGGGCCTTGCTTGAACTCATTTTCGAGTTCAAAAAATCACCTCGACTCAGCTCGAACGAATCGAATCGAGCTTTTTCGAGGCGAGTCGACTGACCTAACCAAGCTAGCTTGGTTCGTGTACACCCCTAATTGCTACCGTTCAACAGAAGCGGATTGGCTGCTGTACCACACACTAGCTATATAGCTGCTGTAGCTGTAGGTACATGTCGTGCGAAGACTAGCATTGACGCTCCTTGAGCTCCGAGTTGTTCAAGGGAGATCAAAGTTACATGGCCCCACAATGATATATTTATTATATCTACACCCTTCATCTATTTTTAGAGATAATTTTATAACATTATACAAAAAATAAATTATATGCAAAGATCATTTGGACCACACCACAAATAACAGTGGAGGTAATGATCTTCACCGTTAAACAATTCGTAGGGCCCACCATAACGTTTATTTTCCATCCAATATGTTCATAAAGTCACAAAGACCTGAACTAAGAGGAAAAACAAATTTCATAATGGTAAAAAACTTTTGTAACTCCAAAAAGAGTTTCAATGGTAGAAGTTCAATCCTCTACTTCTTTTTGTAGTGTGGTCTTAGATCTGTCTTATTTTTCTTCTTAAGATGAGCTGGCCAAATGGATGGACGACTTGGATATAACACATATCTCATTATCAGACCCGCGTACGTAACTTGCTGACGTCAATATACAGCCGCGATATAGCCCATGTGACGTACACTAGCCAATCCGCTTCCCTCTTCAACAGTGAGAGCATTTCTTATTGACGTGAAGTTCCCAAATAAATGACCCACCACTTGCGTGTGTCACGGACTAGAAAGTTGAATTTATTGGACATCGCTAACCGTCCATTTACTGCTCTTTGATTTGGACCGTTACCCACAATATATGGACTCTGTTGCGGTAGTGACCCTTCGGTGCTGGAGAATCTCTGTGGGCCCCACCATGACGTATGTATTTTATCTACCCCGTCCATCCGTTTCGATAACTCATTGCAGGGCATGATCCCAAAAATGAGGAAGATTTAAATATCAGGTAGACTACACCATAGGGAACAGTGGTAATTTAACGACTATCACTAAATACTTACTGTGACCACAAAAGTTTTGAATGAAGCTGATATTCGTGTTTTACCTTCATCCATGTCTGTGTGACCGTATCAACATGTTGGATGACAAATAAACATTAGTGTAGGCGTTCAATCACTACTGTTCCCTGTGGTGAGGTCCACCTGAGATTTGGATCTGCCTCATTTTTGGACTTATGCCCTATAATGAGCTGGCAAATTGGATGGACGGCATGGATAAAATACATAAATCATTGTGGGTCCCACAGAGCTTTTTCAGCACCGAAGTTGGTAGGCCCCTGATTATCAACGTATGAGATCATGCAGGCCATTCGTAGGCCACTGATTGAGTGGTTGGGATTAATGAGTAGGTTCACATCAACATTTATTGAGGGATTTGAAAAATCCAGTAGGAATTCACGTGATTTGTTAGACATTGATTGCTGGTTTGCAACAAGCCATTGATGAGGTGGTCCTATCTGCTATGTACACGTGGCACACATTTATGGTGATCGAAACCATCCAAAATTTCAGGTACAGTGCGGATCCGTAGCTAAAAATAACGCTGGTTGATCAATCCCAACCATTCAAATTCTCGGAGATATGGTGGATGCATAGATAGTAAATGACATTGATTAAACAATTCTAACAATCGAGGAAGCGGATTGGCTGGTGTACCACACTAGCTGTATAGTTGATGTATTTACGTCAGCAAGTTATGTGGGTCCCTCATGAGGTATGTTTTATATCTAAACTGTCCACCCATTTGGCGAGCTCGTAGTAAGTATTAAGACGAAAAATAAGAGAGACCTAAAGATCAAGTGGACCACACTACAAAAATCAGTGGGAGATTGAACATCTACCATTGAAACCATTACGGGGTCACAGAAGCTTCGGATTAATGTGAAATTTGTTTTTCCTCTTCATTCAGGTATTTTTGAGCTTATGAACAGATTGGATGGAAAATAAACGTTATGGTGGGCCCTAAGAATATTTTAACAGTGAAAATCATTATCCCGCTGCATTTTTGTGTGGTCCATTTGAGCTTTGAATGCGACTATTTTTTATTATAGATAATGCTTTAAAAAGATCTCCAAAAATGAATGAACGGTGTGGATATAATAAATACATCAGTGTGGGGGAATGTAACTTTAATCTCCCTTCAACCGTTTGTATAACTCGGAGCTCGAGTAGCGTCGGCGATGGTATTCGGACGACATTTATCTACACCAGCCAATCCACTTCCATCGAATGGATACGTAAAATAGTTGTTGGTTGTAAAATAAAGAGATAAAATAGGAAGAAAAAATTAAAATAATAAATGAAAAATGATAATAAAATAACTTAGAGAGCAGAGGTATGTTATAAGTCTACCACTCGGCCGTAAGGTTGCAGCATTGCAGGTATTTCAAATGAAACTCAAATGTTTAATATCATCTGTTGTGTAAGGCTTTTGGGTTAGGTCCCATTAGCAAACCGGGTCAGAGATTTGGATGGTCTGGATTGTCCGTGAAAGTATACTCTGAGTGGTGGTGGTGAATTAGCAAAAGAGTGATAACGTGTTAGGCACGGTAACCGGTACAGGTGCGTCAAGAATTCCATCACAGCGACCTGCTGGATAGAGCCCGTCCAGCATGGAAGTGGATTCCCCGGTGGTGTGTTGACGTCAACAAGTTCTGTGGCCCCACAGTGATGTATGTGTTATATCCACACCGACCATCCAATTTTTGAGATTATTTTAGTACATCATTCCAAAAATGAGGCAAATTCAAACCTCAAGTGGATCACACCACCTAAAGAAGTAGAGTAAATAATTCATGCCGTTGAAACCTTCTTAATCCCACAGTGGGAAACGTATTGACTAGCCAATGGCTAGTAGTCAATGTTATGTGGGCCCCACTATGATGTATGTATTTCATCCATGACGTCCACACATTCTTCTGTATTATTTTATGTTATGAGCCTAAAAATGAGATTGATCCAAATCTCAAGTGAAGCACAGAGTGTTGATTGAACGCCTACAGTTAGAAACTTCTTGGGCCAGTAAGGTTTTGGATTATGGTGATATGTATTTTTTCCATTCATTGTTTATATGACCTAATCAACAGGTTAGATGTATGTGTTTCATCCATGCGTCCACCCATTCTTTCGTATGTTATGAGCTCAAAAATGAGGTTGATCCAAAATCTCATTCTTTCGTATGTAATACAAACTAGCTCATTTTATGTTATGAGCTCAAAAATGAGGTTGATCCAAATCTCTCAAGTGGACCGCCCAATGTTGATTGAACGCCCACCATTGAAAATTTCTTGGGACCATAAAAGCTTTGGATCAAGTTTTTTTATTTTATTTTTTTCCTTCATGCTAGTTTGTATGATTTAATCCGTATATGAGATGTCGACTAACCATTACAGTGGGCCTGGGAGGTTTTGAATGATGTACATTCAATCACTATTACTTTTCCATGGTGTAGTCACTTAAGATTTATATCTACCTTATTTATTAGATCTAAGTCTTAAAATTATTTTTCAAAATGGATGGACAGGGTGGATAAAACACATACATCATGGTGGGTCCACGTAATACCGACCACTAGCCAACCAGCGCGTCATTAGCCAAACCGCATCACCCACCGTGTGATATTTATTTGCCATCCAGCCTGCTAAGAAGGCCACTTAGACATAGACGAAGGGAAAACGGACGCGGATTGGCTACTCTCCCTGACACCAGCCAACGGCTGATGGTCGGTGCTCTGTGGGACCCACCATGATGCATGTGTTTCATCCATGCCGTCCATATATTTTTATGGATCATTTTACGATATGAGACCAAAAATGAGATATATTCCAATCTTAAGTGGACCACATTACAGGAAACCGTGTTGAATGAGCGTCGACCATTAAAAAACATTTTGTGGCCATAAAAGTTTTGGATCAAGATGATTTTTGTTTTTTACCTTCGTCTGGGCCTGTATGACCTAATCAACATATTAGATGTCAAATAAACAGTATAGTGGGCCTTAGGAGGATTTTAATGATGGATATCCAACCACTATTGTTTTCATGTGGTGTGGTCCACCTGAGATATATATACCTCTAAATTTTGGTATCAAGCCATAAAATGATCTGTAAAAATACATCATGGTGGGGCCCACAGAGCACTGACCACCAGCCCCGGGCTGGTGTAAGGGGGAGTAGCCAATCCGTTTCCCGGGAAAAGATACATATCATGTTAATCCAAAACCTCAACCGCAAGACGTTCAATTCCCACTTATTTATATGGTGTGGTCCACTTGAGATTTGTATCTATCTCATTAATTTAAAGACTCTTCTGATATAACACATATATGATATATCAATTTGGGGCCAACACACCACCGAGGTCCACGCAATCCGCTTCCGTCCATCATAAAACTCCGTGGGGCCCAGTTTTACAGTTGTTAATGTAGGCGAGTGATTAATGTAGGTGGCCCACTTCATGAGCTTAGTACAGTTGGGTTTGAAGGTGGGTGATTAATGCAGGTGGCCCACTTAGCATGCGTTGCAAAATAATTTAAAATAAAATAGAAAAAAAAGGATAAGATACGTGGACGTTTTTTATTGACTCTGGTTAAACCTTACAACGAAACAGCCTTAGAACGTTGCATCTCGATCACAAGCATTGCTATATGATCTTTGAATCCACACCGTCTATCTCTGATAGGCTATATCATGGATTTACCAACGTACAAAGCCTCATTTTCTTGCAATTATAGTCGTCTGATCAGTGGAGTTGACGCAGGCTGTGAAGAAAATGATCAACGGTCCTTATCAGAAGCTGAAAAGTTCGCGTCTGGATGGTTAGTTGCTCGACTGGAGTGTATTTTGTATCATGGACCATCATCCACGCTCATGCATTCTAGTTTTTGGACGATTTCAAATCATTCGAATAGTGGACCCCAGTGCAGAAGGATCCGAAATAAAAAGAATGACTTTAAAGATGATCCTAACCGTCCGATTGGTGGGCATTTAAAATTAAAAGTAGTTAATGGTCCAAAATTCAAGGAAACGATATCCATTAATCAGATCTTAGGATCATCCAATCTATCTGATTTTGGGTAGTCTCCATAGCTCAATGATGTGGACGGTTTAGATCGAGGTGTGTATATGCCATTATACAGTCGAAGTATGCACGAGTCTGAATGCTCATACCCGGCCCGCCTACTCACCGTTCATCGTGATTACGGCTGTGCTGTTGATGAATCTAGACCGTCCATCCGTGGACTACCGTGGATATCCAGTGAAGCAGAAAATCACACCGATTGGATCATCCTAGTTGTCTGATTAACAAGGCATTATCGGATCATCAGGCCTTCGTTTACTCGATTTGAAGTTTCAATAAGTCGAACCATGGATCTGATGGGCCACGTTGTGGACGGTGTGATCCACTTGACATTTCCTTGATTGAACAATCCTGGCCCTTCTAATGTTGGCCTACGGAGAGATGGTTAGATAAAGAATCCAAAAATAGTCCATGTCCAACAAAAAGAAGGAAGATCGAATAGGAACCAATTCCCAATCTGGGATTCTCGAGGTATCATTTGAACGGTCTAGATTACCTGCTCGTGGGGCCTACTTGTCCAAACCGAAGGCTCCAGGATACTCTGCCTATCCTTGGACCCAGGACCAGATAATTCCTCCCGATTTATACTTTTACTTGTGAATCATGTGGTCAATCACCCCCTCTTTATTCATCTTCCTCTCGAGGACCGCATAAAAGGATGTCCCAAATTTTCTACGGTGGTGATTCATACATGAGAGGGCCCACAAGCTGTCAAGAAGAACCAAGACCGTAGGATCTAATTGCAATCGCTGGATCCGGGCTGAAACGTGCTTAACTTTTAGACCCGGGAACAGCCTCGGGCGTATTCTTGCAGCCCAAACCGGGTCTGGATATTCGGACAGACCCGACATTTGCAAACATGCAATATTCGAAGCAAGATCCTACCCGTTCATCATCCAACCACAGATCATCCTCTGGCCCAAAAACTGGCTAGTCAGCTCAATCAGGTGGGCCATGCATGAGGGAAAAATGGACGGTGCATAGAGATCTCGTACAGTCGAAATCCAAGGCACACATGGTCCACTGAGGGATCTGAATCTCAGGCCAGAGCACATACCCAATGGAGCATGACAGATTAACGGCCCAGATCTTGTAAGCGTGTGCCACATTGGCGCGTGTGGGTTTTGTTCTCCTTCTCTGTTTATCTTCGTTGGGCATAGACTATGGACTGTGAACAGTCAAGCAGCCCCCCACCATTCAAATTTGGACAAATGAATTATATGGTCAGACCCGAGGATGTACGCAAGAAAGTCGTTTCTCATTTTGTACAAGTGGGGCCCATGGATCAGAGATCCGGACCATTGATCTGTTTGACCAACAACTTGGATAGACTGCCGATGTGTGAATGTTGTTAGCTATCTAAGGCAGAAAATTCACAGGTTATGATTTCTACATCTATGAGTTTTTTAAATGGATATGGTCCATCCATATTGAGAACCAACAGATCAATGGTCTGGATCACTTTTTCGTTTGCAGACATTTACAAACTGAAGACCCGAGTATAGAGTACATATGCCGGTTGCAATAGTCTTTCCTGTCCTCCGCGACGAAAAGTCTTTAACTCAGGTCAAGGGTCTAGAAACTTAGACCATACGTGAGTTGGGTTCGTCGCAACTGAGGCTTATCAGCATGTCTCGCTCCGTTAATTGCGCACAAACAGATATGGTGCAAGGATCTGAGCCATTCGTATCGTGATCACCAACTAAGTGGATGACAATCTACAAGTGATGAGAGAGAGATGATTCTGACTGCCATATGAATAGATGAATGTTGACTGCTGTGATGAAAACGTTTAACGGTTCACATTCAACTCCATGAATCAATGGTCAGGGTCATATTTTCAGCAGACAGTGAAAATGGGTCGTGGATGTTTGATTTCAGTCATGGAAGGACGGTTGTGATTATGGGATCCAGTTCTTCGAATGTGGGATCCATGAAGCTGAGTACAAGGCCAAAACGACTCATATCGGTTCTGCACCATTACTGAAATAGGGAAACATCCAAACAAGTGTAATGAATGAGTATCAATGAATAATGTCCCAACAGTGGTCCCTATCACACTGATCGTGCGATGCTAACCGTCAATTTTGCGGCTAGCCTATCAATATCAAAGAGCGTTGGAAGGAAAATCGTCGGTGGACAGCTGAAACAAAGGACCCAAAGTAGTTGGTCTGGTTCGAAGGATATTTATGTGGCTTTTTAGCTGGACGTCTCTCTCTCATATCCTTGAAAGCTTGTGCAGTACTTCGTCGCTGTATTGCAAATGGATCCCAAAGGGCCATCAGAGGGTGGGCGTGATAGCATCTGGACCGTTGATGTCGAGCAGAACAAAGTGGGGTTGATGAGAATCTTTGTTGAGAGAGAGGATCCTACTTCAAAGGTGTTCTCCTTTCCCTTCTTCTTCTTCTTCTTCTTCTTCTTCTTCTTCTTCTTCTCTTCCTCTCTCTCTCCTCTCTCTCTCTCTCTCTCTCTCTCTCTCCTCTCTCTCTCTCTCTCTCCTCTCTCTCTCTCTCTCACTGTTTCGGGATTTCATGGTTGCATGTGATGGGTCAAATAGGAGGGAGGAAGAGATTTGGGGTTGCATGGTTGTATGTAGAGAGAGAGAGAGAGGAGAGAGAGAGAGAGAGAGAGAGAGGAGAGAGAGAGAGAGGAGAGAGAGAGAGAGAATGGATTTTTTTCCTTTTGTGATCTCTTTTGTTGGTTTGTTTGAATTTTATTAATTTATTTTGCCTTTTTATTTTCTAATGAAGGAGAATGGATTTTTAAGGGTGCGTTTGGCTGCACCAAATATCATGATTAATCAGTCTAATTTGGTGCAAATTCTCATTAAACTTGGTGTAAACAAACACACCCTAAAAATGCTTATTCAGTTCCTATTTTAATGAAATGGTGTTTGGATGCACAAGTGAATTGAATGCAAACATTTAGTAAGCAGTAAATATATGATTTTTGCTTCTATTGATATTTGAAAGCAATGTAGCTACAATTCTAGCCTTCATAACCCTAATTGTGACTGAAAGTCCTGTTTGGATGCCACTTTAAAATTATTTAATTTTAAATCTGTTGCAAGGCTTATGGTTGTCAGAAAAAACAAGTGGAAGATCACTTCTCTAGAAATGAATTTGGGTCCCTAACTTCTTCCACACGTACCAAAATGGTTACGTGTGGAAATTATCAAAACGAAAAGGTACAATGCGCTCGAGCTGACAATTAGCTCCCGTGAGGTCGAGCTGTGTGGGCCCCACCGTGATGTGTTTCGACCATCAACACCGTTCATTTTATGGGTACCCTTTAAATTATGAGATATCCCAAAAATCAGCCGTATACGGAACTCATGTGGACCATACCATCTACAATTATGTGAACACACCGTTAAAACATATAAAACCACTTGGTGGGGCCCACATGAGTTTTTCATGCGCCTGAAACTTGGTCTGAACCCTCCTTCGAGTGGGAGACACATAATGGATGGGCTGGATTTGCAAACTACATCTTGGTGGGCCCTCAAAAATGGTTATGAATGTTTTAATGGTGCACGGCCCCTCCCCACTTCTGTACGTGGTGTGGCCCACACAAGTCACGGATTGACTTGATTTTTGAGACCTACACTCACGATGGAATGGTGCATCTTACTGATGGGGTAGATGTTTGAAACACATCACGGTGGGCCCACACAGCTCGACCTCATGGGGCGTTTAAATCAGCTCGAGCACATTGTACCTTCGTTTTTGAGGTCAATGAGGTACAATGCGTTAAAATCAGGTGGCCCCACAAGTGCTTTTATATGTTTTAATGGTGTCTTCGCATAATTTTAGATGGTATGGCCCACCTGAGTTTCGTATACGGCTGATTTTTGGGATATCCCATAATTTAAAGGGTACCCATCAAATGCACGGTGTTGATGGTTGAAACACATCACGGTGGGGCCCACATAGCTCAACCACACGGAAACTTATTGTCAGCTCGAGCGCATTGTACCTTTAAATATCCACGTGTTGTACATTGGTTGTCCCTGATCCAAAAAAAATCATGCTTAATTGTGTATAAAGAACAATCTTGAGAAAAAAAATATAAAAATATATATTTTGTTATTTACTTAATCCCATTTATAAATGCATACAAGGGTTTTTAATTGTTAAAAATAAATTCATGCGAGGACACTATTACCCAATAAATTTTTTTCTTTTTCATTTTTGGCTTTTAAATATTCACACCGAGACCTGGAAAAGACTTATATCTACGTTATTCCATATTGATTACAATAAAGGATGGTGAACGTGATGCGGCACCTGATGAAACCCACTAACTTAAATTTTAGCCTGATCCAAAACTTTAGTGGGCAACTGATATATATATATATATATATATATATTGGGGGGGGGGGGGGGGGGGGGGGGGGGGGGGGGGGGGGGGGGGGGGGGGCGCTGTGTGGGTGAGCTGTGTGGGCCCCACTCTGATGTGTGTCGAACATCTACCCCATCAATCAAATGCACCATTCCATGGTGGGCCTAGGGCTTAAAAATCAAGCCAATCCATGACTTGTGTGGGCCATGAGGTTGAGCTGTGTGGGTGAGCTGTGTGGGCCCCCACTCGATGTGTGTCGAACATCTACCCCATCAGTCAAATGCACCATTCCATGGTGGGCCTAGGGCTTAAAAATCAAGCCAATCCATGACTTGTTTGGGCCATGTGGGCCATACCACATACAAAAGCTGTGAGGGATTACCCTCCATTAAAACATTCATAATCATTTGTTGGGCCCATTGAGATGTGGTTCACAAATCCAGCCCATCCATTATGTGTGTCCCACTTGGACAAGGGGCCGGACCAAGTTTCAGACGCATCCAAATTTCAAGTGGGCACCACCAAGTGCTTTTATATGTTTTAAGAATGTCTTCACATGATTTTAGATGGTATGGCCCACCTGAGTTCCGGATACGGATGATTTTTAGGATATCCTATAATTTAAAGGGGACCTATCCCATGTACGGTGTTGATGTTTGACATGCACTAATGGTGGAGCCCACATAGCTCAACCTCATAGAAAGTTCCCGTGAGCTCGACCGCATTGAACTTTATAATATATATATATATATATATTATATATTAATATATATATATATATATATATATATAGTTTTGCTTTCCTTTGTGATGTGTTGCTCACCAAAAAAGACATAAGAGCGTAGACCATATAGGTGTGTGTCTTTGTGTGTGTATATATAATGAGGTCGAGGTCGAGCTGTGTGGGCTCCACCATGATGTGTGTTAAACATATACAACATGCATTAGGACTCAGGTGGGTCACACCATCTAAATCAATGTAAAAACATGTTTAAACATCTAAACATACTTGGTGGTGCCTACTTGACTTTTGGATATGCCTGAAACGTGGTGTGACTCCTCATCCAAGTGGGACACACACAATGGATGGGTTGGATGTCAGAAACACATCTTACTGGACCCTATGAACAATCATGAAGTTTCAATGGGTTGGTAACCACTCTCGACTGTTGTTGTGGTGTGGCCCACCTAAGCCATCGATTGACTTGATTTTTAGGCCCATAGCCCTCCATGGAATGGTGTATCTGTTGACGGAGTGGATGTCTGACACACATCATTTTGGCCCACAAAGCTTGATCTCATGGGAAGCTCCCATAAGCATGACCTTATAATACCATACACATATTATCCCGCATGAAAATAACCTTATATCAAATCAAACAAATAGAGAAAGAAAAATCCAAGTAAACACAGTGAAACAAAAGTTTACTTGAAAAACTCTTACCGAAAAAACCTACGGCACAAGGTAATAATCAATCTACTATAATAAGAAGAATTATATATAAGAAACGAAATAATTTACAACAGAAAACCTAACTTTCCTATACAAAATCTTTGAGAGCAAACGTGTTAGGCTCTTCTCTTCTAACTCAAATCGAGATTATAGGCGTATATATATAAACTCCCACACAATTAAAAATAAAATACTCATGCTTACACAAACTTACGCATTCCATCAGTGGAACCGAGTGACGTTCAGTCATATTAAACTGAACCGACTCACACACATTCAATCGAACCGAAAATGTGCAACTAGAGCATCCATCCATAATTCAGTTGAACCCAAGCTAACATCACAGATCAAACCGAAACAGAGGACCTCCCTGCACCATTACGCATAACGCTAGCCACTGTTATTGTTAGGTAATGGCAGTTACAACCGTTTTTTAATAACGTGATTAGATCCGCGCAAACGATACGAATCTTATCATGTATCCATGTCACTCATATGGATATAATGCAATCACAAGTCGATTTCATATTGTATCCAAACGCCCCTTCAAATTTTGTTTTAGTTGTATTATAAATATATTGCTTTGTTATTTTAAAATTGATTTGAACTGAAGTTTTAGTCTTAGTTCTTTCTCAAGTTGAGTTTCTTGTTTAAGCCCAGCTATGGCTATTGTACGTAAAGTAAGAATCCTTCTTACAGCTGCACATGCCATTGTTGATTACGGGCGTGAGATCCAACCATTGATCAGGTGGCCCAAACAGTACACGGTGATCTCACCCAGGAATCAGACTGGTTAATTTATCAGGTGGGCCACACGTGTTGTTAGAAAATTGGCTGTTAAAAGAAAATGGGCGACAAGCTTCCCGATCAACGGACTGGCTTGATTTTGGGCCATTGCGCATATATGGTTGGATCTCCTGATGAATAGCTTGAATTCTTCACACCTGTGTCACTCTCTCATGTGTTCATATGAGCAGCAGTTGTATTTCTGTCCCTTAACTAAATATTTTTAGATTTGAAATGGGAGACTGAAGAGTTATATTTGCTTGAGTAGTGCAAGAACCGGACCATCCCAATGGTGGGGTCCACCGTCCCACTCATCAGGTTCACAGGCCACATTGATGTGGATGGGCGTTATGAGGTTGATCATCGTCTTCCTCAAGGATAACTACCCTGAATACACAAAGTTTCTCTGAACTCCTCACAGAGATTCCTAATGTACATGAGGAAAGAAATAGAAAATAATTTATAATAATTCAAAATAAATTGATTCATGGTATATATTAAAAAAAAAAAAATACAATCTTTTAAATAGTGATATCAAACCTTGAAAGAAGTCTCGTAATCAAACTCCATGAGATTTGTAACTTACTGTAAATAGTAAACTTACTATTTAGTTTATTATTCATAGACTGTCATAATTTATAATAAACTTCGTGGTTTTTAAACAAAAATAGTTAGTGTCCAATTTAGCCAAACCAAGTTATTCTCCTAAATTTTAGAAGCCCTTTTCATGTTGGTCACGACTACTAAAGATCAACAATTATCATCTAATTAAAACTTACTATAAATAATAAAAACTAAATTAAAAAGTATTTTTGACTGTCCATATATTGGAATCTTGCAAATACGGTGTGGCAATGTGGTGTAGCTGGGTTAGGTGTATCAAGTAGATTCTCCTACCTTAAAATCATTTATGGCACGTCGAATAACTCATTTCAATTGGCAAGATATGCATGTTTTAAGGTTCCGACAGTCATGATCACTTTCGCATCCAATCCGGCCTTCTTTGGCCCATCTTGGACATGAAAGTAACCCGCTCTACATCACACATGCACATAAAAAATGGACAGTTATATAAAAAAACCCAAATTCCACTTTAATCGTATGAGTCGCCACCATGACTAGAATGACCTGATTTTTGGACCGTGCCACATGCATGGCGTGGTCCACCTGATGAACGTCCCTGATCTCGCACCCGTGCCATATTGTAGCGAGAGTACCATGTCAGCGCACCTATGGCGATTCGCTAATCGCCGCCATTTTTTAATTCTATGTAGGAAGTGGATGATCTGATGCTGAGAAGATTCTTGCGAGCACGCGATCTGGACGTCGAGAAGGCCTCCGCCCTGTTCCTCAGGTACCTCAAGTGGAGGCGAGCCGCCATCCCCAACGGTCGGATTTCCGAATCAGAAGTCCAAAATCAGCTTGCCGAGAAGAAGATGTTCATGCAAGGATTCGATAAGAAAGGTCGTCGAATCGGTTTGGTGTTTGGTGGCAAACATCAATCCTACAAAAGAGATTTCGAAGAGTTCAAACGTATGTTCTTGCTTTTGATTCTAACAACTCGAAGGATCTTGACTCAGTTCACAATCTGAGTCAGCATCCCAAACCCAGTTTCCAGTGTAATGATACTTTCAACACGTGTGAGATCTGGGTCGTTCATCAGGTGGGCCACACTGTTATTGTCTGCTGGTCCAAAAAATCATGCCGATCTGGCTATCAAGAGTGGTTAACATGGGATGATAAACGTGCGCATTAAATGAGCATGCGTGACCCACCTGATGATTGGACTGGATTGATTTGTTTGGCCAGGGATCTATTATGGTGTGGCCCACCTCATGAATGGCCTTAAAAAAACGCATGCATGTGCCTAACCAGCAGAGACTTCTGAGTCAACTCAGTGAGTTTTTCAAGCAATTGATTATGTGACTCGATTATCTTATGGGTACATTGATTATGTGTATGGCACACGTGCACAAGATTGAGCGGTCCATCAGGTGGGCCACACTGTATAGATCTTCTGGCCCCAAAATCAGGCATATCAATTTATCGGAATGGAACACATGAGCAGCTAAAACGAAAGTTCTTTTTCTGTCATCCATTTGTACCCACCTGGCGAGTCAACGGTCATGATTTTTATAGGAGAAGACATCTAAACGGTGTACCCCACCTCGTGGACCGCTTGGATCATCCACATGCATGCCACGTCAGCAATGTGCCATTGGTTTGCATGGTCGATTTTAATTGTTGGGAACTCGAGTTTTCTTAAATCTTCATTGAGCTAATGATCAATCTCTTTGATCTGTCGTAGGTTTTGTAATATACACTCTGGAGAAGTTATGCGGCAGGTAATTTCTTCGCTTGTCACTGTACACGTGCACAACACATGTGCGGGACATCTGAGCCGTGCGCGTTGGGTGAGTCCCACTGTGGATGATCTGGCCACATGATCAGCCGATCAGATCTTCACGTTGGTAGACGTACAAGAGAAGGGAATGATTTACATGCGCTGGAACATATGGTAATTACCATATGTAGGGGCTGTGGGGTCCACCGTGATGCGTGTGTAAAATCCAAACTGTGCATCTGGTTTTGACTTCTCATGTTCTTCGAAAATGAAATAATTATCCTGATCTAAAACATATGTGGGACCCACCACATAGAGAAATCTGCTCTGACGTCTAGGACCTATGTATTCACATGTTGTGTGCAACCTTTATCTTTTAATAGATTTACTTTCATAACATTCGATTATTCTGGTAGAACACACCTGATGATCGGGTTGGATGACATATACACAACACAGTGGACCCCACTTTCCATCTGTAAGTTTGTAAGGTGGGCGTCCTCCTCGCCAATGTTCCCATTGTTTCGTTTAGTGTGGCCCATATGAAATGTATATCAGGCTGGATTTTTGTATTCCGGGTTAAAATTGGGGGACTTGTCTGATGGACGGATTGGATGAAACTAAAACATCACAGTGGACCCTACAATGCTCGAACGTGTGTGATCATGTTTTAAGTCGCTGAGTCTTTCAACCATGTGTATATGATCATTTTCCCAAAACCAATTATTAAATTTTAAAGGAAATAACACTGTCAACGGTCCACATTCGACGTGCATGTGTGACCCCAACGGACCCACTTGATCTCTCTAGTCGAAACATCTACCGTCGGGCCCACGTGATGCTCAGCTCAGATTCTCCACCACGTGTGCATGGTTGGCACGTGTGATCATGCAGTTTTAGTACCGAAACGCTGTTTGTTATGGCAGTATGCAAAACGGGGAGGAAAAGTTCATAGCGATCGGTGATCTCGAAGGATGGGGTTACTCGAACTGCGACATCCGTGCGTACATAGCAGCTCTGGACATCATGCAGGTTCGTTTCTCCACCGTTGGATCTTTTTCCTCGAATAAATTTTTAAGAAAATCGGAGTTCTTGAAAACTCACTGAGTCTAACTCAACTCAACTTGACCGGGACTCGGAAAACAACTGTTTTCAATGGACTCAATTGAATTCTTGATTTTGGATGGAGAGAAAACAAGTGAGTTCGAGTCAACAAAGAATGTAAGGAGTTCTCTTCGTCTCACACAGGCAGTGTTTGGATGTATAATTGAATTGAATTGAATTGCAATAATTTAATTCAATGAAGTGAAAATAACTAAAGGGTGACCTGAAATGGTCGATTGAACTACTGCATTTAACTCAGGACACGAGCTTTCTGGCAATGGGTTAGGTGGGCCCCTGGGTCTACTGGCCTGACCCATTTCTGAGGCAGCTCCTAGCTGGCTTGGGCTAGAAAATATGGCCCCATTTAAGTAAATGGGTCCTACATGGGTTGAACCCTACCTCCTTACCCAACTTGTCTGTACAGATCATTGATGAACTTGGCCAGATGATCTGTCCTAACCCAGCCCAAAATCCATAAAGTAATAGAAGGTAAGTGCAAGCACATGGATAGGACGAATGCCAAGCTGACAATGTCAGTGATGACGTGAACCAATATTCCAATGCAATAAAATAGGGAATTTATGCTTGTATTCACTTTTTAATGGCTTGTACGGTGTCAGATTGGTCCGTACAGTTCGACGCAACTACAATAAATGGGCCTATGTTGGTGGGGGCTGGGATTAATGAGTTTTTAAGTTGGTTGGGTGGCTACAAGGTAATGAGTGGCGATTGGGTCAGTGCCAGATGGGTTCGAGGATAGGACAGACCCGACCAGAACCGAACCTAACCCATTTCCTCCCTAGCCGTTTTATCCATGTTGAATTGGGTTATTGCAATTCAGTTTAATTGAGCATCCAAACATGCCTTTCTCCTCAATCATTTTGGCCATGTTGAATTGGGTTTTTGCAAATCAGTTTAATTGAGCATCCAAACATGCCTTTCTCCGCAATCATTTTGGCCATGTTGAATTGGGTATTTGCAATTCAGTTCAATTGAGCATCCAAACATGCCCTTCTCCCCTCCGCCATTTAAAACATGATTGTACTCTGAATTCTGATGATGGCAGAACTACTACCCGGAGCGGCTGGCAAAGGTGTTTTTGGTCCATGTGCCGTACATATTCTGGACGGCGTGGAAGATTGTCTATCCGTTCATCGATGATAACACGAAAAAGAAGGTATGATCGATGGTCCTGATGATATGCATACATTCAAGTATCAACTAGCCATCGTACGAGTGGGCCATTTGGTGATCCATACCGTTAGACAGATGGGCCCCACCATTGATGTCAGATATTCATGAAATCTTCAGATTTGGGAAATCCTAGCTTTTGATCTTTTGGCCTATTTTCACTTGAATAAGGACCGTTTCTAGTTGTAGGCCACTGATCCATAGGTTAGGATCCCTCAATCTGGGATTTCTTTTTGGAAGCCCCCCATCCGGAGTGAGGCCCATCAAATTGATGGTCAAGATCACCGATCTGTGAGCTCCAAATCATGTGCCTTAGTCTCGGAAACGGGTGGCTATTAAAAAAAAGGCCGAAACGAAGGACAGTGTGGATAATCTCATAAATGAGAATTTTACATGGCAGCCATTGAAATGTGTTGTGGGGCCTAACAATATTGATTGTTTAGAATCATAAGCTGTCCACGATGGATCCCAACCGATATATGGACCAAAATGTTGATTGGACCTAGTTTTGTATGAAATGATCCTGACCGTTCAATTAGAGGCTATCGATCAGATGGTTAGAATGCCGGACCAATGTGATGTTTGCATGGTAGCCAATGAATTGTTTCTTGAACATAACTGGTGGTCCAGATCGATTGATTGCACTAAACGTACTGATGCAAGTGGGAGCACCATAACTCATACCGCACCGAGAGTACTGGATCATTTCCCAAAAAGAAGCGGATTGCATCACGACTCAGCCACCAGGGATATCCCTGCTGGCAGGCACTGTGGGGCCTACCGTGATGTTTTTATTTTATCCACGCCGTCCATCCGTTTTTCCATATCATTTTAGGGAATGTGCCCAAAATCGAAGCAGATCACAAGCTCTAGAGGACCATACCACAGGAAACAGTGGCGATGATGACAGACACCGTTGAAACCTTCCTATGGCCCGTCGTGATATTTATTTGCCATCCAACCTATTCATAAGGTCACGTAAACCTGGATGAAGGTAAAACGCAAATATAAGCAAGATTCAAAGCTTTTATGAGGCCCAAAAAGTTTTTTATTGTAGGCGCTCAGTACTGCTTCCTGTGGTGTGGTCCATTTGAGATTTGGATCTGCTTCATTTTTTAGATAAATCCCTAAAATGATCTGTAAAAACAGATGGACGGTACTGATATAGAACACATGTATGAAGGTAGGCCCCACTGCGCCTGACACCGGGAATTCGCTTCATTCTCAAATATGGCTTGTTCGTATCCAATAAAGAAAGATTTACTTCCTACCAACGTGTCACTTGTGTATAACATGTGAGCCATTCAAAAGATGGGCCACATCAAAGAGATGACCTGGGGAGCGCTCATTCGTCAGATGGGCTTCAATACTGAAATTGATGGACAGCTCCAAATGGTATTCATGGCATGGCCCATCTCTTCCACGGCTCAGATGTTCCAATGCAGTGACACAGCAACGTATTTTTGCTGTATTCATTTGTAATAAAGATCTTGTATAATTTTCCGTACTTGTCCCTGTGCAGTTCGTATTTGTGGAAAACAAGAACTTGAAATCAACACTGTTGGAAGATATTGATGAGAGCCAGCTCCCAGAGATCTACGGTGGAAAATTGCCGTTAATTCCAATTCAAGACTCAACAGCTTAGCCCGCAATCCGCATCCCTTGAATCATTTGCAACTTTCTCCAGTGTGTGAAGCTAGTGTAGACCCGAGTATTTTTTCATAAGCTCTTCATCGAAGGAATTTCTCTTCCAAGTTCTAATGCTACCCATGCGTGTGTACTCCTTTGCAAATGTCCACAAACGTTGTAAAGGAACTTTAACACACGATGTTTTTTTTAATTATTTATTTTCTGCTAATGTGTAACTTTGGTGGAAAATCTCAGCCGTGAGGATGGTGGGCCATACTAAGAAGATTCCCTGAAGCAAAAAATAGGCATATTCCACTGATTACGTGGGCAACACACATGCGTTGATTCGGACAATTGGGTATCCACTTATTTCGATGGTGCAGCCCTAATGGACCATCGTGCTTTTCACCTATCCAACCATTTGCACGGATCGGATATTATAGATATATGACAGATCATAGGAAAGAAAGCGTTGTATGTTCAAGTTCCTATATCACATTGTATGTGAACATTTCCCAATCTCCTCCATAGGGGTGCACATGGGTCAGTTCGGTCTGGTTTTGGGGTGAAACCAAAACCGAACGAACGGTTCTAAAATATTCGAAACCGGAGCTGGACCGTTAGCACCCTAGAACCGAACCGGAATCAGACTGTTAAAATCGGTTCGATTCCGGATCGGTTCCACGGTTTTGGACATGTTTTATTTTATAATCCAGCCCATGTACATTCGTGTTGTGTTCCATTTGATGAATGATTTAGATATTGTATAAGGTGTGTAAAAATATATTTATGGAAATAATCAAATAGTGCATTGTAAACCATAAATCATGAGTCAAATATGAAAACAATCAAAGGGTTTCCTGTTCGGTTCCATGGTTCGGTTCGGTTCTACATACCCAAAATCAAGAACCGAACCGATGTAATTGGTTCTTTGATTTTTGGAACTGGAATCGGAACCGGTATACTCTAGAGCTGGACCAAACCGGACCGTTTGGTCAGTTCCGATCCGGTTCCATAGTTCTACCAGTTCGATGTGCACCCCCACTCCTTCACACTGGAGCGGATTAGGTGCGACCCCGGCCTTACTTAAGACAATGCGGCCCTTACCGTAGCACCCACCTTGATGTATGTATTGTAAATCCACTCCATTCATCTGTTTTGAAAGATCATTTTAGAGAAAGAATCGAAAAAGGAAGTAGATAAAAATCTCAAGTAGACCCCACCGTAGGAAGAAGTGTTGATTAGCCATTAAAAACTTCTGGTGGGGCGCAAATGTTTTGGATCAAGCCAATATTTGTTTTTTTCCTTCATCTAAGTTTCCTTTTCAAGGGTTGGATGGTAAATAAACATTAAGGAAACATTATAATGTGCCGCGGGAACTTTTTAATCGGTCGAATGTTCAATCACCACTGTTTCTTCTAGTATGATCCACCTTCCTTCTTTTTTTATTCTTCTTTTGTTAGCTTGTTAATACACCCACTGACCAATGTCAGTTCACACTTCACTGTTAGCCACCCCCACTAGGAAATCCATACCAAGACGTCAGTGTTGAAACCAGGTATCTTTCACTCAGTCTACCACTTGAGCTATAGACCTGGGTGTTCTAGTATGATCCACCTGATATTTGAATCTGCTACAGTTTTTGGGCTTGTGCAGTAAATATTCTGGAAATATGGATGGACGGCGTAGATATACAATAAATACATCAAGGTGGGCCCCACGGTAAGGGCCGCACCTAATCCGCTCCCCCCTTCATACCATTAAAATCAGATGTCTTGCATGGGAGAATTGAATTCATGCATGATGCAAGCTAAGGGACAGCTAAGGGACTGCTATTTGGTGATTAAGGCTGTTGATTTGGTGGGTCGTATGACGGTGATGCCAGAAACTTCTTCCATGTTAGAAGATTTTAACAATTCAATCCGTAGCCAAAAAATAGAGAGTTGAAAACAAATACACCGACAGTTCGGGAAAAAGGCCACATTGGATGGACATGATCTTTCCATCTGAATTGTTATCGTCCATGCCTCATCTAAGGTGGGCCCAATCTGGCAAACGGTCTGGATCAACGAACCATGGGCACCACTTTTACCAACGGTACATGTTAGGCTGGGTCCCACTGAATTTTTGCATTAGCCCAAAGAAGGTTTCAGTAGTGGTTGTCTCCCGTCACTGCTATTTCCTGTAGGGTCTGTCTGGATACACCAAATAAATTACTTTTTCTACTTTAGCAGATAAGTGATTTATTTTGGATAAGTAACTTTGTTTTAAGATTAATTATAAGTAACTTTTTTACTTAAATGTACATAATCACTTTAATTTTTATTTTTTTTTAACATTTCTACTTTTTTATAAGTTGTTAAAAAGAGACACCATAAGGAATGAAAGAAAGGAGTAACCAATAAGCATTTGTTTGACAAACATACTTATCTTTTTAATAAATAGAAAAGCTAAAATAAGATACTTGAGAAATAAGTAAATTTTCTTAAGCAACCTAGGATGGATTGCGTACTCAGTAACTGAGTACGCTTAGCCTACTGAGTAAAATCTATTAGGTTCAACATAATTTATGTATTTTATCTCCTCTGTCCATCCATTTTATCAGATAATTTTAATGCTTGAGTCAAAAAATAAAGCATATCTAAAACTTAAATGGACCACACCACAGGAAATAGTGTGAAGTGAATGTTTACTGTTGAAAATTTCTTTATGGCCACAAGTTTGGATGACAAGTAAATATCATTGTGGGCCCATAAAGGTTTCAACAATGGAAATCATTATTCCCACTGTTTCCTATAGTATGATCCACTTAAGATTTGGATATGCTTAAATTTTGGGCTCAATCCTTTAAATGAGCTGAAAAAATGGATGGACAGTGTGGAAAAACCAAGTACATTCACGGTGGGCCCAACTGAGTTTACTCGTGCTATAAGAGCGTACTGAGTTAATCCGTTTCTAGTGCTCATGTGATGCAAATAGAGGTGGGCAAAATAGATCCGACCCGACCAGACCCGATTCAACCCGATCCGACCCGAACCGACGGTCTAGATCAGTCAGGATCAAGTTGGGTAACTCAGATCCAAATGAATTTCAGACCGAATTCGAATTGTGGTGGATTCGGACTGAAATCCGATCCGAATGGATCCGGACAGACCCGATCCGACCCGATCCGGAATCTAGTATTGTATAAATACATTTTAGGTTTTTTACCCTAAACCTAATTAAAAACGCTCTCTCTCTCTCTCTCTCTCTCTTCTCTCTCTCTCTCTCTCTCTCTCTCTCACAGCTCCAATTCCCGCCTCCTATGCCGATGGGTATAATGCCGTTTGGAAGGTGACCCCGCACCGGCCAGCTAGCTGGCGTCAAAGCTCTTTGGCCCACCATGATGTATTTTTAAATCCACACCGTTCAAAGCTCTCACGCACCATCAGGCATCAGATATCTCTCTCCCATTTTCTCTCCATCTCTTATTCTCTCAAGTGCAGAAATTGGAAAGTTAGAGCTTCCAATTTTGGGAGTTTTAGGGCCACAGATTTAGGGTTTTTATGGTTATAATTTTGGAGGTTTTAAGGCCACAAAAATATAGTTTTTATGGTTATGATTTTGAGGATTTTAAGAATTTTGTTTTGTAGATTGTAGGAGAGTATATGAATTTTAGGGCTTCTGGTGTAGTAAATTTGAGGGTCATGAAGATTAAAAATTTTAACGTTTCTGATTTAGTAGATTGTAGATTCATGTAGTTTGAAAATTTTAGGAATTTTTATTGTAAAATATAAATCTGGACCGAATCGTGCCCAATCCGATCCAACTCTGTTTTCCTGACCGAGTCGAACTTGGATCGGATCAGGCAATGCACATTTCGGATCGGTCCGAGTCAGGTGACACGGACTCGGTCCCGGATCGGATCGAGTTCGGGTCAAGCTATTAAGATTTCGGATCGAATCGAGTTGGACCCAATCTGATCCGATCTGGACCGATGCCCAGCTCTAGATGCAAATGCCGCTTTAGAGTCCCACTCAACTTTTCAATCAGCCTGATTTTCAGGCTCATGTTATAACATGAGCATTTGCTGCTTTTCTACGGAGTGGAATCTTGGTGTGCCCACTGAGTTTTTTGCTGCATGGACTCCCATACTACAAGTGTTGCAGGAAATTCCTCTCCATGATTGGGTCCTACCTTAATCATTCGGACGGTTGTACAGGTGAACACGGCCTCGGATTGCCTATGGCCTAAAAACCATCTTCATCAGATAATCTTCAAGAACATGTACCGTTATTAGATTTCAAATCAGCAGGCTCGAAAATTTTCTGGCAACCGTCTACATCATATATTCAATGTGAATGTAATGAATTCTCTTAAATTAAATATTTAATAATCATAAAAAAGTATCAGCGGCCGTCTTAGCTCAGCTGGTAGAGCGCATGGCTTTTAACCATGTGGTCGTGGGTTCGATTCCCACAGACGGCGCATTTATTTTTTTGTTTTTTAGGTCCACCTTCATCCACTTCTCATGTGCTGAAACATGAACGGTCCAGATTACAGACCCCTGATTTGGTGGGGCACGGGCCTGAGTATCATATAACTCCCTAGCTGTTTTACTTGTGGTTAGGCGTGTACATCTAGTCGAACCGAGTCGAGCTAGCCTCAGCTCGACTCGGCTTAGCTCAGTCCTCGAGCCTAACTGGCCAGCTTGCCTCGGTTCGGTCAACAGCTTGGGCTGAGTTCGTCATTAAGGCATTTCTACAAAACTTGAACTGCAACTTCGAAATCTCATTGTTTGTAAAATAGAGGTAATGGTTTTACATGTGTTTTATCAAACACCTTCTAAGTAGCATAAAAACAAAATATATATATATATAATATATATATATATATATATATATATATATATATATATATATATATATATATATATTTGTTTAATGTACATACCTTGCTTGTCACCGACCAAACCTACCTTGCCAGTAGCCAAACCTTCCTTGCCAACGGCCACATTTATTTGAGTCATTTTATCAACAGTTGGTGAGCAACATCAATGGCAAAGTAACCGAGTCACCAAATTGGTTCGATCCGAGTTCGATTCGAGTTGGATTCAATCCGAGTTGAGTCGAGCTGGGGCCTGGTCGAACTCAGCTCGAACTCATTTTCGAGCTCAAAAAATCAACTCGACTCGGCTCGAACTCAGCTGCGAATCGAGCTTTTTCGAGTCAAGTCGAGCGAGCTAACCGAGCTAGCTCGGTTTGTGTACACCCCTACTTGTGGTATGCTTCATCCACTTCTCATGTTCTTAAACATGAACGGTCCAAATTACCAGGCCCATTGTGGTGGAGGAGAGCCAGAGAATCAAATCAATCGGACGATCTTAATCGTCCATTCACATCCATCATTGGGAATGTTTGATCACTATAAACTGTGGGGTATGATCTACCAACCAAAGGCCCTACAATTTGGACGGTTCATATTACATACATTTCATTCCTGTTACAATAACAATGAGTTGCCACGATTTTAAAAATATTAGTTAGCAGATGCCAAATAAGCTAGCTCAGTATAGGACCCACCATTCCTTGGGTCGGTTGCAGAGTTTTACTGTGGTCCCATGCTTGGTGGGCCCTATTTTAGTGGGCCCAAAAAGAGAATATCCCAATCAATCTAGTGGACCTTTAAATCAATAGAGCCGAAGATGGTAGTTTATTTGGCAGGCATTCATATCCCACGACTAACGAAGCTCATGTTTCGTTAATCCAGACCATAGGTGTATTCCATCCTACGGTGGATGGGCCATGCCCGATATCTGTCAACGAGGAAGATTCTGCTATGCGGTTGGTGAATCTTGACCGTCCATTCAATGTGCCTTATCATGGGTGGCCCGTCGTTGAACTACCACACCAATTGAAAAATCATTGGTGGTCATCAGAAGAATGTCTAGGATCATCTAATCAGCGGGTTTTTTTTTTTTTTTTTTTTTGCGGGGGAGAGGATCCTGCATGGTGAGTCGCGATGAACTGCAAGGCAGTTTCATCAAAGCGGTTCAGCGAACACAATTCTCAGGACGCACACATCGATGAGCTTGCCTGATGAACGTACCGGATATGGCAAACGCATTCTATGTAGGCATGCTTAGGGCGCCTGCGTTTGGTGCATCCATTCCGGTCAGGAATATTTGGAGATTTTTGTTGTATTTTATTTTAAAATAAATACTAAAATTTCATTTTCAAATTTTTGGTTTCCCTCCACATTTGGAATTGTTGGTGTTTTTGACTTGCGTGTTTTGTCCCACATCGGATTTGACAAAGAAAATCCTCTTATATATAAGATAGGCTTTTTGCCTTAGGCTTGATCCTTATTCAAGGGGCATGTGAATTTGGTCCAGTGGGGGGTCTATGTCAATAGCTTTAATCTATGTCATTAACCACACGCGTGCGCACCGAGCCGAGTCCGTGTTCGCGTGCACGACGGGCTGGGCGAGGGCACAAGTGCGGGTGCAGGTGCAGTGTGAGTGTACTCGCGTAGGTGTGTGTGTGTGTGTATGGGTACTCGCGGGACTTTATTTACGAGAGTGTACTCGCACTTGCGCCTTTTCGTTTTAAACCAGAGAGGTGTGTCCGTTCCGGTTGGTCGCATCTGTTGGGTTTAAACCCAACGGACCTAATTCTTTGTAAAGGGTGCTTATGCACCACTTCGGAGTCTATATAAAGACTTCCAATTCACATTTCAAAATACAAAAAATTCTTTTTCTTATATAAAACTCTCTCTGATATTCCGTTTTTAAGAATTTTGATTATTGAGTCAACTCAGCACTTTCCAGTTAAACTGCAAGTGGTTCGAGCCCGCGTACAGTGAGTGCACCGCTGGGACCCGGTCATAGTCATTGTATCATGGAAGTCGATTGCGCTGGAAACCTGTTGCACTTGGGACGCTCTCCAAGGGAAGCAAATTCGATTTCAAGCCGAGTGACTCAGTCACACCTCGACTCAATTCAATAAGTCTTCTTTCTCAAAAATTTTATTTTCTTTTTTGGTTCTCGATTTTAATAGTCTATTTAATTCAACTAAATATTTCAACAATCTTGAAACAGAATTGTTGAATTACATAGATTATGACTATCGTAACAGTAAATGCTTCTGCTGAGTTAGCTAAAATCGAACCGTTTGCTGGACAATACTTTAAACGGTGGAAACAGAAACTGATGTTCGCATTGACCACCCTTAAAGTTTCATACATACTATTTGAATTATTTACTATAAATCCAGCAAATCAAACCGAAGTAGCAGATGAAAATAATTATAAAAACTATATTATAAACTCTTTGTCCAACGAATTATATGACGTGTATGCTTCTTATGAATCTGCTAAAAACATATGAACTGCTTAGAAAAGAAGTACGTATTGAAAGATGCAGGTACTAAGAAACATGCAATTGCTAATTTCCTTCATTATGAAATGACAGACAATAAATCTGTCACAAATCAGATTCATGATTTTCAAAATCTAGTTCACGAATTGTCAACTGAAGGAATTAAATTAGACGAAGTATTTCTGTCAGGAGCGCTAATAGAAAAGTTATCGCCCTCCTGGAAAGAATAAAAATAGAATGAAACATAAAAAAAAACGGTGTTTCTTTGAAAACCACTATCGTACACATACGAATAGAGGAGGCGAATAGAATCAGGGACCAAAAAGAAAATAGAAATGAGATATATTCAAACGCGAATCTTATGAAATCAAGTTAGAGAAATAATAAGAAAAATGGCAAATGTCATAACTGTGGTAAACCTGATCATTATGCAAATGAATGCAGGCTCAACAAGAAGAATGCAAACAATCAATTCAAGAAAAATGAAAATTGCTACAACTGTGGAAAGCTTGGGTATCATATTAAAACTTGCATGCTTAAGAAAAACAAAGATAAGCTGCAGACTAATCTTATAGAAACAGGTAATGAGTCTGACATGCTAGTAGCTATGGTGTCAAAAGTCTTCATTATAAACAACTTGAAGTTGGTATTAGATACTGGTGTAACTAGGCACGTGTGCAAGGATCGTAGCGTGTTTACCTACTACCAAGTATCATGAGATAATGAACAAATGTTCATAGATAATACTAGAACGTCTCCAGTTGTAGGGAAAGTGAAAGTACTTCTAAAACTTACTTTTGGAAAAACTCTAATGTTGAATGATGTCCAACATGTGCTTGACATTAGAAGAAACTTGGTCTCTGGTTCGCTCCTCAATAAGGCTGGTGTCAAGTTAGTTTTTGATTCAGATAAGCTTGTAATGACTATAAATGGAATTTTTGTTAGGAATAGATACTGTAGTGATGGTTTATTCATTGTAAATATATCCAATGATAATAATAATAATAAGACATCTAGTTTTGTTTATATCGTTGAACCCTTTTATCTATGAGATAGCAAATTAGGTTACGTGATTGTAGTATCTTTGAATAAAATGAAAAAATTAGGTTTATTATCTAATATATCTAATGAAGAATTTGAAAAAATGTGAAACATGTGTAGAATTAAAATTAATTAGAAAACTCTTTAAACGAATAAAAATATCATTTGTTCTATTAGAATTGATACACAGTGACTTAGGTGATTTTATAAATCACATGTTTAAAGGTAGAAAAAAATATTACATAACTTTTGTAAATGACTACTCTAGGTTCACTAAAGTCTATCTGTTAAAGAATAAAGATGAAGCTTTAAATGTTTTTTCTAAGTATAAAACTGAAGTTGAAAATCAGTTAAATATAAAAATTAAAAGACTTAGAACAGATAGAGGAGGTGAATATGAATATTTTCAATTTAGAAAATTATTTAAAAAGAGTAGAATAGTTCACGAAACTACAACTCCTTATACACCAGAACGAAATGTAATAGCAGAACGTAAGAATAAAACTCTAAAAGAAATGATGAATGCTATGTTAAACCGTTCAAGCTTACCCTCAAATATGTGGGGAGAAACAATTTTATCTGCTTGTTATATCCTAAATATGATTTATTGTAAATCTTCTGAACTAACACTTTATGAACTTTGGAAGAATCGTGTTCCTATATTAAACTGTGGGAGTATCTTGCTAAAGTAGGATTACCTGAAACTAAGAAAAGAAAATTAGGTCCTAAAACCACCGACTGTGTATTTATAGGTTATGCACAAAACAGTGCAGCCTACAGGGTTTTAGTTTTAAAAACTAAAGATAATATTCTACATCCTAATACAATTATAGAAGTCAAGGATGCAGAGTTCTTTGAGAATGTATTCCCTATAAAATCTAAATCTATAAGAATAGAGGGAGTTATGAATCAGATATCGCGTCTATTAATAAAGTGCTTGCGAGAAAGTATTAGAAGAGATACAACCAAGAAAAAGTACTAGGGTTAAAAGAGAACTAACCTACGAGATGGTTTTTTCACCTTCTTAGTACAAGACGATCCTACAACTTATACAAAAGTGATTGATTCTTTAGATGCAACCTTTTAGAATGAAGCAATAAATGATGACTTGGAATCTATTATATTTAATAACACTTGAGAGTTTGTAGACCTACCACCTGAAAACAAACCAATAGATTGTAAATGAGTGTTTAGAAAGAAACTAAAATCATATGAGACTATTGATAAGTTTAAGGCTAGGTTGGTAGCGAAAGACTTTAAGCAAAAGGAATGAATAGATTACTTTGATACATATTCCCCTGTAGCTAGAATTACAACTATCAGGGTCTTAATAGCAATAGTCTCCATATATAAACTGGTGGTACACCAAATGGACGTTAAGACAGCTTTCCTAAATGGAGATCTAGAAGAAGAAATATATATGGAGCAACCTGAGGGTTATAAGATATCAGGTAAAGAAAATAAAGTATGTAAATTAATTAAATCACTATATGGTTTAAAACAGGCTCGTAAACAATGGCATGAAAAATTTGATAGTGTTTTAAAATCAAATGGTTATCATATAAATGATGTAGATAGATATGTATATAGTAAAATTTCTGAAAATGATTATGTTATTATATGCTTTTATGTTGATGACATGCTTATTTTTAGAACTAATATTAAATTAGTTATTGCGACTAAGAGATTTTTAGCATCTAAATTTAACATGAAAGACTTAGAAGAGGCTGATGTAATCTTAGGTATTGAAGTAACTAGGAAAGATGGTATTATTGTATTATCACAATCTCATTATGTTGAGAAGTTACTGAAGAAGTTTAACCATTTTGACTGTTTACCTGTCAGTAGTCCTTATGATTATAATGTAACTCTCATGAAGAATACAAAAAATAGTGTGTCTCAATTGGAGTATTCCATAATAATTGGTAGCCTCATGTATCTAACAAACTACACTAGACCAAACATAATTTTTGCAGTAGAAAGACTAAGTAGATATATACATAACTCTGAAAAAGAACATTGGAATGCCTTGTCTAAGATTTTGAGATATCTAAAAGGTAATATGGCATATGGTTTACATTATAATGGTTTCTCTGCTGTATTAGAAGGATACGGTGATGCTAACTGGATCAGTGATTCAGATGAGACAAAATTCACTAGTAGATATGTCTTCACTTTGGGTGGAGGAACAGTCTCTTGGAAGTCTACTAAACAGACATGTATCGCTCTCGGTCGACTATGGAATCCGAGTTTATTGCCTTAGAAAATGCTATATCAGATGCCGAGTGGCTTAGAAATCTCTTAGCTGATATACCATTGTGGCCAAAGCCTGTATCGGCCGTGTCTATTCATTGTGACTGTCAAGCAGTTATAACAAAAGCAAAGAGTAAAATATATAATGGAAAGAGCAGACATATCAGACTCAAACACAACACATTCAAACACATGTTGCGTGATGGAATCATATCTATTGACTTTGTGAGGTTAGAAAAGAATATAGCAAATCCTCTGACCAAAGGACTATCTAAAAGTTAGTCAATGATACATCGAAGGAAATGAGGCTGAACCTAATATATGAGCTGCTAGTGTCGGCAACCCAACCTATACAAGTGGAGATCTCATGAGATATGTTTAATGTGTAAACAACAAGATACGAGGTAGACGATTGCACTGAGTTATATGATCTCATTATATGGTGTACAGTGCGAGCAACAACACAGAAGGATGAGTTTTTAGAACTCTTAATGGATCTATAGCCATATATTTGGTGGTGTATACAGTTGCTGCATACACTTTGTGAAATTCACCTATATAGGTGTGGAGGTGGAGGCCGCTTCCTATTAGAATATAGACGAATTCTCTAAGAGCACTCATGAAATCCAGGTAATAGTGTATGACCGAAACGTACCGAATTGCAGAATCAATTGCAGAGGAAGAGTTGTGTGAGTGACATGTATTTACGATTTACATTAAAAGGATTCAGGTTCAAGACTATGGTGTCACCTGATTCCTGTAGGCCTATCTTGCTTACTATAATGTCAGTTCAAGTTTATGGTGACACCAACACTATTGCACAACTATTACGCTTTAACCCGAAAGAGTTTTATTTTAAAACATGCAAGAGATTGTTGTATTTTGTTTAAAAATAAATATTAAAATTTGATTTTTAAATTTTTGGTTTCCCTCCACATTTAGAATTGTTGGTGTTTTCGAGTTGTGGGTTTTGTCCTACATCGGATTTGACAAAGAAAATCCTCTTGTATATAAGATAAGCTTTTCGCCTTGGGCTTGAGCTTCATTCAAGGGGCATGTGAATTTGGTCATGTGGGAGGGCTATGCCAATAGATCTAATCTATGTCATTGACCACACATGCGCGCGCACGCGCCGAGCCGAACCGAGTCGTGCCATGCCGTGCCGAGCCAAGCCGAGTCCGAGTCCGAGTCCGAGTCCGAGTCTGTGTCCGTGTGCGCATACGCGACACAACGCGGCGGGACGAGATGGGCTGGGCTGGGCCTAGGCGCAGGCACGGGTGCGGGTGCGGTGCGAGTGCATTTGCGCCTTTTCGTTTTAAACCAGAGAGGTGTGTCCATTCCGGTTGGTCGCATCTGTTGGGTTAAACCCAACGGACCTAACCCTTTGTAAAGGGTACTTATGCACCACTTCGGAGTCTATATAAAGACTTCCGATTCATATTTCAAAACTTCCAATTCACATTTCAAAATACGAAAAATCCCTATTCTCATATAAAACTCTCTCCGATATTCCATTTTTAAGAATTTTGATTGCTGAGTCAACTCAGCACTTTCAGGTTAAACCGCAAGTGGTTTGAGCCCGCGTACAGTGAGTGCACCGTTAGGACCAAGTCATAGTCGTTGTATCCTGGAGGTCGATTACACTGGAAACTTGTTGCACTTGGGACGCTGTCCAAGGGGAGCAAATTCGATTTCAAGCCGAGTGACTCAGTTACGCCTCAACTCAATTTAATAAGTCCTCTTTCTCAAAAATTTTATTTTCTTTTTTGGTTCTCGATTTTAATAGTATATTTAATTCAACCAAATATTCCAACAATTTTTACCCCTGTAAATCTCACCTTTTAAACCATTAGGCATACTATTTGCAGACGAAAATACCCTTACTTCATAAGATCTGTATCCATCAGTTCTATTACTACTAATATAATTCGTAGCAATTTCTTCTGTAGCTAAAAGTTCATACAATTACAGATAATTGAATGAGCCTAACATGAAATTAAGCGAGCTTCAAATGAAATTGAATGAGCTTAACATGAAATTGAGCGATGCTAACATGAAATTAAGCAAGCTTCAAATGAAAATGAGCAAGGCTAACATGAAATTGAGCAAGCTTCCAATGAAATTGAACCAGCTTCAAATAAAAATGAGCAAGGCTAACATTAAATTAAGTGAACTTCAAATGAAATTGAATGAGCCTAACACGAAATTGAGCGATCTTTAAATGAAATTGAATGAGCTTAACATGAAATTAAGTGAGACTAGCATGAAATTTAGCAAGGCTAACATGAAATTAAGCGAGCTTCAAATGAAATTGAACGAGGCTAATTTGAAATTGAACAAGCCTAACATATAATTGAATGAGCTTCCCATAAAATTCAACAAGTACTTTGGTGAACTTGACCGAGCAGTTCATGAAATTAACTGAGCATTACATCAATTTGTGGAAGTTCTTGGTCATATTTTTATGATATCTCTATCAATTTTATGAAATGTTGTACAGTTTCACCAATCATACACCGGCAATTTCACCGACAAATCAAGCAAATTGCCAAGAAGTAGGTCAAAAGGACTAAAGATAGATCCAAATCTCAAAAGTTTCATAAATTGCTGCCTGTAGCCACTGGCTATTGGTCCGACATCATGTATATATTTCATCTACGCATATCATTTTATGGCATGATCCAAAAAACAAGATAGATCCAAGTCTCAAGTGGACCACATCACAGGAAATTATGTTGATTGAACTCACACCTCGGGTACAAAAGTTTTTGGTCAAGCTGATATTTGATTTTATCTTTCATCCAGGTGTGTGGACATTTAATCACTACTGTTTTCCAATGGTGGGATCCACCTGAAATTTAGTTCTGTCTCATTTTTTGTAATCAAGCCTTAAAATGATCGAAAAAATATGGACTGGTGGATAAAACATACACCATGGTGGGGCCCACGGAGCACCGACCAGTAGCCAATCCGCGTCCCCCCATGTAGCGTTCCCCGTATGGTCTACATGATTGGTGGCCTTCATCTTTCCATGTGTCATGAAAATGGGTTTCACAGGAAATCCAGACCATTGATATGTTGTGTTCCACCGTGGATGGAGTACTCCCCAGTTCCCATATATCTTATTGGCAGGAAAATTTATAACCTTTCAGTTTTCGGCCCACCGATAGAGACGGCAGAGAAGAAAAGTATAAAAAAGTTCACGTTTAACTAAATATTACAAGATTTGTTTCCAAAATATTTAATCCAGGAGAATTCCAATCCGTTCTCATCCACGGAGAGACCCAATAGACAGTCTGGATTACCGATCCATGGGTATCGATCGTCAGAACTGAAAACAAGTGTACACTTTGCAAAGATGCGGGCCACGTATTGTATGATTCTCGGAAGCGGATTGCGTCCTACCCCAACAGGACTACAATCCGTCCGCGCAGGGCTATGTGGGGCCCACTATGATGTAAGGATTTTATCCACGCCGTCCATGCATATTTAAAGATAATTTTAGGAAATTTAACCAAAATCGATATAGAAACAAGCCTTAAGTAGACCACAAATTTTGGATTGTCCTCTCACCATTAAAAACTTCTTGGGAGCTGAAGAAGTTTCAAATCAATATTATATTTATGTTTTTCGCTTCATCCATGTATACAAGACATTATGAATAGGTTGGATGATAAAAATACATCACGGTAACCCCCAGAAAAGTTTCAACGGTAAGTGTCATTATCACCGATGCTTCCTTTGGTGTGGTCCACTTGAGATGTAGAATTCCATGATTTTCGTCTTAGTTCAGTAAAATAATTTTTTAAAAGTGATTAACGGCGTGGATAAAATCCGTACATCAAGGTGGGACGCACAGAGTCCTGTCTGGACGGATTATTGTCCGGGCGGGGTAGGACGCAATCCGCTTCCGATGTTTGGCCTTCTTTAGTCATTCCTCCAGCTTCAAATCCACTCTCAGCTTCCCTCTCTTTTTTAGTTCATTCCCGCCATCGAGAGAGAGATGGAAGATCGTTGTGTCCGTTCTCAGATCTCCCTATCTCCTTCCATGGAAGATATCCGAACCAAGCTCCTGCGAATCGTCCGCTGCCATGAAGAATCCAAAACTGCATTCCAGCAGCTCAAATTGCAGATCAAGATCAGCTTACTTGAAGTAGACTCTCTCTCTCTATGCCTCTCTGATATAATATCCAATTTTCCCTGATTCTCTTGGATTTTCAGCAAGCCAAACAGATCGGAGACGTCTTTTCTCGGATATTTTTCGAATTTCGAGATTCGCCATGAAACTTCGCTGCATTTCTGTGATTCTAACCGAGAATATCAGATTTTGAAACTTCTCGAAAAAAAAAGTTTCGAATTTAGTCAGTTGATTTTATTAATTTTCTCCGATTTTTCAAAGAGATCAGAGATTACGAGAGGATTTGTCCCAGAAATTCCTCCCATTTGAATTCTTCACCCATTTCCTTACATTTTGATATTTTCGAGACGTGTTCTTCAAAATTTCCTTTTAAAAAAAAAAAAATCGTCATGGAATTTCCTCAAATTTGTAAGTTTCTAACGAGATTTTGATTTTGATTTTTTTTTTTTTGAAATTTGTCATGATATATCCCTGAATTTTGAAATTCATCATCTTCATTTCGTAACATAGAAAGGGAGATTTTTGTGCTTTGTACTTTAGAAATTGCGGGATCTTCGCAGGCAGAAGACGTGTTTGCGTCGCTTTCGATTCCTTTGATGAGACTCGTCGGTCTCAAGACCGAGGAAATGGCGGAAGAAGGAAGATCCACCCGCGTTCTCATCAACCCCGATTTTCAGAGTGTAATTCCTATCTTCCCATCCTCTAATCTGTACTGTTACAACTGTTATTCTTATCATCCATTGAAGGCTGCAGATCAACGGATCGGATTACTTGCCTCCCATACATTTTATTTTCTACAATATGGCTCATGAGGCGGACAGTCCAGATCATCACCGTACGATGAGCCCGTTTTAAGCCCGGTTCCGGCCGAGCCCTAGGAACCGTGGGTTGGATCCGGGCCTAGTGTTCATGGGCTGGAATCGGACATGCGTTAGCCTATCCCAGCTTGACCTATTTGCCACCATGGCCACAGAGACGTCTTCAAGCAGCAAAGTCCAAACATACGTGGCACATTCTGTGAGGGATCGGGGACGTTCGTAGGGTGGTCCCCACAGTGATGTCTTTGAGTACAAAATCAGTCATACCCTGGGCATCACCTGATGAGTGGGACTGATGAATGTCTCTGATTCCTCACACATGTACAATGGCACGTGTTTATAATTGGCAATTCCAGATGGAATTAGCGTTCCTCTTCTCTTGCACACGTTTTTCTCCCTCCCTATGGGGATATGTAAGTTCATGCTCACCAGCCAACATATAGGGGCCATGATATGATGATCCAACCGTTGAAATGACGACCCTCAAATAGATGGATACCCCATGGAGATATCCAAAATTCAAAGATTTGAACCCTTTGATAGCAGCCCACAAATCTGCATGTTGAGAGAAATATAGCATCGTCCAGGGAACATGCCATCCATGGTGGGGTCCATCATTTCAACGTTGAACAATAGCCCCCACATGCACCAAGGTTAATTATATGGACGCCTATTGCGTCCTACCTCCTCCTGTCTCTAGCCATGAACGGGCATAGAAGTGGGCTCACCATGATGTATCTACTCATCTACACCGCCTATCACTTCTCTGGTATCATTTTAAGGTATGTGCAAAAAAAATGAGGCAGATCCAACACTCATGCGGACCACACCAAATAATAAGCTTGGGTTGCATTAAATGCATGAAGCATTAAATACAAGGGTCATCTGTGGTGTAATCACTTTAGCGTTGTATCGGCGTCATTTTTATTTTTATTTTTTTTACTTTCTTTAAAAAATCTGAGTGAAGGATGGACGGCGTGGATAAACAAATAGAACTGCCCGTGGCTAGAGACCAGTGAGTTAGGACGCAATCCGCATCCTAACTATATATTTAATGCTGAGTAGGGATTAAGAGCCGGCCGGGTGAGGGCCGGGTTAAGGTTGACCCTAGGCCAGCCAGGCCCGAACCCATGCCTAAATTTCAAGCCATAACCCAGCCCTCGGGCAAAGTTTAGTGGTCCAAGCCTGGGCTCTTCCAGCCGGACAGCCCTGCCCATTACCACTCCCACTGCTGAGTAGGACTTCTAATTCCTCTTCTTTTAGGCTCCGGAGAACAGTCGAAGTCTCCAGCAGCATCGCAGAGGGAGCAAAGCCGGACATGAAAGCGCGACAAGAATCCACAGTGACCGTGATCATCAGCATCGAAAATCAGATGTAAGCAGTCTCATTTTGGGAGGAATTGTGTGATCCTTCACCGAGGATACGTAGTGTCCATCGAACCCCACGTTCCTATAAGTGGGGCCCACATCTTGGTGGTCCGGATTTCTGACATGATGGTCATGTCATCGATGGACAATGGCCCAGAAGTCTCAATAATGAATATGCACCACTAATTACCATTGAAAATGAACCAATTGGGTGGCAAGAATCATCCATGTAGGTGATTTTTCCACGTATGGGGTTTGTTTAATCCAGATAAATGATCTGTTCTGTCTAAAAATGGATGGACTATGCCTCAAAAAGTTTCCTTGATGGGATATATAATCTTAACCTTTCATTTTTAGCCTAGATAGATGGCCGGAATAAGTAGAAAACAGTCCACATTCAACTGAAAAATGCAATGGATCCCTGGGCTAACATTTGTTGTATCTCTGCTTAGCCGCTCATACGTATATGCCAGAAATCCTATGAGATTAAAGTCGTCCTAATGAGGAAATTTTGGTGGCATTCCCTATTCATGGTGGCGCAACATACCAATGGTCAGAAATTATGCAGGCCACCTATCACTTATGACCTATTATATCATTCCTGATGTGGACCCACGCCATAAAATTCCAACGGCCAAACGTATTTGCCCCACATTGCCACTAACTCAGGTGCATGAGATTATGACGCTACAACAATTTAGACTTTTCGTGACAAGTGAACTTGTCGCTAAAATTTTTAAATTCATCCAACCCATTGCTAATGAATTAATTATTTACGATGACTTAATAACTTATCGCAAATATAGCTAATTAGCAACGACTTAGAATATCGTTGCAAAAAAGTCTAAATTGTTAACTCGTCACGCTAGCTCCAATGCTCAAGTGGGAGCTTCAAATTAAGTGGGCCAAGATGGTTAGTAAGACCATATTCGACCCTGATGCCCACCTAATGAGCCAGCCTACCTGATTTTTAGGTCAGTGCGCATTCTTGATGGGCGGCTCCGATCCCCTCACTGTGGTTAGCACGGCTGCGTGAGGGGACTGGACTTGAATGTTTGAAGAGTATATAAGCGGTTTTCTATGATATATACAAGGATTATTATAGGATGTTTTGGGCCTAGAGCCGTTAAATCTGGATATGATCCCCAACTATTGATCCAGCGAGATATGCAAAAGACGGTGGATACGGTTCATTTTCAAAGTCAAAGAGCTAAATGATCAAATACGGGACTTTTCTCCCGGGCGAGGTCCATCATATGGACGGTTTAGATCATTTGAAACATGTCCACATATCCAATGGCTATGGTCCCAACGTCTACGTGATACAAGGGTTGTTGCGTAGTTCTCCATGCTAATGGCATGGATGCGTTTGAGCGTAGGAAGATAGCTATAGCTCTCGAGCTGAGAAGGCACGCAGAGAACTGGAAGAAAAACAACGTCTCCGGCTCCATCAGCTCGTCTTCATACTCCGGCAGATCGAGAAGCTTGTGAATTCCCGCCAGGCGGCCATCCTACAGAGCCTCGACGATCACCGCCTCTCCCTCCGCAGGCTCTTCCAGAAGGCCACCTCCTACCTTTTCAACATCCGCCAACGAGACCAACCCATCGACCCAACGCTCATCGCTGCATTCAAGCTCCTCCGGGCCACGTTCGAGCACGTGGGCCTGACCCTTGGCTCAGTGGAGGACGACGTGGAAGCAATGGTGCAGGAGCTAGCGGAGAAGATGTGCGAGCCCATGGCGGGCCATGTTAAGAGCCTAAGGGCTGACATGGAGAGGGGCCCGGCAGGCCAGCTTGTGGGCGTGGTGGAGAGGATGGAGTGGGCAGTGAGGGAGAAAGTAGCAGAGGCGGAGGTGGCGAGGAAGAGGGCGAAGGCGTCCGAGGAGGAGAAGGCTGAGGTGGTGAGGAGATTGAAGGATTTTGAAGAAAATGTGAGGAATACGAAGGAATTCATTGGGCTGTTCATGGAAGCCAAGAGACGGGGGATGGAGCCTTCCACCGTTGCTCATAAGGTGCGCCTCCCTTCCTTTGTTATGGTTAACGTGCGCTGTCAGGAAGAGTTAACGGTGTTACGCTGTTTGGGCCACATGGGGCCCACCTATGAGCGATCTGTTCCGTTCTTCTTGTGAGATCCACCGTAGATGGGAGATACTACAAATTACTTCCCTGATTCACGTGGGTGTGAAGTCAGGAAAATTAATCATCACTTGGGCCACACATGTACACGAAATCTTATCCGTTGGTAAATTTATCTTGACCATTGACTTATTTTGTATAGGTGTGGCCCACCTGATATTCATAAAAAGGGGCTGGTGTTTTGGATATAACTTCAACTTTCTGCCTGCCCAGCGGCTCTGATCTCCTACATGTGTCCCTCCTCCAGCGAGTGCAATTTGCATTCTCGACCACACGTGCTGCCATGAGCAGGTAAAACACGAGAACGGATTGGCTACCCCCCTGCCACTAGCCCCGTGGCTGATGGTCGGTGCTCTGTGGCCCCATCATGATGTATGCGTTTCATCCATTCGGTTCATCCATTTTTACAGATCATTTTAGGGCTTTAACCCAAAAATGAGAGGGATAGAAATCTCAGGTGGACCACACCGTAGGAAAACAATAATGATTGGATATCCACCATTAAAAGCCTCCTAAGGCCCACTGTACTGTTTATTAGGTCATACAGACCCAGATGAAAGGAAAAAATCAAAGATCAGCTTGATCCAAAACTTTTATGGCCCCCAAAATGTTTTTAATGGTTGACGTTCATTTAACAGTGTTTCATGTAATGTGGTCCACTTGAGATTCGGATATACCTCATTTATAGTCTCATACCATAAAATGATCTATAAAAATAGATGGACGGCATGGATGAAACACATACGTCATGGTGGGTCCACATAGCACCGACCACCAGCCATTTGCCGGTGGCAGGGGGAGTAGCCAATCCGTTTCCCAGGCTCTGTGGGCCCAACATATGGTGGGTGGAAGATTCACTCACGATGCATCAGGTTCACCTTCTCATGTTCACCGTACATTAGAAAATCATCCAGATCCCAGATCCAAAACTAATGTGGGCCATACCACTGGGGACAATGTAAAATCACCTATAAAACCTCTAAGATCACGCAATGCTGGCCCACCTGAATTTTAGATCTGACTGATTTTTGGAGTGTCTGTTTATTCTGGATAGGGGCACCTAATGAATGGGTTGGATGCAATACACACACACACCATGGTGGGGCCTCATAAAATCCTATGGTTGGTGTCCACTGCGATGTGGTCCACCTGAGTTGTTGATCGGATGATTTTAAGCCGCATGGCGTAAAACTGTAATGGACAGTAGATGTCACACGCACAAGGATTATGGTTCTATGTGATAGTGGACCATCCCAGATGAACGGCCAGGACCAAAATAGTCATGGGGAGGATGTCTTGAGTTTGGACATGACCATCCAAGATGAACAGCTTCGATCTCCTCAAGGTGGGCCCCACCTATACGGTTGCTAGCCAATCCAGTACCTCCATTTCCTCAGCACAGAATCATATATTTGCTTGTCCCCAGCACGTGCCAGTATGCCACACGTGTGTCATATTGAAGCCGTTCATCACGCAGGCTCAAGAATTATGCCGCTTCACTTATCAGGTGGTCCACACTTGTAAAGCAAAGCCAACATTCAACATTAAACCAACAAATGTAGCCCACCCGATGAAAGGGCTGGCCCCCATTTTCATGCTAGAATTACATTCATCGTGGACCCACCTGATGAACGTCTAGGATCCGGCACATCCCTTCGTTTGGCACGTGCGGCTCCTCGACCTTTAACCTCAATGTACTTTCATCTCTTTGGATGAAGCTCTTGGCAATGGAGAAAGATCAAAGAGCGGATGACAAGCTGCTGTGGAATATATTGAATCAGAAGAAGCAAAGACAACAAGAAGCCAGCCCTGTGAGGCCCACGTGTCTCTACTCTCCCGAAAACAACACATTAGCCAACGTTAATCGCGTCGAATCCTACCGCAAAAACAACCTCCATGGAGATGAGATCTTGACGATGGACCGTCCATCAAGGAAGAATGACAAGCAGACTCCGAGACCGGTCATCATTAGCCCCAGGCCCATCACTAGGAGCTATTCGCGCACTTTCGTTCGGGAGACCCAGCGTGCTGGCCCATCGTTGCCGCAGTTTGGTCCGTCGCCTTCCTCCATCGATCCGCACAGCAGCAGGTCCCACAAACACGGCCCCCCTTCCGCTCGGTCTACCAAAGGTAAGCTCTACTCATGATATGATCATCAGATTCTTGGGTTGTTTTACTAATTAGATGAATGCAAGACGTTTTCATGGACGGATCAGATGATTTCTGATCATGAGAAAGAAATCCGCAAAAAGGTTGGATTGCATACACGCACGGGTGAATCTAGCGTGCTAGAAACACCGGGATTTATGTGCCACAAAAGTTTTATATCAATCCCTTTTTATAATATCCATGCCGCTTCATCTGTTTTTACATGTCACTTTAGGATGAGATCCAAAATCATAAGAAGATCCAATTCTCAGGTAGGCCATACCAAAAAAAAAACAGTGATGGATAACCATTAAAAACTTTTTATTGGCCACAAAAATTTTGGATCAATGTAATCTTTTTACATTCCCTTCATCCAGATCTTCTTGACATTATCAACCGGTTGGATTGAAAATAAATATTATGAAACCCTACGATGGGCCCTTTGGAATTTTCAATGGTGAGGCACTCAATCACCACCGTTTCTTATGGTGTGGTCCAAATGAGATTCGGATCTGCATAATTTTTGGTATCTCGAACTAAAATGTGATGGAGAAATGGATGGACGGCGTGGATATACAACACAGCATCAAGGTATGCCCTATGGTAGGGGTAACACTCACTATGCTGTTACCCCGACTGCACCAAAACAAACAGTGGTGACTGAACGCCCCCTATCAAAAACTTCCTGGGGCCCCTTGATGAATGGGGCTTTCAATTCCTTTCAAAGGCCCTAGATTTTTAGAGTTGAAAGGCCATTGAATCTTTCTCATCGTTGCGCTTACTCGTTTTTTTTCGTGCCTCTCAGTGAAAATTCTATTTAAATTATAATTGTTCTTTCCCCATTTATTAGATAAGGCACACCACACTGATATGAGGCCCACTAGACACCCATCACCTCAATCTCAACCATTCATGTTCTTTATCTAAACACAAATGCCACATGTGCCATCTGTGGTAAACTTCTAACACCCACTTACCACGATCCTAACAAAACCATGATTCACGTAATTAAGAAATAGATATTAGGAAAATGGGTGGGACGATCATGTTAGTTTATTTAAGTCCAGAATTTGGACATGGGGATAGAATGGAGTTAAATAGGTATTAGATAGGTAAGGAATAGAATACCAGAATCTTCTCTTCTTTATATAGATAATAGGGATGAAGAGAGTTTAAAACCCATTAAAACTCTCTTCCCACTGATCCACACATTAGTTGTGTTCTTATCACAGCTATAACTAGGGTTGTACATCGAGCCAAGTCGAGTCAAGGTGGGCCAAGCTCAGCTTGACTTGACCATGCTATACTCAAGCTCAACATTGAAGCTTGGCTTGTTTGCAAAAGCTTTCGAGTCGAGTCGAGTTTATCTCGAGTGGAGTCGAGCTAGTAGTTCGAGTCGAGTCGAGTTTACCTAGGTAGGGTAAGGAAAGAAAAAGAGGGAATGGGGACGAGTATGGTCGAGTATGATTTTTTAGTAAAACTTTTTAAGTTTTAACTTCTTTTTTTAAAACTTATATATATTATTAAAATATATTACTCGAGCCGAGTCGAGCTCGAGCTCGAGCTTCGAGTCGAGTTGAAATACACCATGGTTGAACTTGGCTTGAACTCAACTCGAGCTTTAGTAAACAAGCTTGACTCATCTTGAATCGGCCTTTCAAGCCGAGTCAATCTGAGCTGAGTCGAGCGAGCTTTTCGAGCTAGCTTGACTCGTGTACAGCCCTAGTTATAACATTTCATCCCTTACGCAGAATATTTGGAAGTATCACATTGCTGTGGGGCCCGATTATATTCTCTAGTTTTTAGGTCAATCCAGACCATTGATCGATGAGGCCCACCTTAGGTTAGACAAACTCTATTTCAACACTGAAATCAAGTGTCGAGTACGCATGTGGTGTGGGTGTGTACGTTTTGTTCTTGGAGAGACTTGATTATTTGTATTATCGATCTGTCCAAAGGAGTTGTGCTTGGGCCCAGGACTAGACCCACCATCTAGTGAACAAAACAAAGGAGTTATGCTTGGGACCGGGGCTAGACCCACCAGCTAGATACTCAGGCCCAATTATTTCTAAAGAAAGCCTGGCTCCACCGAAATTCTTCTCTCCAGTCTCCACACACAGCGGGCCTATGTGCAATCCGCGCTGTTCATCTAGAATTTATATGTTGTGGACGAAAACCCATGCTGGCCTGGTCATTGGGGAGGCTACTTTACTTGTGTAAATGGAAGGATAGAAGATGGATCCAAAGTCCACTTTCATTTCTGTGTGAGCCTCACGGGAGACCCGTACAACCGTTTTGAGGTCCACCAGACATATCCAGGACAAAAAATGAGAAATGTGGTAGTCTTTTCTCTAAAATATGGAATAAATAGAGGTTGTAATTAGGTGGCCCACACATGGAACTGATCAGGCCTCTTGGCCACTTGTGCGGCCTGGGATCGTTCAGGTCTAGACCTTGAATTGTAGGCCCAACCCATTTGCCCCTTGGTATGATTCAAGATTTTAAGGTTAGCATCTTCCAATGTGGGCCACATCATGCACCAGTTAAATGGATGGTTTGAAAGTCTAATGAGTGGCTACACCAATCCCCACCATTAGCCGTCTTCAAGACCACCCAAAAATCATACTCATTGAGCCCTCTCCGTGCATGGTCATCCCTTGGTGATGGTAACCATTCATCTAGTGAGCACAGTTGTAGATGATCTATGGTGCTGAAATTCTACTCGGATAATCCTGGGCGTGTTTGGTCCGTGGAATTGAATGGTATTGAATTGTATTAGATGGGATTAACATCATTATTGCACAATGATTGCATATCTGCAAATTCCATAGTATTGAAGCCATCCAATCCCATGTTTGGGATACAAATTTTGCTACCGGAAAACACCGGATTAAGCAAAATCTTGTTTGGTGGACCTTGGAATTGTAATCAATGGACTAAATTCAAAACGGATTTCGTTCACTTGTTCACATATATAAGTACTAGAATGTCATGCGTAAATGGTCTATGTGGATGGACGACATGGATAAACGCATGCATCAATGTGCGGCCCACATGTGTAGTGAATTTCAAAATCCATAAAAATCCTACTTGAGACCAAATGCAATTCCATGGGACTAAATGAAATTCCATCCCACCTAATCCCAACCTCTCCAAATGCTGGATGGAATTGCACAATACCAAATGTAATTCTATCCCACCTTATCCCATCTAATACCTGTGCCAAACACCCCAATCCTTTAGGGCACTAAGATTTTAGCATCAAGTGATCCCATAGTGTATCACACCGGATGAACGACTCAGATCAAGATCGGGGCGCACCAGCAACTCCAACTCCCCTCACTGCTAAGGCATTATAAGTGTTGCTCCCTTTCAATGCAGAATTCGGTCATGTGTAGTATTTGCGGGCATGATAGAATTGACTATGCGGCTTGATTCCAACCAAATAATTTTGACCCCAACCATCAAGATAGACAAATAAGTTAGAACTAATGGTATGTAACCAAGATCGGGGAAGATTGGTCGCCTATTTAGCCACTTGCAAGATCTTTAAAATGATTAGGTGATTATCGGAGGGTAGGATTCATCCTTCGAGAATGGGATACACCTTACATTCCGTACAAAAGGACTTTCAAATACAAAAAATAAATAAAAAGAAAACATTTACAATCAACCGCATGGAGTAACTGCAAAAGCACCTTTTCGAGAGAACTGTTTGTATTGTAATATAATATGGTCCAACGTATGAGCGTAGACTTGAATTATAATTACTAATTATAGCTAAAAGATTCCTGCTACTCTTAATGTAAGATTAGGCTACTAGTTACGCTAAGGAACGTAAATGACTTATTATGCGAAAGAACATATAGGATAATTGAAAGATAGATTTGATTTGTTTGATTGAGTTGTTATAAGACGTTTTGCTTCATTAAACTCTTCTGTTATTTGTAGATCTCCTTGCGACCATCATTTAAGATGCTTCTTCCCCACATTCGTTTGATGATAGCAATCGCTTTGGCACCACTCCATCTTTTGGACTTTTCTTGGACACATGTCCCAATAACGTCTTTAGCATTGTCTTTCTCTCAACCACGTCTTCCTTTTAAACTTCTCAATCACTTTCCATCCATGGATGACGCATATCACCCTTATCAACGCCAGTTGTATTTCTATGAACAATGCTCCAAATATCTTTGCAAATCTTACACATGTTGTATATCTCTCATGCAGTGACACCTGCCTTTTTTTTTAATTGGCTCTTCCTGAAAATGGTTTTTTTTTTTTTTTTTTTTTAAAAAAAGGTACAATAACAAGATACCGTGACGCATGGAGAACCTATTAGGTTTAATTTCTAGGCCGCAAATTGGGCAGGTTGAATATGCCTTTGTTGGGTCCATTGAGCAGGGGTAATGGATATATATAGTTTCATAATTTCTTAATGGATCTGTCTTCAGGAACGACCTATGACTAGAAGCTTTTCAATGAGTGATAATTGATGCAAATCCTTTAATCCAGGAGATCTCTTCTCGATCTATCATAGATGGAGGGATTCCTAGGGTCAAGGAAAACACAAAGATCCACTAAAGTAGACCATAAAGAGAAGGTGATGATACACGGTATTGATGAAGGACGGAATTAAGAGAGAATGATCTCTCTCTCGCTCGTCTCGCTTCTCTTTATAACGAATGTCCAAATGGTTGACGCCCAAGCCTCTCTCTTAGGGTTTTTTTTTTTTTTTTTCCCCCGCAAAATGCTATATGCTTTATTGTGAAGGAAGTTTGATAATCTATCTCTCACATGCACATGTTCATAATTTAATCCTTTCATTATCTAAGACATCCATTATAGATTCAGATCTTAAACTGATTAAACAGTAGACCATTAGATCATTATTAAGTGCGATCGAAATAATTTAAATGGTTAAAACAAAACTTTAAATGGTTGGAAACCTTTTAAAGTCTATTGAAACCTTGTAAGTATTTGGCCTAACAGTAAAATCACTTGAATAGTATATAATCTATTTCAAATTATTTCTAAATGGGTAACATGACAAACCCAATTGATCTATTATTGGCCGGTACAAAAATTAATTTATCTTGATAGATGTACCCATGTCATCCACTTTTAGTAACCTTAGGAAACCTCATAAAGTAAGTTAAAGTAGCTCAATTAAGATTCAAGAACTTTTCACACCCTTAGATCTAAGGATTGATCAATTTATACACACCATTAATTGTTTCATCACATGATCATAGCTTAGGTTAATGGGCCATTAGACTATCGATTTAATCTTCAATCCACCAATGTAAATGTCCAAAGATTCAAATCAGAATTCTATATCAACGGTATACTCCAATTCTTATGCCTCGGTGGTAAACTCACAAGAGTTTCTACATTAGGTCATGGTGAAATTCCACCATGTGGTGTGAGTGTATGACTGTGTAAAAAAATGATACACTCAAATTCCTATGTGGGGTAAGGAAATAAGGAACAACATACACCAAGTCAGTTCACAATAGTGGAGATTTTCCATACCAACCCAAGTCAATCCTTTCACATAGGATGACCATGCATTTTCATGAATGATGTCAGCAAATGTGTCCCAAGCATCTATGTCGGCCATGACTTATCAGGTTACTGAGATCAATGAAACACAGCTCTCCTCAATTGATGACCATTGTATTCGCTCTCAAACTCCCAAGGATTAGAGGATGTAATCCCCACATAATCCATAACATGTATGATTAAGGTAATAATAGATTTATCGAAGGCATATTACATATGTTCAAGAGGATCTATGGTCATTAAGATCAACGACCGAGATCATGGGATCAAGTGCCCATGTGGCGTGGGTACGCTTGTGAGTGTGGTTGTGGGTGGGTGTGTAAAAAAGAAAAGAATAGAAAAATATCAATGATTGAGATTGACTTTATCACATCCATATGAGCGATGGGCGCATGCATATTGGTTTTACAAGACACCACTTCCAATAACTTCATTATGGGCCCCAACAATAAATGGGCTAAGCACGATCATGGATTTAATGGCATTATCCACCTAGGCTTGGGTCTAAGCTCGGTTACATCTACCACAATTGGGCTTGGGCCCAACTATTAGGGTTACCAAATGAGAGTGCATGAAACACCTAAGCTTTATGGGCCTCACCATGTTGTATATGTAAATTCACTTTGTCCATCAAATGAGAACTTTTACCTAAACCTTATATGCAAAATATAGCTTAATAAAAATCTCCAATGAGATTGCTCCTAAAACCTCTAATTTCACTCGGTGCCGCCTACTTGGGTTTTGGATTAGTGTTATTTTTATATTTTATTCGTCCTTAGTGAATTACATCTAATTAACGAGTTTGACGAAAGATACACCATGGTGGCTCCACGCAAATCTAATATTGACATCACATCCCCATTTGCACCTAGAATCACAAACAAAACATGATGAAGTGAATTTTACACATACAACATGGTTGGCCCCATGGAGCTTGGGTGTTTTATGTGTCGTGTATAACAGGTGGAGTAGCGGATTCCAATCATTAAATTTCATGTGTAAAACTTAAATGGGCAAGCCCTTTGCCTCTCATAAGCTGAATCAGTTGACAACCCTAATGCGAGTGGGCGGTTGAAATATAGCATTGGGCCATAATTGAAGGCCAGTGGCAGCATAACCTCCCAATGACATACCATATATTTAAGACTCAAGTGACTCTGCTCAACTCATTCAAGTCTTGAGTCAGTTGATAGGATTGGGTGAGGTTGATAGGCTCTTAAATGCTACCTGACATGTTCTAATTAATAAATATATTAAAGTCTTAGGCTTGGTTCTGCCCTCGGGCCTAGCATTCTAATGGCATGTTTGGATACCACCAAATAAATTAGTTTTTAATTTATGTTAGGTAGTTGCTTTTTTTCACTTGAGATATTTTGGCAAGCACCGTGGTAAAAGTAACTGATGTACCAAAAGCTACTTATCTTATTGAGTAATTATTTTTAGCTTTTTAACATATGACTTTTCTACTTCTATCTCACGGTTCATGTCAAATGAGGCTCTATAATGATCCATATCAAATGAGGCCTCGTGTGGTGGACTGTCCGGATTGAAGGTGGAGCTCACATGGTGGATGGTTCACATAAAAGGTGGGCCCCACATGATGGATGGCCCCATATTAATGTGAACCTAAATATGGATGATGCACATCAACGGTCAGCCCATAATGAAAAAAGGTTCACATCCAAAGCGAGTTGGTATGATGAATGACCCACTTTAAAGGTAAGGCCTACATGATGGACAGTCTACATCAAAAGTGAGCTCAACATGATGTTGAGCCCCATATGATCGATGGCCTATATTAAAGTGACCCCACATGATGGATAGTCCACATCAAAGGTCCGCCCCTAATAATGAATAACCTACATCCAAGGCGAGCCCTGCATGATGGGCAGCCCACATTGAATGTGGGGCCCACATGATGGACAGTCCACATCAAAAGTGGGCTCCACATTATGGACAATTAATAATTGTGGGCCGCACATGATGGATGATCCACATCAAGATGAGCCCCACATAATGGACAATCCACATCAAGGTAGGCCCCACATGATGGATGGTCCACATTAAAGGTCAACCCTAATAATGATTGGTCCATATCCAAAGTGGGTCCTGCATGATGGACAACCCACATCGGAGATGGGGCCCACATGATGGACAATCCATATCAAAGGTGGGCTCCACATAACGGGTAGTAGATACTAAAAGTGGGCCCCACTTGATGGATGACCAACACCAAAGCTGGGCACTACATAACGAATGATGCATATTAAAGGTCGGACCATAATGATGAATGACACACATCCAAGGTGGGCCCCATATAATGGACGACCCATATCAAACGTGAGGCCAACACAATAAATGTTTCACATTAAGGGTTGGCCCCACATGTTGATGATGGATGTGAGGGGGACCAAAATAAATTGAAGGATAATTACTCATAATGTTGGGAACCAAATATGCTGGGGTAGACTCTCGGGAGTTTCAACACCCGGTCAAGGGTTCGAGTATCCATAGGTGGTGAAATCCCACTACGGTGTCAGTGTGTGGGGGTGTGTACGTGTTAGTGTGTGTGTGTGTTCTTTTTACTTTTTGGTTGGTTAGTATATTGGTTATCAAACATATTTATCACTGAATAAGTGGAAACCAAGATAAGCTACTTATGACATAAGCAGCTTATGCATATAAACTTAATGACCAAAACGCCTCCTAAGGGCCTATTTAGATATAAATAAGTTACATATTAAGTTATTTAGTTATTTTTTTCCATTGAAATTAGTTTGACAAACATGATTACAAAAGTAACTTATTTGCTAAAAACTACTTATTTTATTAAAGTTTGTATTTTAGCCTTTTAACTTATTATTTTTTTACTTTTCTCTTTCTCAAAGCTCGTCAAATGAGGCTCTATATCATACCCCATATCAAAGGAGGCCCCATGTGACGGATTATCTATATTGAAGGTGGGGCTCACTTGGTTGATGGTCTACATAAAAGGTGGGTCCCACATGACGGATTATCCCATGTTAATGTGGGCATATATATGGCCCGTCCACATCAAAGGTCAACCTATAATGATAAATAGCCCACATCAAAAGTGGGTTGGTATGATGGACCACCACTTCAAAGGTGGGTCCTACATGATGGCCGATCGACATTAAAGGTGGGTTCCATATTTTGGGCAGTAGACATTGAAGCTGGGCTCCACATGATGAATGACTCATATTGAGGTGGCCCCACATGATGGACAGTCCACATCAAAATTTGACCCCTAATGATGAATGACCCATATCCAAGGTGAGCCTGATATGATAGCCAACCCGCATTGAAGGTGGGCTCCACATGACGGACAATTATATTGATGGTGAGTCCCATGTGATGAATGACCAACATCAAATGTAAACCCTACATAATCAACGGTTTACATTAAAAGTTGGCCCTTGATGATGAATGACCCACCTCGCATGATAGACAACCCACATCAAAAGTGGAGCCGGCATAACAAATAGTCTACATCAAATATTGGCCCCACATAATGGATAGTGGAGGTTGGGAGACCAATCAACTCGAGGGATAATTACTCATGATGTCATGAGTCGAAGAACAAACATATTTTGTAATTTTTTAGTTGATTAGTATATTGTCTTCCAAGATGAAATACTCGTAACCATCTATCGTAACACTAACTTATCATATAAACATCTCTACGATTATTACAATATTAATGCATATACAGGTGTATAAAAGGTTACTTATATAAAATTAATGAAAAAGCATCAGCATGCATGACACTGCCACTAGCACTAACACATGCATCTAACGATATAGGAAGGCAGATTTGCAACCTGATAGGATTTGTCTGAGCCAAATGTTGGTGTCAGACATGACCCAAGTTGTGTACGACCTAACAAACCCTCGAGAAAGAAGCGTCCAATTAAATCCGGAGACAGTATAACCGTTGATGCCAATAAAAGGAAGATGGGACCCACCAAGTTGACGATTGTGACTGACCACATCGAGTCTGCTGCTTGTGCAGTCCCTTTAAACGATAAGAGCATGGTTCATTGAATTTTTTACTGCTGGTGGGCCATCTACAAAGGAAGAGTTAATTTCATGTGGTGAATGAGCGTGAGGCCAGATGCATGCATTCAGCTATTTTACAACTGGCATACACGTAACATATGTTTTTTAAATTTTTAAATCCTCCTGAATAGTGGGCCCCACTGTAGATGGTGTGTAAACCCAAAATCAGATCAATCATATGATGCTGACCTCTGACGAATTTGGACTACTGATACTTTCTTCTTTGAACCGTCCAATGTATGCCCCACCAATTGCCCAGTCAGATCAAACGGTTGATGCGATTTTTGAATAATGACTTCTATAAGGGTGGGCCCATGTCTTGGACGGTTGAATTTGAGGAAGATGCATGACATGGTGTATAATTGTTGTATGCATGTGCATGGATCATCATACACTGCCAGAGTATCAAAGAGTTCCCATAGTGCGGTGCATAAACCCCATCCATGAGATATTTAATGTTTTTGAGCTTCCCAAGAAAAATAAGTGGAGAGAAAAAGAGAGAAACAGATTGGATGGAGAGGGAGATTTCATATTAGAAAATAGAAGATGCACCTGCTTTCCCGCTAGGCATGCTGAAAGCTCTAGGGGGTGTTTTGGACGGGCACGTTGGGTGAGATTGGGTAGTATTAGGGTGGATTGCACACCTTTTAAGGCGGTGCCAGTGGATTACATGCAATCCCACTGAATTGTTGTATCCAGCGGCCCAAGTATGGTATGTTTGGACGGGCGGATGGCAATCCAGAATGTATACGGTGATTGTGTTTAGACGGGCTGCTGGTTGGTGCTCTGTGGGACCCACCACAATGTATGTGTCTCATCCATGCTGTCTATCTAATTTAATAGATCATTTTATGATATGACAACAAAAATAAGTTATATCCCAATCTTAAATGGACCACATTACAGGAAACATTATTGAATGAGCATCGACCTTGAAAAAACAATTTGGGGCCATAAAAGTTTTGGATCAAGCTCATTTTTGTTTTTTTCCCTTCATCTGGGGCTGTACGACCTAATCAACCAGTGGGCCTTACGAGGATTTGAATGATGGATGTCCAATCAATATTGTTTTCATGTGGTGTGGTCCAACTGAAATGCATATACCTCTCATTTTTTAGATCAAGCCATAAAATGATCTGTAAAAATGGATAAACGGAAATGATGAAACACAGAAGTCATGGTTTCCAAAAAAAACCCCTATTCAGCATTGAATCCTACGCGATTGCACCGTACACCCAATAAACCCCACAATTCAGCGTCCAAATCCCTCACAATCCAGTGAATTTTCATCCAGCTGTAAATCCACCGCCTGTCCAAACAAACAACTACTCGGACGCTGTGGGATTCAAGTAGCCAATCCAACCTAATACGGGCTACTCCAACGAACGCTGCCCGTCCAAACACGCCCTGAGTAATATAGAAAAATAATAATAATTGATACTCGGGATGAGTATGAAACTTCATACTAGTCGACTTCACTATTTTGCAAATGGCCCACTCAGACTTCAATCGAAGCAATGAAAGTCAATGAGCTTATACTCCAAAACTAAATTCTCCTACCATCTTAACCTTCGGCTAATGGATATAGTGTTGTTGAATTTACTGTTTTTCATCTTAGTGGTTCATTCATTGTACCGACGGTCATGATTGTCCATTCAATGAGCTTTTCGGCAGTGCTAAGTACACATGTGGCCCGTAATTTAGACCGTTTGGATTAAGGTGTGTGCTAAGTACACACGTGTTAATACTATCTTTATGCCTATTTAATGTGTGTGCATGGATCGTATGTGCTCACCATATGCATCAAACAGCTACTATGATACATAAATATATGGGTTTAAAGGGAGATGGCCCACCAATTTTGGCAGATTCTTGTAAAATATCTCCACTACACCAACAGAGCATGTTGTTGGGAAGGGAAAAAATAATTAAAAAATCAGTCAATGAAATGATTTTATACTTAGCTCAGATAGAGAAATTGTACTTAGTTGCAAGAGAAAAAAATTTAATACTCTCTTAGCCCGTGATGGTTAATACTCTAGCATTCATGAATTATGCACCTTACAATTTGGATGGTTTAATTTGGATAATACATGTTATACGTGCAAATTTTGAAGGCCTGTTTGGCATGTGCAATTTTATCCACTCCGTCCATCCATATGTGTGTGTGTATATGTGTGTGTGTGCACGCGCGCACGTGTGTGTGTGCTTGTGCACCCGTAGGTGACCGTCATTAATTATGAAATATAGTCCATTGATTGCAATTCCATGGTTCACCAAATGCATACTCACTTAATACAATATATTTCTTAAGGAAGAATTTGATTCCAAACATGGGATTAAACCGTGGTTTTTCGAGACATGTAATCATTGTATAATAATAGTGTTAATACTATCTAATGCAATTCCATACCATTTAATCCCACAATCCAAATAGGCCTTGAGTAAATGGGGAAGTATTAAATAATTAATTTTCACTCTAAATATTAAGTTTTTTTTTAAGCAATTAAAATTTAAAATTTTGAAACATATTTATTCTTTTTTAAGTAAAATAAACTAAACCAATAAGTAATTTGAAGTGGATGCGAATATCCTACCCTACGTAATACATTAATGAGCCTAAAACTTAAGTTTTAGTGTAATCCAAGCTATAAGGAAAATGTGAAATTTGAAATAATCAAGTTTTGTCATTAATGGACAGCCAAATTTGTGGACATTCAAAGTATATGACCCCATTTAGTGGATTTCAACCAATATTTCAAGCTCAATTGATAATCAGATCAAATTCAAGTTCATGGACTTGTATCAGATAAGAAATGGAATAAATACAATAAGCTTTTGCTACATTGTGCAACGAATATTGCAATAAAAATCATGTCTTTTGGAAACATTAGAATTCATTTCTTCCACAATGGTATGACATTTTTGGCCCGCTGTTGGACCCGAGCTCATACTTGCCTATCATTTGACTTCATTGCTGCTTTCATTCACCATTTTTAAAAAAAAGTCATAAATGTTGTTTCTTAAAATAATATTTAATAACTTATAGCCAACTAGTATAGCAAACTTCTCATTAGATTCCAACAAAGTGTCCAATATACTCCTTCTAATGCCAATGAAAAAGTGTCATATGCATGTATGCATACATCATGCATAAAACCTATGATGAAAACATAAAGACTCCATGCATGAAGTGATGTTTTTTTTTTTTTTCCCTTCTTTAGTGTGGATCCGGTGCCTATATATGCACAAATGTTGTTTTTTTCATTAGTGTTGGGTGGAAGGCTTTCTTGTGGCATGCTAAACACAATCCACTTCCCTCAGCTTATTTATTCATAAAATTTAGGCTGCACAATCTCTTATATATCCCTTTCCTCTATCAATGGATCCATCGTGAAAAAAAAATAATCCACTTCCATACATTATATTTCTCCATGATAAAATCGTCACAAATACAACAAATTGCCCCCCTAATTCTCTATTTATAAAAGGGTTATATTATCAAGAGATGTGCTTTAACCATTCAATTATCTTAAGGGAGATGATGCCGTTTATTTTTTTTTTATTTTTAATGATGATAGTGTCTCTTTCTCTTATTAGGATGGAACTATTTCCTGTGGATGCACACAATCACCTGCAAACCATGTGCATCAAATAAATCATGCGAGGTAGAATCAAACTTGTGTTTGTGAGAAGTAAATCCACGGCACTAGTCATTTACACAAACCTACGAGGAAAGATAATGACATATTTGATATAGGATTTAAAATATAAGGTCTCAAGTGCAACCCATTTGACTACAAGTTACAATTCACCTAATAGATAAGTTCTAATATTTTTATGTGCATGCAACATCCCATCTGTCCAATAAGTTGAATGAACCATGAAGATTTCGATATGATAAACATTGTTTTCTCTAGGGTGGCCTGCCTGATAAGTAGATGTGGCTGATTTTTCCACTAGCCGATCCTAACAATGGGGTCAACCAATTAGAAAGTCGGACGTCACATTCACTTAATAGTTTGGAAATTATTTTTTGAGTTGACCATAACCTGCATGTGGTCCAACAAGTTAGGCTTGGGACCACTTCACAAAATATACATTGATCAGTTTTCCACTATTTCTGTCTTATCATAGTATTAAAGAGTTTACTATTGCATTTTTCTCCCTTTCCAACACTAACGTACTTGACATGTGTGAACTTAGTACATTCTAATGCATGTCATCACCTACATTAGGTCCCACTTTCCCACTTTGACTATGTGGTGGGAAAAAAAAAAAAAACAGATGGCTCCACTCATTAAAACTGTCCAAATGGCTAAATAGAAAATAGATGATATATGTTTTATAATTACCTCACATGCTTTGGTTATTAGATAGGTAGACCATTTTTTGGGCCAGGCATGCTCGCTATACATGCGCGTGGACCACATTGATAGGCACCGCCAAGGTCTTGAAACTCTCCCTCTATCTTCATAAGAAATTAGATGTGATATTATCATGATGAATAATATAAGATTTTCAAAATATAATAATGTATTTTTTTTTCCCAGATTTTATTACAAAATTATTATATACACATACTTAGAAGCATTTCACAAAAGTTTAATTTTAAAGCAACTTTCTGCGATGTTTCAGAATCACACACCCATAATATTGAAGTTGAAAAAATACAAGACATTTCATTTATGTTTTGAAAAAGAAGTACGGATTACAGTCGTGATCATACTCACTTGCCTTAATATTAATGTAAAAATAAAAATTTTATAAAAATTTTACTAAGTTGTAATATGACTATACAATTAAAATTTTAAAATGATCTACTTCTTTTTTATAATTAATTTTGAAATTTTATTTTAGTGAAAATTTTCAAAAATATTTTGCAAAAAGTCTCAAAATTTAGAATCTCTAGAAAAATTCAAGGGATGAGAAAAAAGTCTCCATAATATTTTTAAAATTGTTTATTTTAAAATTCAAATAGTTCAAAGGGATGAAACTTTTATACTTATTAGGAAATTGAAAAGTATGATTCAACCAAGGATTGGTGTCTATTTTCTATTTGATACCCAAAAAATTTAAAGGCTGTAAATTGAATTCCAACACGTGGCCCTTCGAACATGGATTAAATAGTCAGGCCCGTACCTACACTCGGCGAGATGTGACTGGTGGGGCCGTTTAGTGATGGGCATGAACATTTAATATATATATATATATTATATATATATATATATATATATATGTGTGTGTGTGTGTGTGTGTGTGTGTGTGTGTGTGTGTGGGTTTAGGTACTATGCGCTCGACCTCACAATAAGGGTGTCTGAGGTCAAGCTGTGTGGGCCCCACCGTGATGCGTGTTGACCATCAACACCGTGCATTTGATGGGTCCCCTTTAAATTATGGGATATCCCAAAAATCATCTGTATACAGAACTCAGATGGGCTATACCATCTAAAATCATATGAAGACATGCCAAAAACATATAAAAGTACTTGGTGGGGGCCCACCTGAGTTTTGAATACTACTTAAACTTGATATGAACCATCATCCAAGTGAGACACACATAATGGATGGGCTGGATTTGCAAACCACATCTCAGTGGGCCCAAAAAATATCCCATGAATGTTTTAATGATATACGGCCCCTCTCCACTTCTGTATGTGATGTGGCTCAAACAATTACAGATTGTCTTGATTTTTGAGAATGGTGCATCTGACTGATGGGGTAGATTTTAGAAACACATCCCGGTGGGGCCCACACAGCTCAACCTCATGGGACGTTAAATCAGCTCCAGCGAATAGTACCTTTTTCATATATATATACTCACCCCGACTTTGACAGCTGCTGCAGAAATCGGATTGCGTACTGAGTTACTTAGTACGCTCTTATCATACTGAGTAAACTCAGTTAGGCCCACCTTGAATGTATGTTGTCTATCTACACCATCCATGCATTTCTTCATCTAATTCAAGGGGTTGAGTCTAAAATTGAAGCATATCCAAACATCAAGTTGATCATACCACAGGAAACAGTAAGGATAATGATTTCCACCGTTGAAAACTTTCTAGGCCCCATAGTGATGTTTATTTGTCATCCAACCTTTCATAAAGATCATACAGACATAGATGAAGAGAAAACACAAATATAAGCTTGATCCAAAACTTCTATGGCACTCAAGAATTTTTCAACGGTAGACGTTCAATTCAACTTTATCATCTGGTGTGGTCCATTTGAATATTTTATATGCTTCATTTTTTACATCATTCCCTAAAATTATCTGATAAAATCGATGAAAGGAGCGGATCAGATACATAAATCATGGTGGACCTCACAGAGTTTACTTAGTACACTAAGCGTAGTGAGTTACACACTACGCTTCCAGGCACCCGTCCCATCTTGCCGCATCACTGCACCATGGTGCGGACGCTGGAGAATAAAGAGAGAGTATAGGAGAGTAGTCGACGGTCGTCATTCGAGTGTTGGAGAACGGTGAGAAAGAGAGGAGAGGAGAGTGGTTGTCATTGAATGTCCATCATTAAAAACTTCGGGCGCTAGAGAAGGGCGAGAGAGAGAGAGAGAGAGTCTGGGTCAGGCGCTGGTGCTAGATGGCTAGAGTAGGTTAGGGTTTTTTAGGGTCGGTAGCTAAAGAACGGTCGAGACTTAAGTGAGTTAGTTTTTTGTTTTTTTGTTTTTTAATGTTTTGAAATATATATACCCAGTCAAAAAATCGAGTTGAGTCAAACCGAGTCAAATTCGATCTCAAGGCTAAGTCGAGCTTGGTCCAGCTCGAACTCTACTCAAAATTTTTTAAGCTCAATAAAATTGGCTCGACTCGGCTTGAACACAGTTTCAATTCGAGCCAAGTCAAGCTTTTTCAAGTCAAGTTGAGCTTTTCCAAGCCGATTTGAGCTAGCTCGGTTCGTGTATAACTCTAGATTAGAGTTATACTGTTATTTTTAAGATCACGTTCTAAAATGAGCTGGAAAAACATATGGACAACGTGGATATATAACGCATACATCAAGGTGGGCCCACGATCAGGGTACCACCCACTAAAAATTGGAGCATATCCTAATCTCAACTGGACTACATAATAAAAATTAAATGCCCATTATTAAGAAAAAATGGAAAGCCACAAAATTTTAAAAATAAAGTTGATATTTTTATTTCATTTCATTCAAGTCAGTGCAACCTTATGAATCATAAGTTAGATAAGAAATAAACATCATATCTTGAAGGAAGTTTTTAATGGTGGGCATTTAACGACGACCGCTTCGATAATAGTCCAAATGAGGTTTAGATATACTTTATTTTTAAGATCATGTTCTAAAATGAGTTGGAAAAACACATGGACATCGTGGATATATAACACATATACTAACGTGGGCCCTACGGTCAAGGTACCACCCACTAAAAATTAGAGTAGATCCTAATCTTAACTGGACCATGTAATATAAATTGAATACCCATTAAGGGCCTATTTGGAGCATGGATTTGGAACCCTGAATTTGAAATCTTTTTTATTGTGTTTAGCACCTTGGATTGAGAATCGACTTTAATCCAAAAGCTGTTATACATAGTATATTTTTAAGGTTTGAATTTAATTACTAAATCGACTTTAATATCTCTAATTAATTATGTATGTAATGTTTGACATAATGGTTGTAATAAGCCCGCTGAAATATATGCTTTGCTTGAAAATGATGAAATTCTAAGTCTCAGGTGGGCCACAAGCACAAGATCATGTTCGAGTGACTAACTAATGATTTATGACTATTGATTTACATAGATAATGTTTGGACGGTGCTGATCATTATATTAAAGTAATTATTGTGATGCAGTTGATAATCTAATTATTTTGAGTGATCATTAGTGAGCCATGTGGCCAATAGAATAATAGCCTCATGGCACACATGTTACACATGCAATTCTTGAAAAGATTTTAGATGTAATCCAAGCAGATTTCAAACCTGTTCTTTAGGGGATTTGAAACCCAAATCCCTTCAAATCCTCTCAAATCTGCTTAATCCACATCATAAGAAGTTTTTAATGGTGGGCATTCAATGACTACTGTTTCTGGTATGATCCATGAGATTTGGATATACTTCATTTTTAAGATCATGTTTTAAAATGAGCCGCTAAAACTTATGGACAACTAGCGCCTGTCGCATGATCAATGAGATTTGGATATACTTTATTTTTAATATCATGTTTTAAAATGAGTCGCAAAAACTTATGGACAACCAGCGCACCACCGACTTCAGCATGGCCGCGGATTGGCTACTGACAAGTTGAGTAGCGAGACTGAGACTGATGTTGAAGTGACGTCACCAACTTCCATGGGCTATACTGTGATGTATTTTTTGTATCCATGCCGTCCATCCATCCGGAGATATTATTTTAAGGTAAGATCCAAAGAATGAGTCACATCCAAAGCTCCAGTGGAATCCATCAGATAAAATAGCGGGGAGAGTGACACCACCTTTAAAATTTCTAAAGTTCACAAAAGTTTTATATCAGGCTGATATTTGTGTTTTCCTTTCTTTAATGTCTTTATTAACTTTTGAATAGTATTAATTTTTAAAAAACATCATGATCGGCCATAGGAAAGTTTCAACAATAGGCATCAATCTTCCAACTGTTTTCTTTAGTGGGGTCCACTAAAGCTTTGGATCTATCTCATTTTCTAGATCATGCCTTAAAATAATATATCCAAAATGAATAGAAGCTGTGGATACAACACATACGTGTTAACGGGGTTTGCAGAACTTGGTGACGTCACTTTAGCAGCGAGCCTGTACAAACCGCGTCCCTTCAGCATCCACCGTGAAAATCCTTACAAAGATTCTCTCGACTTTGACCTAGGTAGGAGTGTCAATGGGCTGGGCCTATTGGGCTTATCTATTATCGTTTACTTGGCCCGGCCCAAGTCATTCCCAACCCCACTTCTAGGTCAAATGTTGAGGCTCCGGTCGACCTTTTTACTGCACCAACTAATCATCCAGGCCGTTCATCTAGAAGTTCTGGGCATAGATGGGCGTTGCAGTGAAAATCCTGATAATCAGAGATCACACCGTCCATATGAGTTAGGAACAGAGGTCTATAAGAAGATAGTTTGTAACTTATATTCTAATGTTTGGCGGGGGTTCAGGCCCCTGACACATATTTACATGTATATCCCACAAGATGAACGGTCCGGATTATCTGCTGGTGGGTCCCAAGTGGCGAGCTTGGCTATAAGGACCCTCTTTCTCTCCCCCCTTTCTAGAAGAAAAAAAAAACAGAAAAAGACCTCAAATTTCAAACTTCAAATCCCCCCATTTCTTTTCTTGTCAAAATCCCGCCTCTTCTCATTCCCCACACCCCATTTTTTTATATTACCCATCCTGCCCTTCTCTGTCTCCCCCTCCCTTTCCCTTATCCTTCACCCCATGGCGCACGCTAGCGACCTCCCCTGCGATGGGGACGGCATCTGCATGCTCTGCAAGAAAACCCCCTCAGAAGAAGAGAAGCTCCTCTGCAGCACGTGCGCCACCCCCTGGCACGTGGCCTGCCTCTCAAACCCTCCTTCCTCCCTCTCCTCCCTCCCCCAATGGGAGTGCCCAGACTGCTCCACGCCGCCTCCGTCCGCCGCCACCGGCGGCGATATCCGATTTCCGGCCTCCGTGAAGCCACCTCAGTCGTCCGATCTGATCGCAGCGATTCGTGCGATCGAGACCGACGGATCGCTGACGGAGAGGGAGAAGGCGAGGCGGCGGCAGGAGCTAATGTCTGGGAGCGCCGCTCGGACTGCGGAGGCGGATGGATCCGATGAATCGAAGGCATCGAAGCCGAAGGAAAGCAGGAAGAATGACGTTCTTGGTCTCTTAGATGTGAACTTGAACTGCTCTTTCTGTATCCAGCTTCCCGAAAGGCCTGTTACTGTGAGTCTTCTTTTATTTATTTTTATTTTTATTTTTTGAAAATTTAAATTTAAATTTATAAATGTTATTTTTTGGAAATTTGGTTTGAGTTTGGATTTTTTTATTTATTGGGATTTTTGAAGTTTTAGGTTTCTTTTATTTTTTTTATTATCTCAAGACATTGAAGTCTTCGTTTTCGATGATAGTCTTTCCAAGACAATGATCTGAACTTACAAAGCCTTTAAGTTTGGATTTTGTGATTTTTTATTTATTTTTGGCTGTTCTGTTTTTTTATTGGATGGGTGGATTGTGAGATCGATCCATGATCCGGGCCGTTCACAAGGTGGGCCCCACTGTTTGTTAGCCGTGGTAGGAATATCTCGCCGATTGGATGGTTCGAACCGTTTGATCATTGACCTGCATGTGTATGATAGAGAAAGAAATATGGGGTAACTGTCAGTATTGAATAGAAAATGGTCCGTTGATGGGATGGGCGAAATTCCATTTGATGCAATTTTCCAATGGAGGCCATGGACCATTGGTTCCGCCAATCAATGGTCTAGATCATAGACTATGGTGATTGCAGGAGCACCCTGTGGGTCATCACATTGATGGGAACCGTTCATACAGTGGGTCTGTCCTGGATTGCCCAGTGTGGAAAGTCCTACCACCTACACCTGACATTTTTCCATTGCTTTCTACCAGCTCAAATCTGCTGGAACTGACCAAAGTGCCCCACCTCAGCTTTCCCATAGTTAAAAAAAACTACAATAATCCACTGGGGGAACTTAGGTCATTTTAGAATCTTACTGTGACTCGATTGAAATCGCCCCGAGTCCACCTAGTTGGTCTGAGTCAGCCAAAGGGCAATCTCATGACTCAGTGAAAAGCTCACACCCCTGATTCATGCTCTCTTCTTTTCCTGTTACAGACGCCTTGTGGGCACAACTTCTGCCTGAAATGCTTCCAGAAATGGATTGAGAAGGGGAAGCGATCCTGTGCAAAATGCCGACACCCGATCCCACCCAAGATGGCAAGTCAGCCCAGAATCAACTCGACACTCGTTGCTGCGATTCGAGTTGCCAAGACTGCTAAAGCAGTCACCTCCGGTGCTGATGGTAAATTGAATGTCTACCATTTCGTGCGCAACCAGGACCGGCCTGACAAGGCGTTCACGACAGAGCGGGCCCAGCGGGCTGGGAAGGCAAATGCGTGCAGTGGCAAGATCTTTGTCACGGTCCCACCTGACCACTTTGGCCCAATCCTCGCGGAGAATGACCCTGCAAGGAATCAGGGCGTGTTGGTAGGGGAATCATGGGAGGACCGCATGGAGTGCAGGCAGTGGGGTGTTCACCTTCCGCATGTTGCGGGGATCGCCGGGCAATCGGAGCATGGAGCGCAGTCAGTGGCCCTCTCTGGAGGTTACCAAGATGACGAGGATCATGGGGAGTGGTTTCTCTATACAGGAAGGTTTGTTGCCGATGTTCACTTGCTCTTCTCGCTCTCTAGTCTGTTAGTACCCAGTTGACTCGCTGAGTTAATCGGGCTGACTTGGGGGAGTGAGCCTACTGTTTTTTAGTAGTAATGATCTTTAGAATAATAAGGCTGATGACATTTCAAATGCTGCAAAATTATAAGGTCGTGTGCATACGTGAGGCCATGGTTCAGTGATCCAGACCGTTCACCAGATGGGTTGGCATGCTGGATGAGGGACACTTCCAAAAATCTGTCAGATTGGAATATGTTAACTGCAATCATTGGCCTTGTAATAGCTGTTTGATTATAAAGAATTACATGGTGATTTGCATTCAACTGGAAGTAAGCTGAAAGATTGAAACTTTAGGATCCTCTACTTTTTGAGATTTTGGGGTGTTCTCGTCAACTGTGACCGTGAGGCACATCAGATCAATGGTCTCGATCACTGAGCCATGGCCCCACATGCACAGAAACCTGTGCAGGCAATGTTTTTACTGTCTCAAAATCATACCATTTCTTCCTTTTTGTTTTCTAAAATTGGACTGGTTTTCTTTGTTTGACATGGTTAAAATGTATTGAAATTATCAGTGATGGTGAGTTGAGCAAGTTGTGTATGATGACTGGCTGGGTTGCTCGCTAAACTCCAAGCAACCCATTTTGTTTTGTTGCCTTCTTCTCGAGCACACCGTTGTCATTGCTCTCCTTTCATCTTCTTGAAGAAATCCAGCTACTGCATGACTATTATTGTTGTAATTACTATAAAATGAAGTGACTTACTGAGTTGAATTTCATAGATTTTAATCAAACATGCCTCATTTGCTGAGTCACTGAGTCTCTGAATTACACTTAGCTCCATTTTCTTGTTCTTATATGAATCTGCCTACTTTTAATTATTATTTTGTGAAGTCTCTCTTTGGTTGCATTAGTTAGCCCTTATTAAAGTTCACTACTCTTGGGGCCTGTCTGGAATGGTGGAATCCATAAAGTGGATTTGGATAGGAAAACGTCACATCTGTGGAAATCTGTGGAAATGAATCCACTTTAATATGTTTGTTTTAGCACATGGATTTCCATGGAAATGTGGAAAGGTTAATGGTCAAAAAGTAAGAGTTGTTTCTCAAAAGGTGTGGAAATCTCCACGTCTAAGGGTTTTATTTTTTTGGAGGAAATGGAAATCACATTTTTTTAATCTTGTTTGTCACCAATGCAAACAGCCCCTAAGCTGCTCAGGTTAGCACAGAGCTGAGTCACCGAGTTTCTAAACTGCAGAAGACGACATTTGCATTCATCTTCCTACGCATGAGTACATGCTGTTAATGCTGTTATTGCTGCCCTTCCTTCTCTATTCTGTAAAAATATGCCTAATGGTTTTCATGACATGCCTCTTGATGCGTTTTCCTGTTTCTTGAGCTGATTCTGCTGGATTTGATCTTGATATTATCCCTATGTGATGGACAGTGGCGGGAGAGACTTGAGTGGGAACAAGCGAACGAACAAGGAGCAGTCGTTCGATCAGCAATTTGATAAGATGAATGAGGCACTGCGGGTCAGCTGTAAGAAGGGTTACCCAGTTCGAGTGGTGAGGTAAGTGGCTCAGATTCTTTCCAATTGGATTGAATGACACTTGTACATATTTTCTAAAGCACTTACAAAAGAGAATGTAGTCTGTGTCTAGGTTAATGAGGTAGAAGTGGCCATGACTAAGACCTGGTTAATCTTAAGCAAGCGAAGCTGATCCAATGCCTCAGGGCTTGGGAGCTCATGTACCTCCACATCATTTGCAGCCATGTGGCATATGCGGCCTAGATCTGGACTGTTAAATTCAGTGGGTCCTAATAGTGATGAGCCAAAAATTAAAGATCACTGTTTGGACAGAGACAGAATTATGCCAGTTAGAAGGAATGAGTCGGTTCAAGTTGAAGGCTGTAAAAGGCAAGGGAAGGTCCAAAAGGACATGGGTGGAGGTAGTAAGAAATGAATTGAGGACTTATGGTTTAACTGAGGATATGGTCTATGATAAAGTGAAATGACAGAATAAGACACATCTAGCAGACCCAATCAATTGGCATGATGCTTAGATGATGACAATGATGATGATTGGATGATCCTTTCCATTTAATCGCTTGGGTGCAGAGGACAGAGGAGCAATTGCCCAGATTCAATGGTAAAAAGTTTCATCTATTTACAAAGAAAGGACTGTCCATTAAGGCACTTCTTGCTGAGTCCTTGGTAAGCCCAAATAATGGTGAGGCCTAATGTTGTCAAAATCGTACGATTCATATCGTATCACATGGGTGTACGATTTGAATTGTACACCCAAATCACAAATCCTAAATAATTGTACGAATCGTAAGATAATTATAGATTCGTAAAGGGGCCCAAAAAATACTTAAAAAATCAATTTATTATTGTTTTTTATTCAATTTCTTCCTTTTCTTTGTACCCTTTTGCTCATAAAATATGAAAAAGGCTCTCCCCAATTAAAAATATCTTTTCTTTCTTTCTTCGAGAGAGAGAGAGAGAGAGAAACTTGGGGATTTTGATTTTCAAAAACCCAAAACAAAGAAATCAAAATATATTTTGATTCACAATGGAATAGAATGCCATTTTTTCTAACATGATTCTATACTCAAGAAAGGTTCAAAACAAAATTTTTAAGGACCGTAAAAAATTTTCAAAAGACAACAAAAGAAAACAAAGGAAAAGGGCAAGGATCCGTTACGATATCAATTGATAATATCATGATATATATAACTTTTTTGGTGCATGTTGATGGTAAATGGATGATTGATGCGTTCTCAATCTTTTTGTCTTATATGTATATTTTTTGTAAATTAGAAAAAATCTTACGATTTACGATACGATTTGCGATTCAATACAATTCAACCCCTCTTACGATTTGCAATACGATAATGATTTTGACAACAGTGGTGAGGCCCATGGATCAAAGGTCCTAATCTCAGCTATGTATGCTATGTGTAAGGTAAACAACATGGAGGCACGGTAAGTCCTGTTCCTCCAGAGGTTCATATTATTAATCACAGCAGTGTAACTTTTGAATCAACAATGCTAGTTTATAACAGTAAATACCATCATCAGATAAGCGGTTAATTGGGACAAAAGAATAAAAAATATTAATTATGTATCCTTTTAAAAGAACAATGTTTGAACTTTTAACCCAAAAGCAGAAGGAAAGATTTAGTAATTCATTTTTCCATAGCTAGCTTAAAGTAAGACTCCTGTCCTTTAGTTCATGCTTGAGATTAGCTATGTGCTTCATTGTCACCTTGAAATGTAGATGACCTTTACACTTGGTGTTGAAAATATCAGTTCATAAGAAGGTATGGCTTTTAAGCTATTTTTTCTTGATGTCCTCACCAAATTGTTCATTATGAGATGCTTTGCAGATTTTGCTTCCATTTATTGTTTATAAACCACTACTCTTTTGATGTTAAAGCCTGAAGTAAAAAATTTTCTAATGATCCATCAATTTTAATGACCAGATCTCACAAGGAGAAGCGTTCATCCTATGCGCCAGAAACTGGGGTGCGGTATGATGGAGTTTACAGGATTGAGAAATGCTGGCGCAAAGTTGGAATTCAAGTAAGGTTATTCATTTTACTTGTGATGATTTGTTAATCACATGTTCTTAGACAGCTGTTTGGCTTATTTGCATTTACATTGCAATTGTGATCCTTTTTTTCCTTGATAATCTATGGTTCTACATTGTGTTTAATTCCATTCATGTAATCGAGAGATTCTAAGTGTCCTGTTTTCAATCGATGAGTGCTTATGGTTCATTTCCTCTGTGATCAGTTTCGAAGTTCTTTCCAATCATGATCCTTTTTTCTCTCAATAATCTATGGTTCTACATTGCGTTTAATTCCATTCATGTAATCGAGAGATTCCTGGTGTTTTGGTCTCAATCGATGAGTGCTTATGGTTCGTTTCCTCTGTGATCAGTTTCGAAATTCTTTCCTGCTTGGCCCTGATTCCACTATCAGGTTTCCTTTCCTGATTAAATATTTGATAGGCTATGCTGGTCTTTTGCAGGGTTTCAAGGTCTGCAGGTATCTGTTTGTCCGATGTGATAATGAACCTGCACCGTGGACCAGGTTTGTGTTTGGCATTGTCGGTTTCTTGGTTGTGCTTTTAATAAGGGCTTCCGCACTCTAATGCAGCTCTCTCTCTCTCTCTCTCTCTCTCTCTCTCTCAAACACACACACATTTGAACTGCAGTGATGAAACTGGTGATCGTCCAAGATCTTTGCCTGACATTAAAGAACTAAAGAAGGCAACTGATATTACTGAAAGGATGGGAAGCCCCGCATGGGATTATGATGTATGCATTTTATCTCTTTCCCTGTCCTTCTCTTTTCTTCCACCATTGCTTGTTTCTTCTATTAACAAGAGAGAATTCTGAACTGGACAACTCTATGTCAAGAGTCAGCTAATTAGATAAGTATAAGGGTGCATTTGGATGCACAATTGAATTGAATTGCTATGATAGCTCTAGTAGCAGAAATGACTGCCCCTAATTTTGTTTCTTTGCATTCATATTGAGTGTTTGTGTTGACACTTGGGAGTCATCGTGACTTTCACACATACACTAGAGAGGCTGGTAGGTGCAACCCGGTCATTGAGTAAATGAGATCCTGACATCCAAAGTGCAAAGAAATGAACAAGAGTACACCCACAAGATTATTTGAGTAGAGATGGGGAAATACTTTATTAATATCAAACTTCATCTTATAATACTTCAAAAAACTCAACACTTCGAAAATTTGAAATGCTTACCTCCCACACCACCCCTCCTTTTATAGACCCTAAATGAATCTTTAATGAGAATCCTCCCAGCTAAGAGATTGATTTTAAATAAATTATAGTTGATTTCTTAGTTGATTTCAATCAATTTAATCTACCTAAAATGGTAAAAGCCTAACAATAATAAAAAGAGCAAATTAAGGAAATAATCTTCAAAATCGTCAATCACATCTTTAAATAAGCCCTCATATCATCAGTCACATCTCTCCATCTCTCTCCCAAATAGTAAATTGTAACTCTTGATGTTTAGGCCCCAAATCTATAAATAAACAATCTAAAATCAGCATACATTAGGCCTTAGGGTGGGCTGTGGGCTTGCATCATTGGGCCTATGGGCCATACTAGGGGCTTAATTTGGTTTTAGTTTATTAATTTAGTAGTTTGATTGTGAGTAGAACTCTAATTAGTGGAGTAAGTAGGTTTACACCTGGAGTTGCATATTGTGAGTAGAACTCTAATTAGTGGAGTGAGTAGGTTTACTCTAGGAGTTGCATACGTAGTAGTTTGAAGTTTTGTTTTATTTTAAGCGTGCTCTCTCTCTCTCTCTCTCTCTCTCTCCATGTATTTCCACCTTGTGTGAACTGGAGTGGTTTGTGAGTTGAAGCACGCATAGTGGCTCTTAGTATATAGTTTTCAAAGTCCACAATCTGGGCTTCAATTTGCAGTTGCAGTTTGAGGTCTACTTTATCTTTCTTTTCATTTCCTCTGAATTAAGCTGAATGTTTGTACAAGTTAAGTGTTTTGTAATTTGATACATTCTTTCCCCCCCTTATTATCGTTACGTTGAAGATGCTCGATTTACAAGCGTTCAAATTTCTATTTTTAGATTCTCTCAAGTGATTATTTCACAAATATACAAAGCTTCCGTTAATTTCAAGTCTTTTAGTTCGGGGTACCAAAAATGTGGATTTCAGTCTTTGCATGCTTAGATGTATTCTCTCCCCTTCAGGAAGAGAGCGGCTGGAGATGGGCAAAGCCGCCGCCACTGAGCCGAAAACCGGTGGCCACCGGAAATCCTGAAGACAGGAAGAGAGCTAGAAAAGCTATAAGGCGTGCCCAGAACCTCTCTGTAAGAGAAAAGCTCCTGAAAGGTTTGGCTTTACTCTGCATTGTACTTGCAAACATAGATTTGGCAGCAGATGTCTTGGGTTGGCATTTGGCAATCATGATCAGACCTGAAATATAAGCCTTCAAACGCTTGATTAATAAATGGGAATGACCCACCTGAAATCCACCCCTACACAAAACCTTTGCCTTTCATCAGTGGAAATGTTGAGTAGTCTTCCAGCCAAAGCTTGAAAATTGAGAATTAAAATGGCTAATCATAAGAGCTGGGCATATGTATTGTACTCTTCTCACATGTTCCGATGTGGCATGAATGGGGAAGATGCAGGTCATTCATCCATCAGGCCTGCCATGTAAGCACCACAGCCTGAAAATGAGGGCGGTCCAAATTAAATGTACCCCATGATTAGTTGTATGATAAATTTGTTCTTACCACCGTCTGAGTGTTGGTGGTGCAGAATTCTCTTGCCTACTCTGTCGTAAAGTGATGAATCTTCCGCTCACGACTCCCTGTGCTCACAACTTCTGTAAGCCGTGTTTGGAGGGCGCGTTTGCTGGCCAGACGTTCGTGCGTGAGAGGATCCATGGTGGAGGACGGACCCTACGAGCTCAGAAAAATGTCATGATGTGCCCTTCCTGCCCCAATGATATCTCTGACTTCCTTCAAAATCCTCAGGTACGAGCATCTATCAGTTGGTAGAAAGAGGAAAGTTCCATGAAGTCTGCATCGAAAACATCCTCACTGTACATGTGTCACTTGTGCACATTGATCACGGGTGTTTATTTCCCATCCCATCATGACAGTGTGCCAAAGCCCACGAATAAAGATGGTTGGACTGGGTTAGCCATTTGATCACTGGATAGAAGTGGGCAGCTTAAGTCAAATTTGAGCAGAGCATGATCAATGGTTGACTTGTAACTCAATTCATAATGATCAGATGGTCAGCATAGGATTGCCCAAATGATGCAATTTTTTTGGTGTGGCCCATTTGCTTGGCTGAATACTAGATCAATGGGTCAGTGGCATAAGGTCAGCAGATGTATGTTAGGAACTGCACTTCATAGATCTATGATGCATAGTTTTATGGTGGGACCTTGATGAGTGAAGTGGGTTATTTTTATTTATTTTACAGGTTAACAGAGAACTGATGGATGTGATCGAGTCTCTCAAACAGCAGACTGAAGAAGACATTGAGTTGGGTGAGGATGGAATCAACGTCATAGCAGGAAAGTCTCACCTCACTGAGGGAGATACTGATGTTGGGTCTGAAATGCCCGAAGCAGCCGATGAGGACAGTCAGATTGCTGCAAACGAGAGCAAACAATCACAGACGTACCAACAGAAGAAAGCTGTTATGATCAGCAGGGAATCTGATGATGCTGGCTCTGAAAATCCTGAAACGCTCGGATCGAGTGATGAGGATTTTCAGATTCAGAAGGCTGAAAGTGCACGGCCAACAACTCACAATCCAAAGAAAAGTGAAACTCCGAAGACGGCTAAAAGCAGTAAGAAATCGAATGAACCAGAGCCTGAGAATCCCAAAAGGGCAGATGGGGGAGGTAGTGATCGTCGAACTCGTGCATCTGAAAAGAAACAGCCAGTAACGTATGAGCAGAAGAAAGGTGAAACTCTGAAGAAGGCTAAGAACAGTAAGAAATCCAATGAACCAGAGCCTGAGAATCCCAAAAGGTCAGTTGGGAATGGTAGGGACCGTCGAACTCGTGCAACTGAAAAGAAACAGCCAGTGACATGTGAGCAGAAGAAAACTGGAAATGGGAAGAAGGCGGTCAGCGGCAAGAAATCAAATGAAGCTGACCCAGATAATCTTGAATTAGCGAATGGGGGCAATAAGGACCGCAATACTCCTAAAAGCAAAGAGCCAGTGACGTACAATCGGAAGAAAGGCAAAGATGCAAAGAAGGCTACAGAGAGCAAGAAATCTGATGAGCCTGGCTCAGAAGATTGTAAAATCCTTGACCACGCGGCAGCTGAAATCAAGCAGCCAAAGACGTACGTGCGGAAGAGGCCCCTGACCAGGAGCTGTTCGGCAAAGATGGATGAGAAGAAGATCAAACCGAGCAAGGAATCCGGAGATGTGAAGAAGCCTACTAAAAGCAAGAAAACCCAGGAGTGTGGTTCTGAAAATCTTGAAATGCTTGATGTGAGCGATGAGGACCGTCCGACAGCCGAAATCAAGCAGCCAAAGACGTACATGCGGAAGCGGCCCTTGACCAGGGGCTTTGCAGCAAAGATGGACGAACAGAAGGCCAAGAAGAGCAGGAAATCCACCAAAGCACAGGAAGACAGCGGTGGCAATTCACCGTTGAGCCCACTGCTTGTGCGGTCGGATGATGATGATGACTTTGAGTGATTGTGGTCTCAATTGGGCGGGTCCAATTTGGATTTCACGATGTGGGTATTGCTTCTTTTTTGGTGTTATCAGCTCCGATGTTCAAATGCGGTGAGAGGCATGATTTTGTGCACACCCACCATCTCTGCCGAGGTATTCCAACGTCTCACAAGTTCAAATTTTGAAAAAGAAAACAGCTTTTTTGGGTAGTAAAATGTATAGAGAGAAGCTCCATGGCTCTCATACTACTATGAGTTACAGTGCTCCCAGTTGCATTGGCACACTTGAGACAATCCAATCCATGGATCGGTGCTGTTCATTAGATTCAACACTCATTTAATGGGCCAACACTGATCCGACAATCTTAACCATCTGATCAGTAGCATTTAATATTGATGGTTATGATTATTTACACAATATGTCCAATAAACCATTTGATCTATGTAATTATTGAGGCCCATCATGGATTGCTTATGATTCGTAAAGGATCACTTTTTTTAGTGTATCTTTACCATCCCATCCATGGTTTAGGAAGAAAAGAAAGGGGCTAAAAAAAGGCCAAATTGAGGATGGGTTGGATCATCTTATCAGTGTATTTTTGCTTGGTAGCCCATGATTCTTGAGTTAATGGACGGTTTAGATCGATCAATTTGACTGTCCAAATGATCCAATGCAACTAGGGCTGTATAACTCATGGTGCTTCGAGAGCTAGAGCATTTCTCAAATGTTTATACTAGCTTTCAGTCTTTTTGTCAAGGATTTTAGTGGAATATAGTTTATATTATTTGTGGATGGGGTTTGCTAGCTTGCCGTTCCTGCTCCACCGTGCGATGGTGGAGCAGAGATCATCACCATCCATGAGAAGGTGTGGGCTGGTTTTTCTGCATGGTTATTTTTTAAAATCACTCCTGTATTGATCATGATATCTTGGATGCGTGAGATCTTTTTCTTATGAACCATCCATGCCGTGGATTGGTCCAGGGTATGGATCATCATGTCGTGGCGCTACTCTGGATGTCTACAAGTACATTATACTCACGCAGTGTGTGATGGATGATACACAGGCACTTAGAAATGCACAGGTGGCATACTAGTCAAATTAAACCGTCCAGATTTTCGCCTGATATATTATGAACAGAAAATTAATCTATTTGACTATCCGATTGGTGGACATTTATTGGACGGTTAAAAATGAAAAATATCCAATTCTCCATTTCAACCAACAGTGTCCACCAAGTAGAGTTCACAACTGACCACAGTAGCCTGCTTAATCTACCATGTGGGGGCCTATCTTGATGTATGTGTCTAATCCACTCTGTCCATCCGTTTTACCAGATCGTTTTAGGGAATCAACCCAAAAATGAAGCATATCTAGAGCTGAAGTGGACCAGGAATCAACCCAAAAATGAAACATATCTAGAGCTGAAGTGGACCACACCACAGGAAAACAGTGAATTGAATGCCTACCGTTAAAAAATTCTTGGGGGCCAAAAGTTTTGGACCAATCTGATGTTTGTGTTTTCCCTTCATCTGTGTCTGTTTGACCTTATGAATAGGTTGGATGACAAATAAAATCGTAACGTTGTGAGCCTTAGGAAGGTTTCTAGGGTGGATGTCATTGTCCCCCACTGTTTCCTGTGGTTTGGTCCACTTGAGCTTTGTATATGCTTCTTACTGTTGGTTGTCCATCATCAATTTCAACGGAGGGGGTTGATCTTTACGTGGGACCTATGTACAGAGAGAGAGAGATGGGAATTGTTTGTTTTTAGAGTCTAATTTTTTCATGATTGCATATATGATATTTAGAACGGTCATTTGAAATTTTGTGAACCTCAAAAATCAATTTAAATTCTCCTTATAAAGAAAATAATATTCCTAAGATAAGATTTCAATGTTATTTTTTAGTTTTTTTCCTCCAACAAAGGAGCAGTAGTTTTCCATGAAAACCAATTTCATTTCCCGGCCATTTGATCTCCCGATGCATAGCTAAAGTGGTAGGCTGAGTGAAAGATTCCTCGTTTCAACACCTAGGTCTTGTTATCGATTCCCTAGTGGGGGTGGCTAACAGTGAAGTGTGATCTGACAGTGGGTGTACTAACAAGCTGACAAAAAAAAAAAAACTGTGAGAATCAAGCTGTGTGGGTTGTACTAACAAAAGAAAAAGAAAAAGAAAAAAAACTGTGTGGATCAAGCTGTGGATATCATCCATTTCCACCTTTTAATTGATGAAGCTGGCTGCTGGAATTAGACCGAACATATTCGATTTTATTAAAGAGGTCCAGAAAATTTACGGTGTAGATTTAATGGATCCTGTGAATTTAGGTTGATCAAACCAGTCACACTATCTTGTACAATGACCAATGATAAATACAGACCAAAATCCCCCATTTCTCTCTATCATGGTACAAACATACATTCATGGATGGTTGCTCCTCCAGTCCCTCCCCTGCTCTTCCTTTGATGCTGAAGAAGATGAGAAGGATGCTGACGTGGACGACATCGCAGCCGTCGAAATCATAAGACTCTGATCATACATACTAGACCCCACGTACTCTATATCTTCATCCTTACTACACAACAGCTGTGCGTATTGATGTAGATCTGGGTACGAATCCTCCAATGCTGGCGTTGAACCAAGGCTATCTGATGCGGTGGGCCCTCCATCAGAGACATCCCTGCCGTCCAAGTAGTAGCCAGGATTGGATAGGCCTTGCACTCTCTCGGGGAAGTTCAGCTTCGCTTTTGATCCTTTGAATCTGAGAGCAGCTTCATCATAGGCTATGGCTGCAGACTCTGCGCTGTCGAAGGTGCCTAGCCATACTCGGGCCGCTTTGTGTGGGTCTCTTATCTCAGCTGCCCATTTACCCCATGGCCTCTGCCTCACGCCGCGGTAGTTCCTTCTCCTTTCTGTAGGTTGACGGTGGAGATCTAAAGATGAAATGAGACGCGTCAGATTTTACGGTGTGGATGTTGTTGTCGCTTCAAAGGTCTTGATCATGGCTCATGGAAATGAATAGTATTTATCGGTGGGGGTGATGTAAATCTTAACCGTCTAACCGGTGGGCCTTACCATGGATGCACCAAATTTTCAGAAAGCCCGAGTAACGAGGAACGATTAAACACATGTTCAAGCTGTGCGTGGTCCAGCCTGACGTGACTGTGAGTGCATTCAAGCCGTCCATTAGATGCACCATCCATATTATGTGGATCCAAACTCTAGCATGAGCCATAACTCAGGTGGGCCACACCAAAGGAAACAAAGGAGGAGGTCGTCCACTAGAGAAACTTACAGATGGAATGAAGGGACAGCGAAACTCATCTCAGGTGCCACAACAAGCAAGCGGTCGAGCTCATGGGAACTTCCCATGAGGTCGATTCCCATGAGCTCGAGCTGTGTCGGCCCCACCGTGATGCGTGTGGAACATCTACCCCATCAGTAAGATGCACCATTCCATGGTGGGCCTAGGACTTAAAAATCAAGTCAATCAATGACTTTTGTGGGTCACACCACGTACAAAAGTTGAGAGGGGTTACCCTCCCATTAAAACATTCATAATCATTTTTTAGGCCCACTGAGCTGTGGTTCATAAATCCAGACCATCCATTATGTGTGTCACACTTGGATGAGGGGTCAGACCAAGTTTCAGATGCATTCAAATTTTAGGTGGGCCCCACCAAGTGTTTTTATATGTTTTAGTCATGTATTCACGTGATTTTAGATGGTATGGCCCACCTGAGTTCAGTATACGGCTGATTTTTGGGTTATCTTATAATTTAAAGGGGACCCATCAAATGCACGGTGTTGATTTTCGACACGCATCATGTTGGGTGGCCAAACAGACGTGGATGAAGGTAAAACACGAATATCAGCTTGATCCAAATTTCTACGCCCCCAAATGTTTTCAACGGTAAGTTTCAAATCCCCACTGTTTCCTCTGGTGTGGACCACCTTAGATTTGGATCTAACTCATTTTTGGATTGATGCCCTAAAATAGGCTGAAAAAATAGATGGACGGCATGGATAAAACACATACACCGTGGTGGAGCCCACGGAGCTTTGACACTTGCTAGCTGGCGTGTCACTAGCCAAACCGCATCCTAATGTGTGCTCCACATAGCTCACGTATGTGGCCTTAGGACTGTTTCATTGGTAGACGTTTTTATCCAACTGTTTTGCGTGGTGTGGTCCACTTGAGCTGTGGATAAGCTTCAATTTTGGACGCATGCCCTAAAATGAGCTGGCAAAATTTATGGACGGTGCGGATAAAACATATAAATTACGGTGGGCCCCACAGTCCTCACACCCTGTAGCTACGTGGTGCTGAGTTTAACACGCCATCCATTGCCAAGATTGTTCGATGATCTAAACCATCCAATAGATGGGCCTCAGTCCAATAATCATGCTGAAGGAATGATCCTGACCATTGATTTGTATAGTAGAGGTCTGGTAATATTGCAAAATGGTGAGGAAAGATTGAAAAGACAAAAAAGGATAGACATGAAGATACGTGCGAGACACAGCAATGTGTGGAAAATGAAAAGGATAGACTTGAAGATACGTGTAAGACAGCGATACGTCTTTATCCGATGGGCATCCGATACGTTCGAGAATATGGTAATCACCATACGTTTGGCTATGTGGAGCCCACCCTTCATTCGTGAGTTCCATCTCAACCGTCAATTATATCCCCCAGTTAGGCCTAGATCCCAAAAATCCAGCATATCCATAAATCAGGTGGGCCACACCGAAGGGGATAATGGAGGACCATGTGTAGGGTGAAACCCACCATAGAAACTTCCAGATTGAATATGGGGGTTCTCCATGTTTCTTATATTCCATCTAGACCATTCAACAGTGGCAGTCCACGAGGATGAAGGGACAAGCCAACAACCAGGTCATAAAAATACACAGGTGAGTCCCACCACATGATTATATATAGGTTTTAGGCTTTTAGTCGTGATTGCACATTGCTTCTGTGGTTTGTTCCACCTGTTTTCTGGATCAGGATGGTTTTGGAATGTATGGTGAAGACTCATCATGATGCACGGTTTTGATTCTTTAGGTCCTGTTTGGCCAGGTAGATCCCACGGTATTAGGAGGGATGGGATCTGCAATATCCTGGGATAGGCATGACGAGCCAAACAGATCCGGTGAACTTGTCCTGGGATGTGAGCAATCCCATGGATAGTAAGACAATCCACTGACATCACCATCATTACCTTAAAATTGATCATATCCCATAGTTGGATGGATTGGAAAGTAAAATCTTAGGATATGCATGGCGTGCCAAACGGACCTAGTAAACTTGTCCCAGATATAAGCAATCACATGGATCTTAAGGCAATCCACTGATACCATCATCATTACTTTAAAATTGATCCCATCCCTCTAAACACCCTAAGGACATGTTTGGTTCAAGGGATTGAAAGGAATTGGAAGATTTAATCCAGGATTGGTCGGAAGTGATGCAGCTATCATTACTTTGAAATCCATGCAATCCACCCAGCCAAACTGTGATTAGGTTAGGTGGGATGGGATTCATGTCCTGTGCCAATCTCGATAAATGGAATTGCACTGTGTCCTTGCCAATTTCACTCAATGTTACCAAGTAGTGTAGGTCTCACCGTGATGTGTGGACTATATCCACGCCGTCCACCCATGTATCGAGATTATTTTAAAAAATTAGCCAGAAAATCAGTTAAATCTAAAGCTCAAGTAGACCTCACCATAGAAAGCAACTTGGATTAAATACTTACGGTTGAAAACTTCTTTGGAGCCACATAAGTTTTGGATCTACCTAATTTTTAGGCCCATGTCATAAAATAAGGTTACAAAACAAATAAACAGTTTAGATATAACACGTGTTATTCTCAATCATTTTAAATGATGGTGAATATATCCATTTAATATACCACTGTATTATCAACCAAACATCTTATCCCATGGCAAGAGGGAACAACTCCTAGCATGGGTAATAATTATGTTTTTGAATCCCATCCCACCTAATCCCTTCTAATCCCACCGCCCAAACATGTCCTTAATTCTTTTAATAGAAATCCTTAATTTTTAGATTCATCCCGAAAATATGGATGGACGGCGTGGATTAAACCCATACATTACAGTGGACCCCCCTTCCTGGACGCATTGAGCATTTAATGCGTTCGCCGGGCCAGGATGCAATCCACGAATTAGCAAGCTTTTGAGTAAAAAAAAGTCCTTACAATCGCGATGAACCAGTGTCGGTTCATCTCCGCTCAATGGATTACATTTTTTTGAAATCCACGCCGTCCATCTGATGGACCCTATCTTAGATGAATTTCTAGGGAGAGACCACACTTACCAGGGATCCTATTCGTCCGATCTCCGATGTTGAAATGTAATAGGGGAAAATTCAGCGAATCGTCCATCTACATTCTAAAGGGAAACATCCACTACCGATGGTTTTTATTTTCCAACTACCATTTTTTCCTTATAAGAGGACATCTTCAGTGGGTCCCATCATATGAATGGTCCGGATTCATCGAAGCACAGCGATAGATGCTAGCAGCAATGAACCAATAATGGTCCATCGAGACGAACAAAAAATTCATCAATGCAAACAATAAAGAGGACAAGTGCGATACTAAAGGCATCTTCTCAAGAACATGCTTGAGTTTGCTAATTGCTAGTCTCACACACACTTCTACACGCAGACACACGTGCCAAAATTGGACACTTGTACAAAATCCTAACGGTCTATTAAGTGGGCCCATCTTAAAGATGGCATGGTCAAAGTTTGAGTTTGTTCAAAATATCATTTACGTCACACGTGTAAGAAATTGCCTGAATAACTGAAAAACTTGCAGGCGTTCTAAACCATCCGTAGGATTGGTTGAACAATCCGAGACTTCTGATCGAGTGATCTGTAGGATTGGTCCACCTGATCAACGGTTCGGATTACGTACATAAATGTTACGTTAGCACCTGTGACTGCGTGTGGGGACTGCTAACGTCTCCAAGTTAGCTCATAGAAAAGACGAAAATTACTTCCAAACTCATGCAACAGCCAAGAGTTGTAGCATACCTTGCTCTTGATATGGCGGTTCGAAGGTGCCCGATTCCGGCACTTGTATCGGGTCTTTGGGCCCGAGTGCTGTTCTCTCGGTCTCGTTCGTGCCAATCACGTGAGAAAGGGCTGATACCATGGCTGAAGTGTCACGCTCGGCACGTGCCGAGTCAAAAACAGGGAAGGTAGTATGACTCGGCTCTTTTCCCCTCCCCTCCGATGCATCGGGAGGAAGAGGCCTCTTCCCATGCCTTCGATCCACCTTTTATTATTGTCTTTTCAACGGCTCAGGTTGTCTTATCAGAGGTGGGATTCGCATACCCCAGGTGGGTCTGGTGGGACTTGACGATTGGACGGTGAGGATGAAGAGATGGAGAAGAACTGTGTTGTAAGTGTTTGGAGAGAGAGAGAGAGGTTATCCACGGAGGGTCCAGTGGGACTTACCGATCAGACGGTGAGGATGAAAAGATAGAGGAGAACTGTGTTATTGGTGTTTTGAGAGAGAGAGAGAGAGAGGGGTACGGGTTTTATTGAGGAACGTTGGAGCCCGGCCAGCTCTTATTCCTTCGAGGAAGTTTCCAGTATGAAGTAATGAACCGGAGTTGGTTCATTGCATCTCCCTTCTTTACACGTGGCATCCTTGTATGTGCCTGAGCACCGTCCATTTGGTCGGCCATACTGTAATCGAACGATCGTACAAACAACCACGATGACTAAGGAAACGGATTGGCTACTCCCTCTGCCACCAGCCCCGTGGCTGGTAGTAGGTGATCTGTGGGTCCCACCATGATGTATGTGTTCCATACATTCCGTTCATCCATTTTTACAGATCATTTTAGTGCTTGATCCCGAAAATGAGAAGAATATAAATCTCAGGTGGACCACACCACATGAAAACAATAGAGATTGGATAAGCACCATTAAAATCCTCCTAAGGCCCAATGTACTGTTTATTTGACATCTAATCTGTTGATTAGGTCATACCGGCCCAGATGAATGTAAAAAACAAAAATCAGCTTGATCCAAAACTTCTATGGCCCCCAAAATGTTTTTAATGGTCAACACTCATTCAACATTGTTTCCTATAATGTGGTCCATTTGACACTGGGATATACTCAATTTTGGATTTATTACGTAAAATGATCTATAAAAATAGATGGACGGCATGGATGAAACACATACATCATGGTGGGGCCCCCAGAGCACCGACCACCAGCCATTGGCTGGTGCCAGGGGGAGTAGCCAATCCGTTTCCATGACTAAGGTGTTGTAACTTAAGATGAATGCATGTCCGTCCTTACCGTTGGACCGTTGGCCGTTTCTACATTCCACCATCCGGTCCACTACCACAGATCGGACGGCTAGGATCGTGATAACCCTACTGTAGTAGGGCCTCCAAGATGGACGTTCTAGATTCTCTGATGTAGGCCCACATGAAATCCTGTTCTGACAATCCATAGACTATACCGCGCAGCACAAAACCATACCTGGCAGATGTACGAGAAATCCGAACCATTGATAAGTCTCCCCGCAGGAAAGATAACCATATAAACCAATCAAATCGGTCCAGTTATCCCGAGGGCTACATGGAATTTGAACCGTTGGCTAGGTTTAGGAAACAGTCCATTATTTTCTGTAAAGGTGGCCCACTTGATGAGTGGACCATCCTGATTTTTACTTACGATAATATTAATTTTCTCTTCGTTTTTGTTTGTCTTTTTGGTATTTATTTATTTATTTAATGTCTTTGACCAAACAGGTGGCTAGGAATGCATGAAGCATGATATTGGCCACATAAAACGTAACGGAAACGGTGTGATCCGTTAGGTGATACGGGTGGAAAATATTCATGCTCTTAAAAAGTGGGCCATAACAGGTACGTCATGATCATTACTGCTCTATGATGGGCCGATAAAGTGTCGTAACGGTCCGATACAAGATCGATCCATTTCCTTCTTCTATAAAATTTTGACAGTTAATTAAAGGGAAATAGCCACCATTTCCGTAATTGAATACCTTAAGAAAACTTATTAGGGCCCATGATGTAGATAGTCCAATCCATTGGCTCATTAGGTCCACTGCACATTTTATAGACTACCATGCAAACTTCACATCCATATGATGAATTTTAACCGATTGATCAATGGCCTTAAATATGGATGGCCAAGATTTTTTTACATAAAAAATATGTTTAGTCAACAATTTGATCCATCTATTTGTTATAGCTCATCATACACTATTTAGGGTTTAAGATTAGGGTTTGGTTTTAGAAAACCTATTTGATGGCGTTCAAAAGATAAGTTTATCTTTTTAAACATGGTGTTCAAAGATTCCCTTACAAAGAGTATAATATATTTGAATCTGGATCGTCTGCTTGCCACAAAGAGGAGAATTTTATTTGTTGTAATATAATTGGGCCACATCATCATACATTGTATTTAGTTAGCAGTGTTAACTACATCGGTATAATGTGAACCAATTAAAATATAGTTAAACATAAGTTTTCTGTTTGTGACAAGCAAGGGATCTGGATTCAGTATATTTACATTTTGTATACATGTATATTTCTCTTAAAAGCAGATTAACCCTAAGTGGTGGTGCAGTAATGTAGTAATATTTTATTAGTGGGTTGTAACAGTCAGACTGGTGAATAGTATAAAAATCTTTAAAAAGGCTTAGCCTATCCCAAATAGTATACGACTCCACCAATCAAATCTCGCCACTGCACTACACCATTAGGAAAGGTATTGAGGACCTTACCACCTGATTCATCATCATCTTTCTTCAAACATTTCACATGTGTCATATCTAACCTTCAAAAACCCACTCAAAAGACACATGTACTAATGTATCTTAATTATACATGTACTAAATGTGCCAATGCATTGCCAAACTATCCCTTGTTTGTTCATCCCTCTCTATTTTAAAAAGGGAGCTTATTAGGATATGTCTACCTTAATGATTTTTTTTATATCTAAGCCATCCATTCATTTTTTTTTTAATTTTTTACTACACGGTGTTATCCTAAAATTTAAACAAATCCAAATCTGAAGTGGACCACTCCACAATAAACAATAGTGATTGAACTGTGATCATTAAAAACTTCTTAGAGCCCCTATTATATTTATTTGCCATCTAATCCATTGATAAGGTTAATGACGCAGGGGAGGACGTGAGGTCGAGCACCGTCTTCCTCAAGAGGATAACTATTCTGAATCCACGGAACTTCTCTGAACTCCTCACATAGACTTCTCGAATCCACAAGGAAATAAAGCAGAAAATAGAAATAAATTCTAATAAATTTGAAATTGATTAATGAATTTTTAAAAATGAGTTCACAACCCTTTAAATGGGGTACCAAGCAATGAAAAAGAAATTAGAATCAAACTACAACTAAAACTCCTATAAATCACGACTTATTATAAATAATAAACTTATTATTTATAGACGGTCGTGATGTCTACTAGTGCACAAGGTTTTCGGCCGAAAATAGTAAGTGTCCTATTTGGTTTCACCAAATCGTTCTCCTGATTATTCTAAGCTCTTTTCACGTTGGGCGCAACTCCTAAAGCCCGATGAATGAAAAGTTATAATCAAACTAAAACTTACTATTTATAGTAAAAATGAAATTAAAACAGGGAAATGACTGTCGATTTAGGAGTTTTTCGCAAATCAAGGCTGCGCAACCTGACGTAGCAGGGTTGGTTGGCTAAAGTAGCTGGTTCTACCCCAAAATCATATATTTTACGTCAGATAAGTCATTCCAGATTGCGAGATACCCCGATCTAAGGTCCGACGGTCCGGATCACTTCTGTCGTCGACCGGGCCTTTTTTGATCCATCTTGGCCATGAAACTGTCCGCGACCCGCTCTACATCAGTCAACCAGACCTGGATAAAGGGAAAATACAAAGATCCATTTGATCCAAAACTTTTGTAATCTACAAAATCTTTTTAATAATCATTCACCATTGTTCCTAGTGTCGTGGTCCACCGGAGATTTGGATCTGCTTATGTTTTGGAATCAGTTACTAAAATGAGTTAGAAAATTATTGTATATACAGTGCGGATATCGGATATATAATACATTCATCAAGGTGGGGCTTACACGGTAAGGATAACACCTAATCCGCTCCCTTTTGCAAATGGGGTGTTTACCCATCACAAGGTAAGACAACAAAATAACCTGCACACCTTAGTTGGATATATAGCCGTGTAAAAAATAATTAACTGATATAGAACTTTCACGTACGGTAACCAAATGGGCCATCAGTTTGCTATAGTCGCTCTTGCTGATCAGTATCCAGAGCATGAATATAGTTCAGAGCATTAAATCATTCTCACCATGTTATCCACATACGATGGCGATTCTCAGTAGTTTGAGACGTGTACAAAATGAATTCTACAACTTGAAAGGGGACGCGGATTGGTTACTACGCCCGTCTGTCCCAAGCTCGGGACAGGCTAGGGTTCTAAGGATCCACCTTGATGTATGGATTTTATCCACACCGTCCATCCATTGTTCCATACCATTTTATGGTATAATCCCAAAAATGAGTTAGATCTAATGCTCAAGTAGATCACACCATAGGAAGCAGCCATGATAATGATTTGTACCGTTAAAAGCTTCCTAAGGCCCACCGTGATTTTTATTTTCCATCCAAACTTTCATAAGGTCATATAGACTTGGATGATCAGCTTGATCCAAAACTTCTGTGGCTACTAAAAGTTTTCAACGGTAACCGTTTAATCACCACTGTATCGTCAACTTGAGCATTGGATCTATCTCATTTTTCGAATTTTAACCTAAAATATTATGGAAAAATGGATGGACGGTGTAGATAAAATACATATATCACGGTGGCCCCTCATAGGCCCAGCCTGTCCTGAAGTCGGTACAGGCAGGGGTAGTACCCAAACCGCGTCCCTTGCAAGGCAAGCGTCACAAGATTTCAATTGCCATTTTGCTTAGTTTCATGATTGATTGGTTTGATTTTACAAGTCGGTGGGATTGTTTTGTGTCCACACTCGCCCAGTTTGTTCTAGTGAATCCTATTTCTCACTTATCCAGATCGTTGATCTTTGGGACCAACGACCATGAACAGACTACGATCTAAAAGTTTTCTTGATTGGACAATCTTCACCGTTCAATTAATGGACTGAATGAAAATAGCGGTTCGAAAGAGAAATACAGCAAGGGTCCACACTAAAATAGTGAGATACCTACGGTTAGATCCTAGATTATAGTAATATCAATGATGTTCTTGGAATGGTTCATCCAAGGTGGGGCCCAACAGAACAATTTGCAAAAACAAATGCAGGCGCACAGTTCATTTGATACTCGAGCAGTGTACGTTATTACAAATAAATAATAACGTGTCCTCTTCCTTAGTTCCGCGCGGCAGCACAACAGCACATGCACTCCATCCACCATGCAACAAAAAACCGTACGAATGAACGCCAAAAGTTTGTCGGCTGCACATGCACGCCATACATCGCGTGCAAGAAAACACATGCATACGCACACGATGGATGTTTGTATAGTCCTACATGTCAGTTTGTACAAGTGGGGTCCATTTTTCCCTATCTGAACTGTTGATATTATGGCCGTTAGTATGGATTGACCATTGACAAAAAATTCTAGATGAAAATAGAGTAACCCCTTAATATAGGTGTCCTGTTAATCAGACGGCTAAAAAAGTTTACTGCCCCAGTTCAGATTCAACCAGGCAAGGTCTAAATTTTTGTAGCTGGGAAAATCTCTAAAGACTACAGGACGTGAATTTCCTGCAACAGCACCTGTAAAAGAAGAAATAATGTGGGACCTAACATGATTTGTGTATGACATCTACTCCGTCCATCATATTTTCACCAGCTCATGTAAGCATTTGAGCTCAAAATGAGGCTGATGAAGTTTTGAACCATGCTGATGTGTGGGTTTTCTCTTCATTCTATTGTTGCTTCCCTTATAAAGAGATTAATCAGGATGGCATATAAATATCAAAATAAAGGTAGAAAAGGTTTTAATAGTGCTTCTCATCCATGCTTGAGTTCTTAATAGGGTTCTTGAGGCGTATAGACCTCAGGTATCACCCACCAAGTTTACTCGCCGCAAGCAACCTTAATTTGCAAAGTAGACATAGGGTTGTATGGCTGAACCCAAAAAGACCAAAATACCCCTCCTTTTTCAGGTGCTTATCCTAATGATTAAGGGGTATTTTGGTCTTTTAAGCAGGTGCCGAACCCTAAAAAGTCCATTCGCCTATAAAAAGTTTTCGCCCAGCGAAAAACCTAAAAGCGTCATACGGACTCGTCCGATTCGCCCTATTATTTCTTAATAATGTAGTTCTAAAAGCCTTTTGTTGTAAAAATTCCTTAATTTTCAGAACAAATACTCTTAACAGGTTTGTCTTGGGATTGGGTTTAGCTGGATTTTGAACTGTTTGAGTTGGGCTGAACAATTAGACATACTCAAAATTTTAATTTCGTCATGTTCGACTTTAACCATAGACAATCCTACCTATGGCACTCTCTCCTTCCAAAGCGCTAAGAATAAGGCATTAATGGGACAGATATTGTAGTGTTCATGTTTAATATCTAACTATGAATTTGAATATATTTGATTGTAAATTTGTATACACATTTATATTTAGCAGTCTTGATCAGATTTGAAGATTTATATTTAGCAATTGTATAACTAATTTAGATTATAAACTTACTCAAAATAGTTTTTATTTTCTTTATAAATGTACCAATCCTCTTTCAATGATAATTAATCAAGAGAAGTTCACCTTACATGATATTGGAGCCACACTATTATAGTCAATTTCTCTTATTGAAATTGGCCATTAGTCACTGATGGCGGTGCCACCGCCCCAAACCCAATCCCTATCATAACAATTTCACCGCCCTTATCCATATAGGTTCATGACCAATAAGTCCCAAAACCCTATCACCTTCTACTTGCTGGTCACCCTATCATAACCATGTCACCCCCTCCCCACACCTTACATAATATTACTAAAAAAGTAAAAAAGAAAAGGAGTTTAAATATAAGCTAAATAGGTATAATCTAAAGAAGTTGAATCACTGCTGGCTAATATCTAGTTAAACATTGAAAGTTAAATTTCTAAAGAAATTTGCAAATTTATTTTTAAAAATAAATATTTTCACCATAGATGAATACCTAATAAACTAGTAAAAAAATTTCATTTTCTATAACATTATTACCTTATATCAAGATGTAAATCCTAAGTCGCACACACGCATATATATAGAGAGAGAAGCATGATCACCTAAGCGCGCGTGCACCTTTGCACACGTGTCATGGGCAATCCAAACGGTCTATGTGATGCGACATCCCATGAAATTGTATAAGACCAATTTTGACGCTGATCTAAAACTTTGGTGGGCCATAGCAAAGAGATGCAAATCAAGGGAGGAAACTATTTTCTTTTTCAATGGCCCACCATATATATAGCTGTGTGGGCCCACTATGATGCCTGTTGAACATCTACCCCATCAGTCAGATGCAACATTCCATGGTGGGCCTTGGGCTTAAAAATCAAGTGAATCCATAATTTGGTGGGCCACACCACATACAACAGTTGAGAGGGTTACCCTCCTATTAAAATATTCATAATTATTTGTTGGGCCCACCTAAATGTGGTTCACATATCCAGCCCATCCATTATGTGTGTCCCACTTGTACGAGGGGTCAGACCAAATTTCAGACACATCCAAATTTCAGGTGGGCCCAACAAGTGCTTTTACATGTTTTAGGCATGTCTTCTCATGATTTTAGATGGTATGGCCCACCTGAGTTCTGGATACACTGATTTTTGGGATATCCCATAATATAAATTGGGGACCCATCACATGCAAGGTGTTGATGTTCAACAAAAATCATGGTGGGCCTCACCCAACTCTTATATATAATATATATATATAATATATATATATTATATATATATATATATATATATATATATAATATATATATATATATATTATATATATAATATATATATATATATATATATTATATATATATATAATATATATATATATATATATATAAAAACCAACTTTGACAAAAGAAATCGTCAATTATTAGCAACAACCACCATACAATCTCATCTTCCATATAAATGTTAGTCAACCTAATGGGATTTTTAAATATTATTAACAGGGTAACTTATAAAAATGGCCTTGATTTCTGCAACCGACCTTTTTTTTTTTTTTTAATTAGATAAAAATTCGTGTGTCCGAATCTAATTTTCTCAGGTGAGAGCAATCAGGCAGACAGATATTCATCATACATCCCTAATTGCAAGCAATCATTCACGTGAAAATGCTTCCTCAATCAAGGCAAAGCTGTAGTAGTCCAAACAATCACGTGCCTCTTAATTGGTTGCTCTATCCTACGGCCTCGATTCAAATGGTTCCATAGGCTTGCTTGGCCCACATGCATCTTTACACGCGGCACACGTGCCATCCTGGCAAGCGTGTAGAACATCTGAACGCTGCATGAGTTGCACCTCAGTTTGATCAGAATAATACTAAAATATATATATCATGTAGGGGAACTCATGATGATTACCATAGATGTATGTTGAATGTGGACCGTTGGTTTCTTTTGATTTTACATTGTATATTCATTTTTATAGTTGTTGGACGCCTGATGAGTGGGCCAACCTGATTTTTTAAGTTTTGTTATCTTTACAGTGTAGAACACCTAATATACCGCTCAGATGCACCACGTACTTGCCATGTTGGCACGTGTGATGCATGTAAACGTGCTTGTAGGTTAGCAGCCCTACGGTCTGACTAAATGGATTGGATCCGTTCAACGTTTCTTTTCCCTCATTTAAGGAATTTATGCATGTGAGGCCGGTTGCACCCCAAGGTTCATAAGCTTATTTTAGAACGCCATGCCTGTGGCCCATTTGATGTACGGACCAAATCCAATGCTTCCATAAGGTGTGGTTCTTCATGTTCATCCCCTATTCAAAATCAGATCGATCGATGTCAGATATGGGTCACACCAAAGGGAAAAGTTAGGAGCAAAAGAACTACTGTTAAAACCTTTCAGATTTTGTGGAGCCCACTGTGATTTTGATATATCATCCAATCCATTCAGAAGAATAAAAACATTAGGATATATAGATGCCGAAAAATTAATAATATATAAAAACTCATATGGACCACACCACTTGATTTAAAATGTTTTAGGCATGATTTTACAAGGTGTGGCACAATCAAGATTTAGATCAGCCTTTATTTTAGTATACTATGAGAAAATGTAGGGTCCCACATGAGGGAAGGATTAGATTTCATCCGTACTTCATGTTGGGCTCCAAACCCCGCGATGTACAATAAGCTATTCTACAAAGGTTGTAGCCGAACCGACTCTATGATTCAACAGAGGGACAGAGACTCCCATCATTTAAGGCCTTGCAGTTGTATGACACGTCACCCGAGTCTTTGTATAATATAATATTTTGATTTTGATTTTAAGGCAAGTGGGTCTATATTTCTGTAATCCAGGCCATTGGTCTGACTTCATCCACCGTAGATGGACTATGGCCCAAAATCCATTCAATAAGACAATCGTTCTCCTTTTATTTAATTGCCTACATATAGACGGTTAAGATAAACATATCAAATTTACAAAACTAAAGTTCCAATATCGGTCTCTATTATCCTTAAATCTCTGAATTTTCTAATAAATGTTATATCCATTGTACGAAGAAACATTCCAACGGTCTGGATTACGAAATAATGGGCTCTATTTGTCATAATTGAATTTTTCGGTAACTTGTAGAAAATCTATAAGATTAGATGGTTATATACCAAGGGATGAGTGACCTACACATAATCGGTTTGGAAATAAAATTTTCAACTGTCCAAAATACAATCCATATATCCAATGGTTAGGATCATTTGATCTGGGATTAATTTTTGATGTATCCCATCAACGATGTGTACCATCTTATCAAAAGATCAGATCACTGAAGCATGCTCCCAGCTTGTGCAAAATGGATGCATCCGGACCGTCTATATCTGTCTCCTCTTCAAGGCTATGTATGCTAAGCTGACTTTGTCAGGAAGAACATGGGCACCCTCAACTTCAAAGTCGTACATTTGACCGTTTTCGGTTGGGCATCATCATCTTTGCACATGCAAGTTGCAGAGAGATCTTTGACCGAGGATATGCGTATTGTCGTTTGGCATGTGTTGCGAACATTGAAATGGCTATCGAACTGAAAGTCTAGCCCTGTTTTGGGGTGCAGATTCGGTCTGGTTACGTTACACGGTCGAGCTATGATATAACATTATTATAATATCATTTCATTGGTCCATCAAAATCTCATCAGAAAAGGGTCCACAAACTTTCAAAAAGTAATCTAGAGGATGGCCTCTCCCGATCTGGATAAGTTAGGGTTCTAAGGAGTACACCGTGATATATGGGTTTTATCCACACTGTCAATTCATTTTTTTTTCATATCATTTTAGGTTATGGTCCCAAAAATAAGGCAAATCTAGGGCTCAAGTAGATCACACCGAAGTAAGTAGCGGTGATAGTGACACTCACCGTTGAAACCTTCTTAGGGTTCATTGTAATGTTTCGTGAGAAATCCAACTTTGGCAAAAAGTTCCTTCACTGAAACTAAGGTAAAGCCTACCGTGATGTTTGTGAGAAATCTAACCTGCCCATCCGTTTTGTGAGCTTATTTTAGAACTTGAGTCCAAAAATGAGCAAGGTCCAAGATTAAAGTAGGCTGCACTAAAGGAAAAGGTAGATAGGGAAATTCCTATCACTGAAAACTCCTTAGGTTGGCAGTTATGTTTATATGTCATTCGTAACATTCATAATGTTATTCCTAATGAGATGAAGTGAAAGAACAAATATTAGCATGATTCAAAGATTTTATGGCCCTACAAATATTTCAATTGTGGACGTTTAATCCTCACATTTGTGGCCTACCTGAGTATTGGATCTAACTTATTTTTTACCTCGTGTCCTAAAATGATCTTACGAAAAGGATGAACAAAGTGAATTTCTCACAAACATCAAGGTGGGCCCTGCCTAGGTTCCATTGTTTCACAACCATAAAATTGTTAATTGTGGACCACCTGACTAGTTGACCAAACTTATTCTTGGGATGGGGAATCCGCATAGTGGTACCATTTTGATTGATGGATTGGATAACGCATGCATCGAGATGGATTGACTAAGACGGAATACATGGGATTGGCCGGCTTCCCAACCACCTATTGTTGCAGGTAATACTGAATACATGGGATTGGCCGGCTTCCCAACCACCTATTGTTGCAGGTAATTATGCGATTAAAAGGGGCAGGGTTTATCCTTTTGAACGATGGATGAAAAGCATTAAAATTAAAATGGCTAACAATAAACAAGATAAGCGAAGCAATAGAAGAAAGATAAATAACTACAATCACTTATATGGTAAGTAAGATGTGACCAACGCCCAGATTCATAGCTCAACTGGCAGACTGAGTGGATATACCTCGTTTCAACTCTTGAGGTCTTGGTATCGAACCCTAGTGGGGGTGGCTAACATGGTGTGTGCACTACATGGGTGTGTACTAACAAGCTAACCAAAAAAAAGTAAGACGTGACCGATGTGTGATCTTTGAAGTAAGAATTTGGTTGATTGGATATCTTACAACAGTAAGTCGTGAATATTTATACTACTACTAAGCATATTACAATGCAGTGATGATGTTGGACTTAGACCCCGAACGTCCCACAACGTGGATGGATAGAAGTAGGGGGACGAAAATCTAAAGAAGTGTTATGCAGATTGATTGTGTTTGACACGAGGCCTGGAGCTCTTTGTTGGCTGCTCTTTATATGTTTAAGACGTGACTTAATCATATCTTGCTGACCAATAAAATAAAATGATATTACATCACAGCCTGACGGAATTCACCTGATGGAACTCGATGTTACCTGGCCTTAATGAATCCACTCCCGTTGTTTGGATCGTTTTATTGAGATGCTACTGTCCAAATATAATGGTGGTCCATTCAATAGGTGTGCCATGACGTTAGAAATAATTTGATGGGATTGAAAACTTGCATGTTTCACAAACATGCAATTGCGTAGTTAATTGTGGCCTATCGACCAACCTTATTCTTGGGACAGGGCATTGTAGTAGTGGTATCCTATTGATGGATGGCTTGGATATTGCACCTGTCCCTAGGCTGGCATATGTTGAGTGTGAATTAGCTCACTCGTCTGCTTATAAAAGCTCTCCAATCCATTCATCTCGTGGTTCCCACTCATGTTCTCCTTTGACCCCAAAAACTGGCTGTTCGAAAATTCATGCGAGCCAGACCTTGAAAAACAAGCCTGAATTCCCCCTTGAGCTTGAGAACGGCCTGATTATTCGGCTTAAATTCATCCTGGCGGAGTAGATCTTCTGAATGGATTGATGGCATACATAAAACAGGGTGGGCCCCAAACACAATCTGAAAGGTTTCAGTGGTAGACACCTCTATCCAACTGTTCCCCCGTGGTGTGACCCATATATTAGCTTCTGAGTGGACTGATGTTTTTGTATAGTAGGTGAACTTTATGGGGCACATCCATAGGACGGATTGGACGTGGATCCTACATTATGGTGGGCCCAACACATTGCATTGTAGAATAAGCTCATTCTACAGCGTTTTAACATAGAAAAAGCCACCATCTGAGGGCAAATCCTAGCAATCGAGTATGTCCTCTCTTTATTTTCTCTGGTTGTTACCATTAAAACATGCTAATTCTGTGGGATGTCAATACCATTAAAACGGTAGGCCCCACCGTCAGGGTCACCATTGTCTAAAAACAAGCTCATCAGATCCCTAGCTCAGCCTCACCTGTATGTTAATCTAGATCGTCAGCTTTCCATTGATTGGAACAGTGCGCCCACCCAATAAGTAGCTTGATTTTCAACCAAGATCTTCATGGTGAGGCCTATGGTCTCAACTATACTGATGTGTATACACAGGCTATGATACCTTGCCTATTTGTGATTAGTTCCAATGCTCGGACTCTGATATTTTGTTCGTTTTACCTTGCCTCTGGGTTGTGGTATTTAAAAGGAAAGGATCAATCATCAATCCATACCGTCCATCTATACCACACATATATTGATTGCGGGGTCACAGGTACTTAACGACTTTGAATTGGACATCGGTCTGGGCTAGTCCACTTGCAAACCTACTAATCCAAGCAAGAAAATGATTCTCTGGAGAAAAACAAAACCACTACCAACGTTCAAAGAAACAACCAGGCCAGTTTGGGAGCAGTTCATCTCATTTTAGCTTTCCGTGATTATGCATTAGAGATCGTTCTTTCACACGCACACACACATAAAGAGTTACCTACTACATAACTATTGTTGACAAAAATTAGATGAACTCATTTTTACGTGGAAACCATACAGGTCTTAAATGCGTTTGAAATTCACTCAGAAAACAGCAGGCTGCGACCCTGTCAAAATACCTCTCCCCCTCTGCTGCTGCAATGTACCCAAATTATTTGACCCGGGTACACAGGAGATATTCATGTGCCTGGGGCTGCATGGGGCCCACAGAGATGTCAATGACAAAGCTACTCCATCCATCTGTTTTGAAAGACCATAGTTGGGCAGGAATCTAAAAATAAAGCAGATCCAAAACTCAGTGGGAGTTTTGTAAACTGAGACATACAAGTATCATCCAATTCCAACGACTTGGGCTGGTTGATTGTAAAGCACCATTTGTGTTATGAGTTTGTACAAGCAGGCCCCATTGTTCAGTGAAAATAAAATAAAAAATAAAAAGATTGTCCTAGGCCCCTCTGTGTATGATCAATGCATGAAAGATCTACCTGGCTGAAAAAACTTATGATAAAACACAAACTTTTCAGTAGGTAGCCCACAGAGAAATTCAGCACGCATCCCCATACTTTCTATGGCTAGGATCATCCCATCTATCGGGCATGGGCCAATACCTGACCAGTACCCTTCATATCTAGGTTCTGGAGGAGCACCGAACCATGTGACCCACTTGTACAAACTGCAAACCCAATGTCACATACAGTACCTCTGCCTGAGCATTGTATCAGTGGGGCCATCTAATAGTAATAGAACTCGCCTCCATGTCACGCCAACCAAACTTGTCATGCAGGCCAATCTTACCAGCCAGAATGCAGTTTGTATGGGACATCTGTACCGTGAAACAGTAGGCCTCACCATGAAGATTGCCCAGCACAATTCAGGCTGGCCTGCTCATCAGGCAGGCCACAGTGCTGGAACACCCTGATCCATAGCTCGAGTGGTAGACTGAGTGAAAGATACCTCGTTTCAACACTGAGGTCTTGGTATCGATCCCTAGTGGGGGTGGCTAACAGTGAAGTGTCAACTGACAGTGGGGTGTACTAACAAGCTAACAAGAAAGAAAGAAAAAAGAAAAAAGAAAAAAGGCCACAGTGCTGGAATCAATGGATAACATGTGGTCTGACTCAACATACAGGCGTGGCGCATCTAATGAGTGGATCAGGTGATCTTCATGGTGCAGCTTACCACTTGCACGGGAATGATCCACCTACATGACAAGTTTGCATGCACCTGTAGGTGATCAGTTCCCAGATAATAATAGCAGTTGGCCGTGGACAATCCCCCTTTAAATAAGGTCAGCACTTCAAAACAAACAACAGCTTCCACCAAACTAAGAAGATCAAAGATAGAACGCAGGCATATGAAATCGTTGGAAACAAGCACACCATATACCTTCAGCGGTAGGCCGGAGCTGGCGCATACATTGAAGAATTGGGCGCATGGGCTGCGCCTGGAGCTGGCCTGACCAAATTACCAGAATACAACTGGTTTGGGTCCTGGTAACCTGGCCCCATATGGCCCATTTGAGGCTGCTTTTCAACAGTCGCACGCTGGGTGCCATAGTAATCAGCTGAAGGATCCGAATGTTGTGGGGCCATGCTCCGGAGGTAGTAATCGACTGTTTGATCAATCCGTGGATGCTGGTTGCTGTAGTAGTCAGCCGTAGGATCTGGCCCTGGCAGGGCTGAACGCTCCGTGCTGTAATAATCCGACCGTGGAATTGTTTCAGGTTCCCTCCCTCTGAGGGCAGCCTGATACTGATACCTGTTGTCATATGGCCACAAATCAATTAAGTAGCAAGATGGGGAATTACGGTGGGATTTTTACAGCAAAATTCCTCACTCATTCAAATCAATTAAAATGCCTCTTCTTTTTTTCCTTTCAAGTAGGTGATGGGCCAGATCATTAAAACATTGTGGCAATGGGAATATAGCCCATCACCTACATGCTTGACACGATGTAGATGGAGTGCTTGATACCAATAATCCAAAAAGTTAAATGAGTACAGGCATATGAGTTTGAGAATCAACCTGCCATGCAGCTCGTGCTGTGGTGCAGCCGGGTTTTGAGGCAAGTACACCTGACGAGGATCTGGTGGATAATATGGGTCGGCAACCGGGGGAGCATTGCGGGTCTCTGCAGCTGGTGGGAGGCGTGCTGGGTGATGCGCAACAGTTCCATACTGGTCACTAGGAGGAAGGCCCGGCAAAGCATTCCGAGGCAGCTGAATGACTGGTGGGAGCCGTGCGGCATATATTGTTGCTCTGAAATGGTCATGCTGCGTTGGTGGTAGCCGTCGATCATCTACAGCTGGGGCAACTGCTGGTTGGTAAGGCTCGTGTGGAGGAAATCGTGCTAGTGCCATGCGGTGATTGTCCACAACCGGTGGAGCTGCCATTCTATATGGGTCCTGTGGAGGTGGCAGCCGTGCCAGTGCTGCATGTCCATCCACAGCTGGTAGTGGTGCTGTTATGAATGGCCCCTGTGGAGGCAGCAGTTGTAGTGGTGCTGGGTGTCGATTGGCCACTGCTGGAGGCACAGGTGCCATCTGATGTGTAGGAATCAGTTGAAACAATGATGATAGCTTCTCAACCTGCATTTATCTCGTTATGTTAAAATTTTTATAAAAAAAAAAATCAGAAAAAGAAAGAAATAAAATATAATAAAATAAGGCAACGAAACACTTCATGTCAGATATTTCATTTTATTTTTGATAAACAGAACCAAGAAATGAAAACCTCATGGATGAGAATGATATCATGTTCCTTCCAAATGTTCGTTTCAATTGAAAGGGTTGGAAATCGATAATTACCTGTTGAGGGTCGAGATCTGGCATGAATTTCTTCCCCCGGTAATTCTCCTGGATAGCGTGTCTGAAAATACTCTCGGGCACAGGCAAGCAATCCTTTGCAATGCTGAATCTTACCTGCAAAAGACAAGCTCCTCTGTAAACCCAACCACATATGGGTGTAACCAACCACATGCATATGCATACACAAACACAAGTACACCATAGCACAAACATTCAACCAGCTCCATGTAGCACATGTACAACTTAGTGCACGATGGTGCAGCCCCATTACCGAGCCAGTGAGATCTCAACAACCGAATCGCATAGACATGGACGAGTATGCCCACAAGAATATTAGGCTAGAAAGGGAGAGAACTTCATTGATATCAAAATACTTCTCTTACAGAAAACATTAAGAAAACTCACACTTAGAAATTTTGTAATGACTAACACTCCTACACCACCCTCTCCTTTTATAGACCCTAAATAAATCTTTAATTAAAATCCTCCCAAGTAAGAGATTGATTTCAAATCAATCATCATTTATTTCAAACCAATCTAATCTACTAAGGTGGTAAAAGCCTAATAATAGTAAAAGCAAAACATAGAAAGTAATCGTAATACATCTCTAAATCAGCCCCATATCTTCAATCACATTTTAAAATCAGCCCCCATAACTCCCACAAATTGTAAATTGTGATCCTCGATTTAGGCTCCCGAATCTATAAATAAACTGCCCAAAAATCAGCACATGTTGGGCCCTACAGTGGGCTATGGGCCTACATGTTTTTGGGTCCTACAGTGGGCCTAAGTGGGCTGACTCTACATGGGCCTGGATGGGTCACGTGGCAATGATGAGCACTTGAAAGTAGCTCAGTTGACGCACTAAAAATGGTTAGTGGCACATGTGTGCCACAACTGAATAGCCCGGTGTGTACCATAACAAGGATAGGCAAGCCAGAGGTGTTTGTAGGAACAACAAATCTTCTCTAGTGGTCCCAAAATAGGGAGTTGTTCTCGCTTTTCTTGGGTTGTCTCCAAGATAAAACTAAACAAACTATGGACAAGTTGCTTGATCCGGACAAGCTTGTCCTCAACTAAACTTTTATTGCCACCAAATGGGCCATTTGGATGGAGACATGGACATCTATGTCAAGTGCATTTGGCTGGGTCATTGTCCAATGGACAAGGGCTTCCATTTGGAAGGGAAAGGGCTGCCATAAATTTGAATATTGTGCTGTCACCCAAAAGGGGCAACATGTGCAGCAGCTCACCTCTTCAACATATGCTCCTCTACAGTACAATCTTCAGGAAAAAGCTCTCAAAGGAGTTATACAAATGCAAAATCTCAACATCCATGGGTGCCCTTATCCATGCAGCCAAACACAACATCATAGCAACCATATCCAAACTTTAAATCTCAGGCATGGACATCTGTTTTGAGTGAGCTTTTCACACATCCCAATGACCCCTTAGAACCCAGTTTGGTTGCCATCCAAAATTCATTATTTTTTATTTCCGCCACTTCCACAAGTCAACAATCCTTATCTGCATGTTTGGTGGCACTTTCAAACAATAATTGTTTTCTTAGAACAATAAATAGGGCATTTTTAGTGCTGCACATAAAAGAGCGTGACAACTATTTTTACTTCCAAAAATAATTGTTTCTGCCTTCATCATGCCTATCTCTTATGATTTCAATAGGCTCTCTCACTAGATCCCTCCCTCTTCAAGATTCTCTCTGGTTGTCCACCTATCCCTCTCACACAAGCCCACTAGCGTGTATACAGCAGCTCAGGTACACGTCACACGTCCCATACATCCTAGATGTACAAGATCCAATCTATCCATCAGAGGGGTACCATTTTGTAGAGATGTTGTGCCCCGAGAACCAGGTGGGTGGTCAGTTGGGTTACAGCTAATGAAAGGAAAAGTACATCTGAAGAAAAAAGTTTCTAACCTGACCACCATTGTCTTAATATCATAGCACGTTCTTGGAAAAGGAAATGGTTTAGTAGAGTTATCTCTCAGGCACTCACATACACCAGGTTGATAAATGGTCCGCATTTAGAAATGCAATCCAACAGAATTACGGTAGTGGAGACAATATGGTAGAGCCGGTAATACCGGAACATGGTGGAGAGATTTTTGCATTGTAAATGTGGGTCCTTCATGTTGGAATCGGGACTGCCCATCTTATGGGCCATGCAGTGAATACCACATATATTAAAAATCACACCATTAGTTTCTATCCATAAATCATCTTCACTTTTTCTTTTTCTTTTTCTTTTTTGAAAGATAATGAAGATTTTATTAATAAAGCAAAAAAAATTACCAAAAAAGGGACCCCGAGGAGGCGATCCGAACATTGCCCAAGAAAAGCAAAATTACAATACCTCAGCTTAGGAACACAAGAGGCCCATTCAATGATCGACGTCCTGACTTGATCAAATGTGCCTTCCACCGATTTCCTCTCATTATTGAAACATCTTGAAATAAAGATGTTTCAACAACCCATTCAATGATCGCAAACTCGGTAAGCCCGGCCCCCCTTCGTACACCACCTCCACGGATAAGGGAATAGAATGATCTAACCAGGAAAGACCCCGATCTATCAACCTTCCAAATCATCTTATCAGAATTAGCGATAGACGGAACATAAAGGTGGATGAGATCTAAAAGAGTCACAAACTCGCCGACTTCCTCATCAAGGAGAAACCGCCTACAAGGGGGTTCCCAACAAATCGCCCCACCAATGCAAGAGAAACAACCCGCCACCACAATGGATGGGTCCAGAGCCAAATTTTGGGAAAAGCAATTTTAAAGGAGATTCCCCCACCAACACATCTTCCTAAAACCAAATCCTTTCACCATTCCCGAAGGAGAAGTCAAACCCTTCCAAGAACGCCAACTTCACAGAAAAGACTCTTCCACAGAGTCGAGGCTCTGTAGAGGGAAGAATCCCTTGTCCACCACTCTCCTTACGAACACCCGTACTTACTTTTCACCACTGTCTTCCATAGCACCCCATCTTCCTCCCTGAATCTCCAAAGCCATTTGCCCAATAAAGCTAAATTCATGGTTTTAAGATCCTTAATGCTCGCTCCTCCCTCATCATTTGAATTGCAAACCTTGTTCCAACTCATCAAATGCAATTTCTTCTTATCCTTCACTCCTTGCCACAAGAAGTCTCATCTCAATTTCTCAAGCCTTGAGAGCACCAAAGTTAGACATTTGAAAAGCGACATAAAATATGAAGGGAGATTTCACAAAGCCACTTTGACGAGACTAATACGGCCATAGGCGAAAGATATTGGCTTTTCCATCTTGCAAGTTTCCTCTCGAATCTTTCAACTACCTTGTCCCAAAGATGTTTGATTAGTTTTCTGATGGAGACGGAGGCCCACGAACGTAGCTAGGAGAGTACTAGTCACACACCCAAAAATACAAACTAGCTGCTCCACCTCATTAAGATCCATCCTCACCCCCCAAACATTTTTCTTTTAGCAATGTTGATTGTAAGGTCGGACACCAACTTGAAGCAACAGATGACGGTTCTCCATCTACCCACCATGTCAGAAGATGCCTCGCAAAAAAGAAGAGTGTCATCTACAAATTGAAGGTGAGAGATGGGAGACATCAATCCCGTCACCTTGAAGCCATTTATGAATCCCTCCTGCCCTTTGTCAATCATTCTCCCCAAAGCCTCAACCACCATGAGAAAGAGAAACGAAGACAAATGGTGTCCTTGGCAAAGACCCCTTGAGCTTTTGAAGAAACCATTAGGGGAGCCGTTTAGAAGAACTGAGGAGCAAACCGACCCCACACATTCGCGGATCAATCGCCGCCACTTCATACCACAACCCATGCGATGAGTCATACCACAACCCATCCAATCAACATTATGCCTTTTCAATATCCAATTTACACACAATACCTTTAGAACCCTCTTTGTTGCTCAAGTCGAGACACTCATGGTCTATCAAGGCACAATCCAAAATTTGACAGCCCGAGGCAAAGGCACTTTGATTATCGGAAATGACGCTTCCTATCACCTTCTACAACCGGGACACAGGCACCTATGCCAAGATTATGGAAGGCCCTCCTAAAAGGTTGATTGGCCTAAAATCCCTTAGATTTCGCATCGGAAACCTTTGGGATTAGGGCAATAAAGGAAACCCCAAGATCGTTCGATAAGCAGGACCTCTCAAAGAATTTTGACGTAAAGTTCATAACATTGACCTTCACCACCTCTAAAAAAACTTGGAAAAAAGCCATCGGAATCCATCTAGGCCCGAGGCTTTATCTCCACCCAAGGAGTCAACGACAATTTTGACCTCTTCCTCTGAGAAGGGAGATTGAAGCGAAGCAGCTTCTTCTAGCAAAAAGCGTTTGAAAGACAAGATGTCTAATGTAGGTCTTCTCCACTCCTCCCCCGAGAGCAACTTATAGAAGCGAACAATTTCATCATACGGTCTTTATCTTCAATCCGAGTCTTGTTATCCACTATGCTACTGATTTACTTATCCTTTCGTGAGCACTAGCAATATTGTGGAAGTACTTTGTATTTTTATCTCCCTCATTAATCCATAAGCTCCTCGACCTGTGTCTCCACTTAATTTCATCTTCCAGCACCCTAGTTGCATAGTCTCTAATGCAGGACAACTAACCACTTGCTCACTATACTCGAACCCGGTGTGAAAATGCCCATGCATTAATCACCCTTGGTGAGGAGCCTCGAACACGAGACCTCCCGCTTTGATACCACTTTAATGCAAGACAACTAACCACTTGTTCTAAAAGCTCGAACTGATGAAGCGTGGCGAATCAATCCCTTTATCTCATATCCCAAGCCCCACATCCCATGGGTTAGGTCCTCGGCCGAAACCCCCTCGTGGGCCCCACATCACATGGGTTCCGCCTCACACGGGCCACTGACCCCGAGTGTGCCTCTGCATCTCACGGGCCACCCCACTTGAGCCCTGTGTGAAAATGACCTACATTAGTCTTGGATAAGCCCAACCCAATTGGTTGATTCTTCGGGGGATAGCATACCTTCTTCAGCTTTGACATCAAAAGCCTATAGCTCCCGCTCCGATAAAATACATGTCGTCTCCTCTTCTCTTTTCCCGAGCTTCCCTTTCTTCTAAGGTTTAATTAATTGTTTTTTAAAAGTTTCAGCTTGTGACATATCTTAAATCCCACAAAACCCTCTACATTGAAGGAAGCCCACCAATCCTTAACCTTATGGGAAAAGCCTTCCACTTAATGCCAATACAACTCAAATCTAAAAGGTTTTGAACCCCAGTTTTCCTCATCAACAACTAGCAAAATAGGGCAATGATCCGAGGTTGTTTTTGGCAAGGCTCGTTGAGATATAAGAGAAAATCTATCAATCCGGCACTGGGAGACAAAGAAGCGATCTAATCTAGACATAGTGAGTCTCGCTTAACCATTGGACCAAATGAATTTCCCTCCTTCGAAAGGCAAGTCTATAAAAGCTCATGGGTCTCAATCCAATCTAAGAAGGAACACATGCTTCCCGACACCCTTCGTCCATTGAACCTTGCACGAGTATTCGACAGTTCTTCCCAAAGCTTATCTCTTCTATCATCCTTGCTAGCCCCATAGACTGAAGTATGCAACAACTAATTGCCTGAAGATGTCCTTTAGCACCACAGAAACAGAAAATGCTCCACCCCACCAATCCTCCTTAGCCCAAATGGATGTTATCCCAAGCGACAACCAATCCCCAAAACCTGCCCAAGGCCTCTATGGCCACCCAATCCGCATTTGGAACTCCCCATAGAGTTCCTAATAACTTCTTATTGAAATTTTGCACCTTTGTTTTTTGGAGCATAACCAGTTGGGCCTAATATCTCCTACAGACAACTTTAATGTCTTCTTTTCTACTTAAATCCCGATCCACGCAGTAATTGTTGATAGTGTTGATACGTCTTAAATCTGTAAAATCAACAAGTCTATCGATGACAGGTTTGATGACATCAAGCAAATTTTGATGTCATCGAAGTCGGCTCGACGCCATCGGTAAAATCCAGAATTTAGCGAATTGGTTGCTAGACACTTTTGGTGCCCTGCTCGATGACATCAAAGGCTTGTTCGATGCCATCGGTAAAATCCAGGATTTTCATGTTTAGTCGCTAAAACGTTTTGGTCATTAGTTTGATGCCATCGAAGTCCCATCGAACATATACGCAAAGTTGCGTATCTGTGGGATTTGTTTCCGATTTTTATTGTGATTCTCCTAAGGGCTATATATAGGGGTGTAATCGGGATCAAAGGGTATCTCAAGGTTTTCTAATTCGTTCCTAGGGTTTTTAAGGGCTTGTAATGGGAGATTCGAGGCTTGTTCGAATCCGGTATTCTCTCTATCTCTTGTATTTTCCGCTTTCATAGTGATATTTGTCGCTTTGTGCCGTGGTTTTTTTCTCGTAAGGGTTTTTCCAAGTTAAATTCGGAGTCTTTGTGATTGTGCTATTGGAATAATTTGTTTGATTCATTCTGTGCTTCCGCGGTCCCCCAATAGTAACATCATTTTTAATCCATTCGATTTGAATTGGTGCTTTCTCCGTCATGATTATTGTGAGGGCTTCCCGCCCTCACATTCTAGGATAAACTTCATTTGGGATCAGACCTACCCCATCTTCCCTTTCTGCCTCCCCCTTCCATGCCCCCTACGTTGTAGTTAACAGTTGATGACCAGCTTACCAGCTCCATGCTGCTCCTGAAAGCTCTTATGGCTCATTTAGGGGATCTCGAGCTACTCATTGCTCAACCTCGCTCCTCCACAAATTGAAACAGGGCGTAATAATCTTCCACCTGATCGCCAAATGATAACCCAATCAACCTTCCAAAATAGCCCAAAGCTTCCCTAATCCATCTCTTTTCTTTCACCACCTCCACTAGAATCTCCCAGCTTGGAGTTGGCCTATTCCCGAGCATCTTGATGTGTTGCACCCTGAATTGTGGCACACTGACCGAGCTGCAATTACCTAGAGAGGAGCGACTTCACGAATATCCCTTTCCCTGTCATCCAAGCAACACTCACCTTGCCGCCTTGACTCTCTTACCTGAAACAGTTCCACTAGAGTTTACTCCTCAAAAGCCTCGAGCTCGCTCCCGAGCGTCACAACAATCCAAACAGATGTTAAATTAACATTATTGGCCACAAGCGAGGAGTTTTCCTCCTCAGAAGTCATGGAGTAATTGTAAGTTCTAAAAATATAACGTGATCTCAATATCCAAATAAAAAAGGGTCACCACGAGTGCCTTGGAATGCACACGTACCAGATTATCCTTTAAATCCACACAAAAACAGACACCCTCATGCACAAGCTTAAGACAAGTTTTGCTTGGGATACATGTCAACTCAAGCAGCTTATCTAGGACACGTGTTGCGGAAGAATCGAGCACAGTTGGCTCCAAGCCTAGAGGATCAATTTTCGACTCAGCAGTTGACCCGCACCACATCCCCCTATCAAGCAACCCCTGCTCCGAAGGACTCAAAACTTGATGGCTCTGACCCGAGCCTTCTTTCTTTGATCATCTTCACTTTAAAAGAATGAAATTGGACTAGTGACCATTTTTTTATCCTCGCACTGAAAGTCACTAGATGGGCCAAAGTCATCCGATATATGTTTCTTTTGAACCATCTTGAATCCGCTGCAATAGTTAACTACATGGATAGTCCCAATTGGTTATTCACATTCCACATGGATGGGGAGAGATGGTTGTACCATGTTCCACTAGTCATGCCATTTTCATCTCCGGAGGATAAAGCTCCATGTGATATTTGCAACTTTGCTAGCAAAAGAAATGCTCTCCATTCACACATCTACACACACATAGGTATCAACCTAGCGCGATTGTGGGACAACTAATCATACATAAGATTGGCCCTAGTCCATATGACTTGGCAAAAGAGCAAAGCAGTCAAATGATTTGGTGAACTATCCCGTGTGAAGAAAAAAATAACAGTTCGAAAAAACTTGCCACCAATCCATGTTCTTCGTAACTCTAGCACATTAAATGAGTGGACCTACCAGCTTCTCTCACCAGGTCATCTGCAATATGGAATCCATCACAATTGGATGTACCATCTACGTACTAGGAGGGCACTACATGGTGCATGTAAAGTTGTATGTGTCGAGTGTGTGTGTATGGGGCTAAGGAGCCTCTTATCTTGACCAAGCATGAAGTGCAAGAGAGATTTGCAGCCAATGTGTCCCGTATCGGTATCGGTTGGCGTAACGGTGCCCTCCGAAACCGATACGGATACGGGGGCGTAACGGCCCGTAACGGCCAAAATTATTATTTTTTTTGCCAAAAAATATGAAAAAATATGGATTAAATCCGGAATATTCTAAGCATTCCAAATATGCATTCATTTATAAATTGGAACATGTTTATGGTGGTGTAACGGTCCACTCTTTGGTGAGAAGTTGTATCGGACTGTCTGATGAATTTATGAACCAGATAACCTGAATTTAACTACAAAATTCATATATTTAATTTTCTAACTATCTACTATCAATGATAGATATATTAGAATGAATGTAATATGAAAATATCTTACATTTAGGTGTTTGCAATTATTTTTTAGGGCCAAAATTCATGCGTAAATAGAAAAAAATATAAAATAAAATAAAATAAAATGGCACCCCAAATATGTAAAATGCACATTAACATGTTCTACTATGATTAACACATCATATGGCATCATTAAAACAGCAAAAGAATGATTAAAAAATGATTTTTCGAATTTTCAAAAAAAGGGCCAAAATAAATGCGTAAATAGAAAAAAATATATAAAATGGCACCCCAAATATGTAAAATGCACATTAACATGTTCTACTATGATTAACACATCATATGGCATCATTAAAACAGCAAAAGAATCATTAAAAAATGATTTTTCGAATTTTCAAAAAAAGGGCAAAATAAATGCGTAAATAGAAAAAAATATAAAATGGCACCCCAAATATGTAAAATGCACATTAACATGTTCTACTATGATTAACACATCATATGGCATCATTAAAACAGCAAAAGAATCATTAAAAAATGATTTTTCGAATTTTCAAAAAAAGGGCAAAATAAATGCGTAAATAGAAAAAAGTATAAAAATATATAAAATGGAACCCCAAATCTGTAAAATGCACATTAACATGATCTGCTATGATTAACACATCATATGGCATGATTAAAATAGCAAAACAACTATTAAAAATTGATTTTTCAAATTTAAAAAAAAAAGGGGGCTAAAATTCATGTGTAAATAGAAAAAAATATTTTAAAAAATATAAAATGGCACCCCAAATCTGTAAAATGCACATTAACATGTTCTACTATGATTAACACATCATATGGCATCATTAAAACAGCAAAAGAATCATTAAAAAATTATTTTTCGAATTTTCAAAAAAAGGGCCAAAATAAATGCGTAAATAGAAAAAAATATTTAAAAAATATATAAAATGGCACCCCAAATCTGTAAAATGCACATTAACATGTTCTACTATGATTAACACATCAAATGGCATGATTAAAACAGCAAAACAACCATTAAAAATTGATTTTTAGAATTTTAAAAAATAAAAGGGCCAAAATTCATGCGTAAATAGAAAAAAATATTTAAAAAATTATTAAATGGCACCCCAAATCTGTAAAATGCACATTAACATGTTCTACTATGATTAACACATCATATGGCATGATTAAAACAGTAATACATATTTAAAAAAAGTATAAATACCTTTTTTTGACGAATTTCTAAAAAATGGCCCACCGAGCTTTGATTCAAGAAAATCCGTAATATAATGTGTTTTATCTCAAATACCCAGCCAAGGTTGGTCGAAATTAGTAGTAGAAGGAGTGAGAAACAGTTTGGAAGCAAGAGGTTTCAAAAAAACAGCAAAAACAGAGCTTAAAATGAAAAAAAAAAAAAGTTACCGTTATTCGGCCGATACGGGCCCGTAATGGCCGATACGGGTACAAAATCGGGTAACGGCCGATACGACCCCGAAACGTGTAACGGTTCCCACCGTTACCGTTACGGCCGATACGTAACCGTTTTGGCACACCTTGTTTGCAGCGAAATGCCAAGATACGGCCTAAAGGAGTTAGGCAAATATTTAGCTGAATGTAGAATGTGAAACTAAATTTCAATTTCTAGAAATCGGGCCATGGCCTAAATATTTGTATGGGTGTAGCACAGGAAAGATATTAGGCCATGGCCTAAATATCTTCTAGATTGGAATATCCTAGCTCAACAAAAAAATGAGAGGTAACAATGAAATTTTATTGAAGAACGCGAAAGCAGGAAAAAATACAAAGATCAAAAAGAAAACCAAGATGGCAAATCAGCGAGCTTAGCCTATTTAACATATATATATATATATTATATATATATATATATATTATATATATATATAACACATTCTAAAACTGCAGATGTAACCAAACGAATAGTATCCAAAACCGAGCAATCCTTGTTTTGAAAGCAATGATGGTTACGAGCCCTCCAAATAAACCAAAAAATACCAGTCGAAACGAGTCTCCTATTGGCTTTCCGTGACTTCCCACACCACTCCCATGCCAGGGGCACACCCATGAGATACGGAAAATGTGGAGGAAGTGCTCCCAAACTTGTTGGGCGAAAGGCACAATGAAGGAAGAGATGGTCAACAGATTCTGCTTCCCTCGTGCACACGAGGCAAATGTTCAGAAGGATGACAGACCTTTGAAGGTTATATATTGTTAGAACTCTTTTCCTGCACACAAGCCAAACAAACGCCACTATCCTCGATCGAGCGCCATACAACCAATGGAAATCAGGGAAAGAATACAATTGAGAGCAACCCATAGAACGAGAGAACGAGCGCACGAAGAAACAACCAGAAGCATGAACTTTCCAAATCAAAGAGTCTTCATCTTGAATCGAGAGAATGGTAAGGTTCAACAATTTGTGAAGAGAGAGCTCATCCAACTCCTCATCTGACAAATTTCGCTGAAAAAGTGGGGACCAAATTACAACACCGCCAAGATGAGAACATTGATCCACCGCGATGAACCGGTCAAGAGCAAGCCTAGCCAAACCAGGAAAAAGATCATAGAGCGGAGTATCTCCACACCAAAAGCGAATACGGTCACCAAAAGAAGTACCCGTACGAAAGAGATGATCAGTAGCGGAGATGGCCTTCCATATGAGAAGTACGATAAAGCGAAGATGATTTTGTACCCCAACCGCAAGGTTGAACATCGTATTTGGAAACAATAATCTCTCCACATCATCCCACTCTCAAATGTGAATCTCCAATTCCATTTGCCAAGGAGAGCAACATTCATCAAAATCAAGACATTTCAAATCAGCCCTTCCCTCCGCTATTGACTTACAAACCTCCTCCCGTTTGAGCAAATGAAACTTGGCAGAATCCCTGGTTCCTTCCCAATAAAAAATTTAAAAAACCCTTCTCAATTTCTCTAATTTGTCCAAAACAAACTTAGGACACTTGAAAATAGACATAAAATAAATCGGCATGTTGAGTCAAGTGAGCCCCCAAAGAAAGATATTTATGCTTCCACCCGAAAAGGTCCCCCTCTATTCTTTCGACCACTTGGTCCCAAAGATGCTTGGCCAGCTTGCCAATACACAGCGGTAACCCACGGTAAGTTGAGGGAAAGGACCCCGGTTTGCATCCGAAAACAACAGCCAACTGACGAAGGTTATCTTGAAGGACATGGACACCCAACATTTCACCTTTGGAAATGTTAATGTTCAGCCCAAAAAGTACTTCAAAACACTCCACTACCTTACAAAGATTGTCGACCGAAGCTATGTCTGCATCGCAAAATAGAATCGTGTCATCCGTGTACTGAAGGTGGCTAATTTTCACCCCTTAATTTGCGACCTTGAACCCACTAATAAGACCATTTTTCCTCCACTTTAACAACCATCATACTTGGTGCTTGCCTGATAACCGCAAAAAGGTAGAAGGACAAAGGATCACCCTATCTAATACCGCGAGAAAATTTAAAGCAATCGAAAGGGGCCTCGCCTCATTAACCAAAGTAGAGGAGGGAGAGCAAATACAAGCTTGCATCCACCCTCGCTATTCGGTTCTACATCGAATCCTATCAAACATATAATCTAAAAGAACTGCAAGTAAAAATGATCGTAGGCTTTCTCGAGATCCATCTTGCAAACAATACCTCCAATGCCTTGTATGTGTCTAAAGTCTAAGGCCCTAGAAGAATTCGTATTCTTATCTCCCTCCTTGAGCCATAAGGCCCTAGAACGCTGACGACACTTGATTTCCTCTTCTTTAGAGAAGAAAGCGAATTTAGCCTTCAAATCAGCCCTCTCCACTCTTTTGACTTTCGACAACTGATCGCCTTCTTCCTTGAGATCCATTTCGTGTATTTGTGCCAACATTACATCGAACTCTGCCTCCCAAGCCCCCAGGACCTCTTTTTTCCAAATTTTGATCTTCTCCTTAAGCTGCCTAAGCTTCAATCCCAATCTGAACCCTGCGTATCCCATAACTTGAAAAGACGACCACCAAACCGATATGAGATCATGGAAGCCATCAATTCCTAACAACGATAATTCAAACTTGAATGAACGAGAACCCCAACTATCTTCCTTGACCTCGAGAAAAATAGGCCGCATTCAAAGAAACCCAATCAATGTTCGAGATACCCCATATGGAAGAAAGTGTACTTTATCAATCGAATTCAGCTTGGTCTTTTGAAGGAGGATGATATTAGCCTTCGACTTCCTGCACACTTTCTTGACTTGCGCTCGCTTGAGATTGCAACCAGCCCCCTCACATTCCAAGATAAGACTAACATTGGTCACTAGCTCTACCCAACCTAATCCTCTTGATGCCGCTGGATTTAGAAGAAGCATTGTAATCAATTGAGCATTCTAGGCTCATTAATTCCCTCCATCCTTTTGGTGATTTTTTAGCCTTTAAGAACTACTCCTCAAGCACTCTCTGAGCTCCCTTCCCTTTAACAAACTGAACAAAGTCTCGAACATCTTCGTCATTCACCCTAAAAGACACCAATCATCCCTACAAATCGTTCAAGGATGTCCTTAGACCATCTAATCTGAGCCTGAGACAGAATGGGCTGAGCATTCACTGGATCCAGAGATTCACATATGAAAGCATCTTCTAGCTGGCAACGAAGGCCCCAACTTTCCGGTCCTTTCGTGACACAAAGAGGGGTCAATCAGGGCCTCTTCCAACATCCAATCATCAGACGCATGATCAACTGCAAAAAGGGGACAAGCCGAAATCGCTTCCATCGAATCTTTAGAAGTCGAATCTTCTTCATTGGCCAACAATTCTTTAGGGGCAAAGTCCCATTCGCTACCAGAGTCGACCTCCCACTCCTCTAGGTTGTTGAGATTCGTAGAGTGGTCTTCCGAATCAGAAGAGGAATCACGTGTTGAAGCTGGAACGACAAAACCCCCACCTTTCCTCTGTTCTCCATCAAGATATTAACTGAGAAGAACATTGCAGTCGAAAGTTTCCTTGCAAGGGATTTTGGCTTCTAAGTCAGTAGATTCACACGTGTTCGACTTAGAGTCCGCACATGTGGAAGGACACACAAGCGCGAGATGAAGACAGGGGTCGTCGATACGTGTTGAAGTTAAAAACGTGTCGACCATTTTGGAATGACACGTGTGCGAAGGGAACAAGATATTTTTGCGGCGGGTTTGAATTAACTGGCTCAGATGGATGCTCGGGTGAAGGCTCAGAGGGAGGCTCGTCGGGGGCACGAAGTTGTGACGTGGCCTGCGAACTCGGACCAACCGAACACATGTCACGAAGTTGTTGCCGAAGTAACATTGCCTGCACAGGTGGCTCCTAGCCAACCAAAGAAAGGTTCTGGTCTGGGACTGAAGCTACGAGTTCGCCGAAGTACTGCTCTCTCCCAACTCTTGCGTCGCATGGTGTAGAAACCCGAGATAATCGTCGTTCGAACCCCACCTACCCTTAACGATCGTGCTAGAGGTTGACACGCGTCCATTTTAAGATGTGGTAGGACACTGGAGCATGGACGAAGTACGCCTTCTTCCCCAATAATGTTGCTACTGACTCTCACCGGAGGAAAAGGTACCTCGCACTTGGCCCAAATTTCGCCCCACCTACTTGGAACGCCCCAACTTGCCTCCTTCTACACCCTTAGAATCAGTTATTCATCCTCAACCACTATCTTGATTGAGTCAAGAATAGCCTTACTGCACTTCTTCTTGATCCAATAGAGCTACTCCAACTTCGTCTCCATTTTCTGTCAAAGGATCGATAGCAGTCAGATCTCCCCAGAGCTGAACCCAAAGCAATGAAAACCTCTAGGAACCAAAGCTCCATCGAAATCCCCCAAATCAATATCCACGCCATCTCCCTGCCGAAGCGGGTGTTCTCCGACCATTTGTTTAGAGACCGAAATGGGCAATCGGAAGTTGAACTCCTGCCAATAACGCTTTATCATAGCAAGCTCCATCTCTAAAGTTCACCCAGATTTCATCATCAGCAACGGGTTTCACAAAGAAATCCAATTCTGGAATGCCAAGGTCACGGAACCAAAAGACCAATTGCGATAATGTCACTTGCGGCATTATTTCTGCTATGAGTGACCATTGAAGATTCGCCAGTGACTTATCAATAACCTTTGGTCTAACATGCACGACAGGATCACCTCCGACGGGATCCGCTTCTTTTTTGTTTTGTTCCTCTCTTTCGTTTTAATATAAATTTCGTATTTCTTCAAAAAATAATAATAATAATAATTTTGAAGTATCGGTCTCCTGATGAAGATGAAAGGCTGCCTTTTGAGCTCCAACTAAAGCTAGGGACGGGATGAGTCGACTTGGCAAACTCGTTCAGACCCAACTCGACCTGAACCGAGTGGGTGAGTCGATCCGAACCAAGTAGACTTCGCCCAATCTGAACTCAAATTGTGTCGAGTCCAAGTCACCTAATAACTCGACTTGACTCAACCCGAAATCTAACTCGGTAAACTCGCCTTAACTCGGGTTCGGGTAGTTTGTGTGTGTGTGTGTGTGTGTGTAATCAGGAAAAAATAAAATTTTTTTAAAAAAAAAAAAAAACAAAATCTGATCTAACCTACCCACCGCACCCAACAACCAACCACGACCACCAAGCCACCCTCCTCTCTCCTCCACTCCCTCCCTCAGCTCCCGGCCCAAGAACCACCAGCTCAGCAGCTCATCTCAATTGAGCAGCTCGTCCACACCCATCCGACCCACCCGCTTGCCGCCAACTCACGGCAGCCACCCAGCTCTCCAAATCAACTAATCAAGATAATTTTGTGTTCGAAAAGACTTCTATTTCATGATTTTCCATCTATTCTTGTGAAATACATCATGCTAGGGTATTCTAATTTGGGAGTTTTGTGAAATTGGGATTGGGTGGGGTTGAATAGACAAATTATAATGAATCGGGTGCTTGTATTTGGTCTGGCCTGGCTTAGGTGCAGCCGAGTTGGCTCGGGCTAAGCCATTTCTAAAACCTAAACCCTAAACACTAAAAAAAAAAAAGTCAACTAGACCCAACTTGGTCCCTGTGACCGGGTCAGACTCGGTCTAAGTTAGTCCAGGCCAGACTCAGACTCGAATCGGGTCAGGCATGCTGGACTCAATACCGAGTCGGGTCAGCCCTAACTCAATCTGACTAGACTCAATGCTCAGCTCTAGCTCTAACTATTGCCGCCTCTCGGGGCCTTGGCTAATTTCCCAACAAGACTTCCTTGAAAGTTGGCGAGCCACTCTCTATCACTGAAGTTGTAATTGGTTGTCACACTAGTTCCGACTCTGTCTTGCCTGAGTTCCTGTTCGTACCTTTCTTTCTAGAACCTTTGCTTCCGTCCCGCTTAAACCTAGCCTCCTTATTTTTAACATCCAGGCCAAAACGAGCTCTCAGAACTCGAAGCTTTACCCCTCTGAAGCCTTCGTCGTTTGACATATCGATTGTGCATTCCACTTCGTCGTCAGTACTCATCCTAACGAATGCGAATCCTCGATGGCGATTTGTCTCTAGATTATGGGGGAAATGGACATCCATCACAACTCCAACACTCGCAAAAATCATAGAAAAGTTAATGGGAAGCCAGCCATCCGGGAATCCGGCAACAAAGAGCATCGAAAACTGCGAGTTCTTTTCCTAGCTCAACAAATTGGACAAACATTTAGTTGAATGCAGTGTGAAACGATGATTACATTCCTTTCATAAAAAGCTTGTTCAGACACTATCAACCAAACAGTATCTTGGAACAAATAGTAAAACATGGTGTCAACCTAACATCATTTCCAGATAAAATAAAATAAAAATAGAATTATCAAAAATATAATTTTTACATATGTTTTTTTCAGAAAATCATTTCAAAATTGTCAACCAACAGAGCCTCAAATTAGGTTTCTCACGAGTAATGTTTTCTAACATTGTTGCTTCTTGCTCATAGCACATGGAAAACACATTAGACATGAAACAAGATATCATGTAAGAAATTTGAGAATGTTGGAGACCACAAAGAAGCAAGCATCATCTAATTATATGAAGGATAATGTTCTCTAATCAAGTTCAAGGTTTCTTGCTCATAGCACATGGAAAAAACATGACACGTATGAAATTAGTGGCCATGTAAGAAACTTGAAGTTCCAAAAAAAAAAAAAAACTAACAGAAGCAACTACATCATCTGATCAATTTTTTCTTTTTAAAAGTTAAATCATCTTATCAAGTGATTATAATTGGAATGGGAAACACTAAGGCGGGTATTGGAAAAATGCCATATTTTAAAGGGATATACAAACCCAAGTAGGTAAATGTTCTACCAACAAACACCACAAATAAAACACATTAACAACTCAAAGCTATTAAAAAAACAAAAAACTTGCCTGTGCAGGAAATGCCCCTCCAAAAGCAGCTGGTTCCAAACTATTCCCGCCATTGCTTATCGCCTTGTATATACCATAGAGAAGCTTGAGGTCAAAATCAAAAAGGAAAAGCTTTGTACCCGCCTTGATTTTCTCCACAACTTCCATTTTTCCCCTAGGTAGGCCAAAGACTCGGTATCGATAGCATTCTGGCTTCGTCATTTCACTGCACATGAAAATGAACCCAGTAGTCCTTTCACCAATATTTGCTTCATTGTTACTTATGCTACCATAAGCAGCAGGAACAGGGGTAGGGAGGAAAGCGGGAACAGGGGCGGGAACAGGGGCAGGAAGGCGAGCAGGAACTGGAACCGGAACCGGAACGGGAACGGGAACGGGAACAGGAGGAGCATGAACATAATCAGCAGAATTAGCCCTGAAAGCATTATTTTTTTCAGGTCTCTTCCTCTTCTTGACTGCAGTTGCATGATTTCTAGATCGCGTTGTGGGCTTCTTACTATGCTTTCCTTTTCCCATGATCAGGACTGTAGATTTCAAATAACACAAGACAACATTAGAGCATATGACAAACATCCATATATTCAAATAACAAATCGAGTAAAAGCAAAGACCAGAAAGTAATTAGGAAGGCAAAGTTAAGGAAGACAGAAACTCAGCACAGAAATAGATTTTTCTTTCTCTTTTTCTTTTTATTTTTTCTTTTCTTTTCTTCTTCAATTTTCTTTTATTTTATGCTTTGCAAATTTCCAAAGTTAGAACTAGAGGGCAAATGATCCTATGTTTTTGGAATTTCTCACTTCTCCTATTTATTAGGGCCTTCTTTGATTTTCATGCATATGATTGAACCATCTTAACATACTCTCCCAATCAAATGACCTTATCCTTTATTATGTCCTTGCTAGTCTTCCCACGCATCTATGTCGACATCCTTACCTCTGCAATGTTCATTTCTTGCTCATGTTAGTTCTTAATTGCCTAACATTTTGTCCAATATAGCCGGTCAAATAGCAATGCTATTAAAAAAATCCTAGGCATTCAGCCAAGTATTGCTAAATCAGCATCACCAATCATATCATCAAAGCCTTGTCCACAGCTATTTGGGGTTGGCTTTAAGAATCTTATTTCGTCAGTCGATCCAATCTAAGGCCTGATCCTCGGTAAGCGAACAAGCCTCATATCCCTTCACCATCTCAATCCAAGTTTAACCAGGTAGCAATCTTTTAAAAACTTGGATATTCAACCAAGCATTGCTATGATTTTTATTTATTTATATTGAGGTTAATGGTGAGAATCTTGCTATTCAAGTTCAAATTGCCTCTCTTTGCTAAAGTTCTCTTCATAACTATCTCTTTCGATGGACTTTTTACAGTCCATGCATCATGCAGTAGAAAGTTAGAACTGATTTCTGCATCTAATGACACGTTATCAAGACATACTCTGAATTCTTGGCATTGAATAAGTCTCTTCCGATACCATTTCATTAGGAACTCCAAAAATCATCAACGGAAAAGCACAACAAAACAGTTAACATAACTCAAAACTACCAGCAGAATAAAAGGCCAATACAGTTCCCCGTTTTGGAATACATACAACATGTCAATATCATAATCGCTTGATCAGCCAATCAAATGCATTAGATATAGAGAGAGGGGATATTAGAGGTGGCCATTTGGAGCTCACTCTACATTCAAATTACCGTTCTCTTTTATTTCCCTTATCACTTGGAAATAACATCTATGTTTTTGCACTTAATAACTGATTGAGATTTATGAACTGGTTCCTTCAATTTCCAACAATTTGCATTGAATCCTTTTCTTCCTTTTGTGACCATTTGTGCATCACAGCATTTCTATTGTGTGTTGTACACAAGTCTATATCGATGGAGAAACAGCAAGCAAAACCATTCTCACATCAGCAAATAAAAGTTAGAATCAAAATATTATTTTGGCCCTCTGAACGCTAGTTCCAATTTTATTGGAACTTGGAACAAGACTTGCATTCCTCTGCATAAGCTGCCATCACCATTTGCTTCTCATGACATCTGCAATGAGTGTGAATTTTCCTACATTTTTCAGTTGTGAACTGCTAGATTCCTATGGTTCTCAATATAATCTGAAACCGATTCAACTCAGCTGGGTCATCTCAGTTTCAGAGGGCAATGAAACAAGTCACTCAGGGCCCATTTGGATACCACCAAATCAGTTACTTTTTCTACTTACAGCAGTAGATAAGTAACTTGTTTGAGATAAGTATGTTTGGTTTAAGATCAATTATAAGTAACTTTTTTACTTAAAGATACTTAATCACTTCAGCTTAATAAGTAGAAACCAAGATTAGCCACTTGAGGCATAAGTAGCTTTAGTAACTTACGATCCGAACGCCCCCTAAACAAAACAAAAGTGAAGTGAAATGGACCCAAAAAAAAAAAAAAAAAATGGTCCTCGCACATCTTACTGATTACAGTCACCAGGCACACTGCACTCCAAAACCACTATTTAAAACCATGACAATTCCTGTGACTACGTCGTGGTCACTCACAACTCCAATCTCTAACATACCCGTTTCATTACAATTGAAAAAAAAAAAAAAAAAAAAACCCTACTCTCACCCACATGAACTCATGACATCTCATAATAACTGCAACGCATTTTTTCAGTTAGGTGCCGGGCCAAGTCTTCCTGATTATTGTCCCCATGCTAATCGCACTCCACAACTGCTATTTAAAAACATGACCATTCCAATGTCCACATCGTGGCCACTCACAATTCCAATCTGATGCATAACTATCTCATTATAGCAATTGAAAAACCGTCTCATCATAGCAATTGAAAAAAAAAAAAAACTAATCTCACCCTCATGAGCTCACCTACATCCCATGATATCGATAACAAGAATCATAGTATTTTTTTAGTTCAGTGTTAGGGCAAGTCATCCTGGTTATGGTCCCCGGGCAAGGCTTCCCAATTATGGTCCCCAGGCAAGTCGAACTCTGCAAACACTATCTAAAACCATGACCATTGCAATGTCTACATTATGCAAATCCACAGCTCCAATCTGACACATACCCATCTCATTATAGCATTTGAAGAAGAAAAAAAAAAAAACTAATCTTGCCCATATGAACTCACGACATCACATGGTATTCATAAAAGATGAGATGTTTCTTTCGTCCAACAGTTTTGATGTCAAAATCAGTATCATCATTCCAATACCTATGAATATGGGTGCAATTTTATTAGACATCACTCCATAAGAGCACTCAAATACCCAATTTGGATTCATAATGCCAAACAGAACAAAAACCCAAACCAAACCAATCTGCAAAACCCTTCTTTGAGAGCGCATTTGGTTGCACCAAATATTTAACATTTGGTGAACCAAACTCATCCTAAAAGAAGGATTTTGCATATTGGTTTGGTTTAGGTTTTTATTCCGTTTGGCATTATGAATCCAAATTGGGTATTTGAGTGCTCACCAAATATCTAACATTTGGTGCAACCAAACTCACCCCAAACAATTAAGGATCATTTGGATGCTTGTAAATGGGAGCAAGTTGTAAATGATTAACTGGGAAATCATTTACACTCTGCGGTTGGATGACCTTTTTTGCCTGTAAATCATTTACAGCTTACAGCATTTACTCCCATCTCATTTACAGACAAAAAGGTGGGATTTCATTTACAGGCTATCCAAACACAGACAATCATTAACCTGTAAATCATTTGCAGCTTACAGCCAAACAAGAGAGGCTGTAAATGGTTTACACCTGTAAATCATTCACCCCTTAAATCATCTACAGCATCCAAACGACCCCTTAAAATCAAAAGCTCATAACTAAAAGCCCTAAAAATAATCTGTTAAGAAACACAAACTACGTGATCCTCGGTTACATGATCTTCTACAAGCTCAGCTCCCTCTTCCTTGTCAAACCATCGACCTGCTGGGCCCCACCATCGATTGACCATGCCCCAAAGACCCACTGGCTGTGGTCAACCTTAAGCCCCGCAAACAGACAGTTAAGAAACAGATAAATCAACGGTCCACATTACTCTCACATTAGGGCAAGGAAAAAAAACAGTATAGCCAGTACCTTCCACTCTGAAAAAACATATATACATAATGAAGCCTGCCCCCATCCACGGTGAGGGGGCCCTCAGATCAACTGCCGAGATGCCCGGATAGTGGGCCCCACTTGTGGGCCCAAATGCAGTGCTAGATGACCGTATAACCACTTTTTGACAAAACCCTAACTTCCAGAAAACTCAAATGTTCGCAATTTTTTCAGTAAAATTCCAAAAAAAAAAACACAACAACAATAACAAATAATCAAAACCCTAGAAAGAAGAAAACCTAACCACGCGTAACGGAAAGCGGAAACGATACAGTATCAGATTTCCGACATACACGAGTCCGGCGTTGCTTACAGTAACGGAAAATATCGGATTCCCAACCTCGCTCTTTGCAACAGGAGGAAAAACGCCAAATGAAGAGAAAGGAAAAGCTGAAGAGAGGGAGTTGGGGAAGTGGTAAGTGCTGCTGGAGTAAGAAATATCGGAAATCAACGGCTGGGATAAGGAGCTTTCGGAAGACACTTATGGATGACTTCCACGTGTCAAGGCAAACTCCCGCTTTCAGAAGCGGACTGTGTACTGAGTAATGAATAAACTCTGTGGGGCCTACCGTGATTTATATATTTCATCTAGGCCGTCCATCTATTTTAAAATATAATTTCAGCTAATCAACCAAAAATTCAAGAATATAAAAAATTCAAGTATACCACGCTATAGGAAACCGTGCGAATTAAACACTTACCGTTGAAAACTTCTCAAGGGCCGTAGAAGTTTTGGGTCAAGCTGATATTTACTTTTTGCCCTTAATCAATGTCCGTGTGACCTTATTATCAGGTTGTATCACAAATAAACATCACTGTATGCCCGGGAATGCTTCAACGGTGGATATCATTATTCCCACGGTTTCTTATGGTGTGGTCTATTTTAGCTTTGTATATGCATACATTTTGGACTGGTAAAATGATATGGAATAAAAGATGGACGGCGTGGATAAGAAACATATATCCATGGTGGGCCTACAGAATTTAGGGGTACGCTATTTCAGTGGGCAATCTGCTTATCGCTTTCATGACTGTCCGGCTGTCCGTCTTTCGGAGCTGCACGGAAGCGGACTGGCTGGCGTACAGTACCACACAGCAGCCATGCACTGCAACTCTGAGTTCTACGCACGGTTCAAAGGAGATACCGACAGTAATGTGTTTATTATGTCTATATTTTAAAAATTATTTTAGAGCATTATCCAAAAAATAATCATATCTAAAGGTCATCTAGGCCATGCATAAATAGTAGTGGAGAAAATAATTTTCACGTTAAAAAATTCATATGCACACTAACATTATTATCCATCTAATTTGTTCTTAATGTCAAAAGGACCTGAATTAAGATTAGGAAAAAAATTCCATATTGATCCAAAACTTCCATGACCCCAAAAAAGGTTTCAATGATAGATGTTCAATCCCTCACCACATTTTGCAGCATGGTCCACTTGATAGTTAGAACCGTCTTATTTTTCATCTCAAGCCCTAAGATGAGCTTGGTAAATGAATGAATGATTTAAATATAACACATATTTCATTATCAAATTTACAGACTTTGCTAACGTCAATACAACAACTATATAGCTAGTGTGACGGGATATCATACACATGGTAGAGCAACTTCCATGGAGGATGGTATATCATACATATGTTAGAATCATTGCTTCCGTAGTATGGTAGAGCCATATAAAACAGTGGAGAGAGTGACGCACACCCTTGACACCTTCTTAACGTCCACTCTGATATTTATTTAAGATACAACCTATTCATAAGTTAATAAAGACATTAAAGAAAGGAAAGAAACAAATATTATCTTGATCTAAATCTTTGGTGGCCATTAGAAGCTTGTAATGGTGGACATCACTCTATCCACTAATTTCTATAGTGTGGTCCATTTTTATCTTACTTATTCTACAGCTGGTCCTTTAAAATCATCTTTCCAAATATGAAGGAGCTTACCGAACTTAGCGACGTCACTTCATCAGCCAATCCCATTACTGTAAGCAGCAATTCAGCTTCCATCCGTATACGTCAGCCAGTTCTATGGGTCTCATCATAAGATATATGTTATGTTTAAACCGATCATTCATTTGACAAGCTAGTCTTAAGTCTTGAGCCAAAAAAAATAATATAGATCTAAATATCAAGAAGACCACATAGTAAAAAGCAATGGATGATTGAACATCCACCGTTGAAACCCTTTTAGGGTCACAAAAGTTTCAAATGAATATAAATAAATAAAAACTCTTCTTCACCTATGCGCCTGTGACCTCATTAACAAATTGGATGGATAATAAATGTTTCAATGGGCCTTACAAATTTTTTAAACGACAAAAATCATTATCTTGGTTGTTATTTTTTGTGTGGTCCATTTAAGATTTGGATATGATTCAATTTTTATTAAAATGATATAGAAAAATGGACGAAGGATGTGGATATAATAAATACATAAATGTAGTGCCCATGTGACTTTGATCTGCTTTGAACGGTTCGTACAAATCGAGATCGAAGAGCATGGGCGCTCGTCTTCGCACGACACGTTTCTACAGCAGATATGCAGCTGGTGCGTGGTACAACAGCCAATCCGCTTTCATATGACAGGCTTTTGTGTCGATGGAGTCCATCCGTGGGACAGATGGCTCAACTTTCAAAAATAAATGCATGGGACAAGCTGATTTGTTACTTTCCGTTCGTTTTGTTGTTTTTTCTAATCGTCATTTAATGGTCACACATTATACAGATAGGATTGTTTAATAGGTGTGGTTTTTGAGATATAAACCATCCATCCTAAAGGCCTGCATATGGACGGAATCGATTTACACGTTGCACTGCCACGTGTAATATAGAGAGATGGATGTGCTATATTACGGTTTGCCTGCACAGCAAATTATCTCCCACCAACGATTTACGGAGACGGATTCGGTTGTACCCCAGCAGTACCAAGCAAGAGACGGACAATCCCGGCGGTGGCTCTGTGGGGCCCACCGTGATGTATGAGTTTTATCTAAGCCGTCCATCTATTTTTAAAGATAATTTTAGATCATAATAACAAAAACGATAAATATATAAGGCTTAAGTAGACCACACAATAGGAAGCAGCGATGACGCTGGCACACCGTTAAAAAATTCCAGAGGCCCATCGTATTGTTTATTTGCCATCTAACCTATTGATAACGTCACGTATGCCTGGATGAAAAAAAAACATAAATATCAGCTCGATCGAAAACTTATGTGCCCAAAAAATTCCACGGTAGGCATTTAATCCCCACGTTTTACTGTGGTGTGGTCCACTTGAGCATTCGATCTGCTTACCATTGTGTACCCACATCTAAAATGATCCGTAAAGATGGAAGAGCAGAGTGGATAAAATACTTAAATCACGGTGGGCCCTGCATAGCTCCTGCCAGCACCGTCCGTCTCTACGTGAAGGTGGGGGTAGTGGCCAATCGGCGTCCACGATTTACGACCTACGAGGATGCGTCCCTCTCAGTCCTTTATTCAAGTGGACTTCGTGATTGGAAACAATATACATGAAACATCTCTCCCAACTATTCCTATTCATATGGTTCACGCCAGTTTGGAGCCCCACAACTAATATAGAGTGACACAGTTAGTGATTGAGGGTGAATTTCATATCAACGTTAAGATAGGGCATAGCAATTCTTTAAGTCAACTAAGTCATTTCTATGCAAAGATATTATGTGAACTCATTTAGGCTTCAAAAATATTACGGGACATAACCACCGTGATGTTCATGTAAATTCCACCCTAATCACTAGACACATCGCTTTATTTGATCTATAGGGCTCAAACATCATATTGCTATGTAATTCAAGTGAGCTATACAAGAGGAAACAATAACTCTCACCCTAAAATCTATTTTCTTTCACGTGGCCTATATGAATCAAGGATGGACCGAATTTTTTTGTTCATAGGCCTAAATTTTAGTTTTGTATCTACGATTAGAGTGGATTTCATATAATCATCATGTTAGGCCCTAAAAAATCAAAGGTGGGGGTCCGTTTCCTAACTTTTTTCGTCGGTATAACCTACCTGAATTACACATTTATTGAGGTGGACTTCTAGTATTTCCGTTGCTATTGGATTTCATGCAATCATGACAATAGGGCCCACTAATCATTGAAGCAATGATACTAGAAGTTCACTTGCCACCACCACACCACTCCCAAAACATATTTACTTCGTGCCTTTATCACCAATTTCCATCTTTTACTGCTTTTTTTCATAGTGTCAAACAACTCCTGTGTACATCATACCAAGTCCTATTTGTGCGTGTGGTTAGTCAATCTGGCAGAAGATATACCACATATGCAAGGTTGCTATATATGATATTGGATGTTTACGCTAGCAAAATTTTCATAAGTAGCCATGGGCTTGGGTGGCATATATGTAAGGTTGCTATGGTACTGGATGGCAATGTTAGCAATGTTGGCTTTGTTTCTAACAATTTGAATTACAAACTTACGTTAGTACACGAGTATGCACAACATGGTAGTCAGAATATTGGACAAGGCATGACTTGGAATACAGAGTCCATCTTGGGAGCATGTACTTATGAGCATTGACCTGTTCAAAAGTCCTTGGACTACAACACATGCATGCTTTTTATTCTCCCAATGTGGCTGTGACATGTGATGTGATTGTAGGGACCCAACATTAAATATGCAAACATGTCTCCTGAAGAAAAACAAGTAATCCATGTCAGCTCAACAGGGAATTCATAAATGAAAGCCTTCTGGGTAGATTCCTACTTATCAAGGAACATCACTTTTGTGTTGACAAGCTCAAATAGTCATAAGCTCGTGTGGACTTTTATGTCTAAATATTTTATTATGATTTCTACATAACATGAGTGTTACAGGTTTAAGATTTTCTATTTTATTTTATTTTTTAATAGTAATTTACGTTGTAGACATCTTAAAGGTTTAAGATGTCTTTAATCTGTTTTTGCATTGTTCGATGACATCGAAGCGGTCGATGATATCGAGTTTTTTCGAGATTTTTAGCTCTGGTCACTGGATTGTTTTTGTCATTTTTTTATAACATCAAAGCCAGTTCGATGTCATTTGCAGAAACGCAGATTCTGCGATTCTTGTTTCTTATTCCGATTCTATTTGTTTCTAAAGCTATATTAAATTGTTGTATACGGAACTAAGAGGTATTATAAGAGAATTCTAATGCATTATAAGGTTTCTAAAAGGATTATGAGATTTCGAGGGGTGGAGAAAATGTGAGGTTTGAGAATTGCTCAAGCCAGGTAAGTCCTCTATTTTTGTAATCTAAGCTTTATAGTGAAAATTTTTGTCGCTTTGTGCCGTGATTTTTTCCTGCAATAATTTTCCACGTTAAATCGTTGTATTTTTTGTAATTGCTTGGTACTCTTGGATTGTTATCCTATATCCATATTTTTGTGATTCTGCAGCACAAATCCCAACAATTTATCGCTTGTCAATAATGGTTCTTAAAGATAACCAAATATGGGTGGGGCCTGCATTTGGGTCTAGCTAGCAATGGTAAGGTAACGATAATGTGGATGAATGCATGAGGAGATGAAGTGCTAAAGGATATATCAATTTGTAAGGACCTCTTATATCCAAGTGGCTAGTAATTATCAGCATGCATGTGTAAATGGGTTTCTGAGCTTTTGAGATCATGATAATTCTGTATACATGTTCCAAGGGTTCTAGGGTATGTCTCATTGTTTCTTATAAAGTCATTTATCCTTCTCTCTTATAAGGTTTAAGAAAGTGAAAGGATGAGATGCAAGTCAATAAATGACTATGTATAATGTCCTGGATTTTCACTGTTTTGGATTTCAAAAAATCCTTGAAATTTCTTTTTTTTAGTAATTAACTTATATTGTCACTTACTGACCATTAGCACTCAATGTTAGTTTATACACGAGTGGAACCAGTAAAGAACTGCACACGTCCGATTAATCAACTGTAGGAAGACAATAAATCTGCTCGATCACTTGAATACCAAGTTTAGCCCCATGATTTACTCACATATGACCCAAATCTAACCGACCCATCGCTAACTAATCAAGACAATCATAACTAAAGTAAAGATTTAACCTAAGCCAAGTCAGATAAGGCTCAGATCTTGACTAATGGACCAAAGCAACTCCGTTACTCTTTTAACCTAATACCGACAGGTTAGATTAATCTTGACCAAATCTCCACTTTTACTAGTTATAAATAGGTCACATTATGAACATAGTTAATCCAAACCCCAACCAGTGCCCACGAGAAATCTCAGTACCTAATTCATTACAGAAATGCCCCAAATTTCTAAACAAGCTCTAGACCGCTCGCTAGCGGCCCACTAGTTCCAAAACTATAGAGAAATGTCCGTCTTACTGGGCTTGACGTTCATCGCAGAAGTCGGACCTAAGTACTATCCAGAACCGCTCAACTTGAGCCAAAGGACGAGTGCATGAGAAGTGCAAATACCCTAAAGGAAGAGGCTGAAACGTAAGTGAATTGGGTCATCCACTCTTATGCAAAGTTGAGGATTTCAGACTGTCGGTTTACGACCAAACTTCACACGTGGAGTAGGGATATTTCTCTGCCCACATCCGTATAGCCGCGGCCCCAATCGATTATCGGTGACCGTTGAACAGACTTCTAATCGTATCTGTCAATCGGCGCATCCAATGGGCGGCCGATCATATACATACGTGATCATCATTAAGGCTAACTATCCTACGATATATATCAATATGTACACCCCATAGTGAGCCTTGGAGCTTAGAAAGACCCTCCCATAGGTCTAGTATAGTAAAAACCTAGCCCTTGGAGCCATTTACAACAAATCTGGCATTATAAAAGGGCCTCATTTGGGCACCCCCTCTCCCCATACGATTTTGCCATAAAGAGAAGAAATAGATAAATAGGAAGAGAGAGAGTAGGGTGGGGGAGGCTTTAGTGCTCCCCTTCATCGGTTTCCTCCAATCAAGCCCTGGTGTCGATCATTTCCCTCCGCCGAATCCGCCTCATTCGTGATTGGAATGTAAGAAACGAAACCTACTCCCCAACCTAGATTTTTTTTTAAAATAAATTGCATGAATCTTACCTAATTGCTTTAAAATTGATATAAGAATCATTTCCCCCAATTTTATAACTCAATGAGCTCCATGAGTTGGGCGAAACGTCACAAGGTGCGGACTATTAACCTTAGGTAGCCTAGCACCAATTGTAGTATGAGTCCAATGATTTTGATTGCTTTGATGATGTATTTGAAGAATCCATAGGAAACCTAGGAATGGTATGTTTGTTGAAATTATATGAATTTGCATGTTTAGTTCTCATTTGATGTAGATATTGCCTCTTACATGATTTAGTATATGGATGATTACATGTTCATGTTTGTTTGATTTCTTTTCATATGTGTTGCTTCATATTATGCATGATTAATTATTCTTGTGTATTTGAGCCCTTGAGGTGTAGGAGGTGCGTACTTCCTCCCTAATCCACACTACTCACATGCACCTTCTTCATGATGTTGCAGCTTGCTTGTTAGGAGTCTTTGAATCGTATATTGAGATGTATGCGAACATGATACTGTTATGCTAGTTGATAACCTTCATAGTGGGCATGTTGTGGATCGTTCTCAAACCCTTTGGGTTGATCAGGAAACACGATAAGAGACGGTAGTCCCATTGGTAGGGCTATCATGAGGCTAAACTAATGGATTTGGGCGGGTGCGTGTGGGTGGCAGTAATTCGACTACATGGGCTTCTTGCACTTGATGTCGTCCGTCACGTGCTTGCCTGACTCGTGCAGTTTAGCCTACTCACTGGCCAATCGCGATTGTTAACCATGTTTACTCACATATGTATGGAATCTGTAACACTCCACACCCGTTGTAGTTCATCGATAACTAAATTAAAACTGATTCACTGCCTTGTGAGTTGGGCATGGTGGAATGGGACAATATATTCGAGTTGTCGACTTACGCTGGGGTGACGCGCCTCCCCGTAGGGATCGCGAGCGATCCCAGTTCTCAGCACTCCTCATGTGCTTGAAGTCGGGGATGGGGAACCCAACGGGATCAATGATCGCGGGGTCTCGGCCTCACACGTTAGGGGGTCTTGGCCTCACAGCCATTTTAGGATATTAATATGTGGGTGTATCAGATTCTCCAATCTGCTGGATGAATGGAATTAACTAAGAACTTAGCTAACATTATCATTGCATCGCACTAGTTGGGGTGGCGACTCGGCAGTCGAGGTCGCTTTGAGGAAGTGTTGGTCATATGCGATCGTTAGATGGAGTCGCTCGAGGGAGTGTTGTGGCGAGGGCATGCATCATATCATCTATCATGCATATGCATTAACAGGTTTAACTAATTATTTATGAATGATCGTTTTCATTAAGTTCATAATGTAATTGATGTCTGTTACAACTTAAGATTGATAGCACCCGCTGAGTTGATCACTCACTCCCACTTTGGGACGGTGTTTTAAAACACCAGCCAGACTCGCCTGTAGATGCAGGTGATGCAGAGTACGAGTAGCCCGACAACGCGAGCCTCGAGGAGTAGGACGAGTTCTCTTACTTCCAGTTGGTGAGCGAGTCTTCATCGGCTCAGTAGATGAGACGTTGGATCGCTGAGTAGCGGACTCAGCTTTATTCTTTCAGACATACTATTATTTTTGTGATTTTGTTGGACAACTCTTTGTGCGACCCACTTATATTCTTTTGGTTCAGGTATATATTTGACTTCTTTCATTTCAGCAGATTAATTGTAGTTGTGCTTCATGTTCCAAGTAATTCTACGCTGCGCCTTTAGGGTCTGTTTAAGCAGTGGGATTAGAAGGGATTAGGTGGGATGAGATTCATCTGATCCCGTGCCAATTCCACTCCATGTTTGGGAAGAATGGAAAAGCTTGGAATTACATTAAATGGAATTGCACTGGGTCTCGTGCTAATTTCACTCGATGTTTAGGAAGTTGTGTAGGTCCCACCATGATGCGTGGGCTATATCCACACCGTCCACCCATTTATCGAGATTATTTTAGAGCATGGACTAAAAAATCAGGTAAATCTAAAGCTCAAATGGACCCCACCATAGAAAGCAATGAGGATTGAATACTTACCGTTGAAAACTTCTTTGGGGCCACATAAGTTTTGGTTCTACCTCATTTTTAGGCCCATGCCATAAAATGAGGTTACAAAATAAATGAACGGTTTAGATATAACACGTGTGTTATTCTAAGTAATTTCAAATGATAGTGGGTAGATCCATTCAATGTACCACTGTATTATCATGAAAGCATGACATTAATTTTATCCCATGGCAACATGGGATAATCCCTGCCATGGGTAATAATTATATTTTTTGAATCCCATCCCACCTAATACCTTCTAATCCCACTGCCCAAACAGACCCTTACATTTGATTAAACACAAATTATTAAAAATCGATTATAAGTGACACTCGGGAACTTGGGAGTCAAGTATATACACGACCCTCGATTTTCAGGCATTAACTATGACATTGAAGGAGTAAGAGCTTTGAGGTTGAAGTTTCCCTCACATATTAGCTTGCTGCCATTCATTTGACGTAAAGTTCCATTCTACATCCAATTTGAAAATTTCTTGGATGATGCAACAACTAGGTGCATATGGCATGGTTGATGTGTTTTCCTAACACATGGTTGATGCAGATGTTGGATGTCAAACATACACTGTGAATCACCATATAAGTAGACTGCATGTGATCATTCCTCTACGTAGCCCACGAATAATATATATATATATATATATATATATATATATATATATATATACCTATTTAATATGAAATTCATATTTTACTACTTTTTTCAAAAAGGTTTTCAAAAAGTTCTCTCATTATTCGATTATCATTTAATTGAGCAACTAGGTCATTGTCTTGGGTGGGCCCACCATGATGTTTATGCAAAATTCACCTAAACTACCAAGTGTGTTGGCCTATGCTAGGCCAAGGGCTCAAAATTGAACTCCATATATGATTTGGGACCACATGATCTGAAAGCAGTTTAGCGATGCTTGCCCTCTAAACCGTTTCTATTAGCGTGGCTCATTGAATCATTGATGGTATAATTTTTGGGTTATTGGCCTTTTTAAATTATTATTAATTTTTTTTTTTCACATAATTTCATGGTTGGAGTGAATTTTAGATAATTATCATATTAGGCCTTGTAAAAATTTAAGATGAAAGTTTCTCTCAACTGTTTCATTTAGGGTGGCCCACTAGAATCATAAGCCAGTCTAATTTTATGTCTCTTAGCTTAATAGGGGATTAAATAACTAATAGTTGGAGTGGATTTTACATAAACATCACGGTGAGCCTCATCAGAATCAAAAGCAACATCACCGACATTTCTAATTTTTATTTATTTAAATAATCTTCTCATTGGAAAGCACAATAATGAGTTAATGTCTATATGTGATTTAAGTGAGGCATGCCAAAGGAAATGACGTGGAGGGCGATTGTTACCGTGAACGCATTTACAAGTAGTGTAGTCCACCTTAATCATAAATGGGAGTAATTTTAGGCTTATGCCGGCATAACATGAGGTGATGCACCCGATGGTTAAGGTGGATTTTACATTAACATCACAGTGAAGCCTACACCATTTGCTCATGCTCTCACTCAACTAGTCATCAACAAATGTAAGTTAATGAAATGATAATTATATTGATTAATGAGATAACTTTTTTTAAAAAATATTAGAATGTAAATTCCATATTAATCAGTTTTTTTTTTTTTTCCTTTTTGTAAAATTTCCATTTCTTTATTGCCAGCTCATAACACGTGCAAGATGCAATTAGGTGGGCCATGTCATGATGCTTGCCCATATAAAATCAAGTTGATCCATTCATTAGGTGGGCCATGCTAGTATAATAAGTCCCACTACTTTCCATCCAAGTTTTCAATATTGTCGTCCAATGAATAATTTGATTAAGCCCTATACTTGGTGACCTGACCTTTTTCATGAACCAGATATTTTATAGATGTGACGTGGGGAGAGAAATAAATGGTCATGCATTCAAGTTCCCACGAAGGATGCTTGTACAATCATCCATCATTCATTCGTGCTGTGCTAGTTTCTCGAAACAGAGCTGAAACGGTGGAAATGATTTCAACAAAGCTAGTCATGATATAGAAGCTGTGGGAAAATTGATTTCAAGCATGAAAGTAATTCATGCTCACTCACTCCAAATCCGTACAAGCGGGTCCCATAGTCACCGGTCTCTTTCCAAAGGTCAATTTGTTTAAGCCGTCCTAACCTCTGATAAATCATTTCGTCATCTCAATCATTTATTGAATGTCTGCCAATTAACTCGTCAGAATATCAAAGCAGTGAAACTTCCCATTTCAGAGCCATCTAAATTGAAACTCATGATTTAGATGGCTTCATTTACGTACAACGGTCGTGTAATTCATGTGAGAACGTGCGAGGGTGAGGGCAAACACAAAATCTACCCCATCCATGAGGTCTGCTGCGTCACTGGACCCATGGAGCCCAAAAATATCCAAAACTCACGTGAGCCACGCCACTTGTCCGTGAAGGCCTCTTGAAAGCAGGTGAAGATCTGTAGGCCCCACCGTGATGTCTGCTGGACATCTACCCCTCAATCCGATGCACCCTTGCATGGTAGGGCATGGATGCGCATTGCGTCCTACCCTTGCAAGGATGAACATGTTCCTGGCATGGGTTCTGTGGGGCCCACCATGATGTATGTGTGTTATCCACACTGTCCATCAACTTTAACAGATCGTTTTAAGGAATGAGCCCAAAAAGGAGGCAGGTCCAAGGCTCAAGTGGGCCACCCCTCATGAAGCAATGGTGATAATGACATCTAACCGTTTTAGGACCCACCGCGATGTTTATTTGTCATCCAACTTGTTTATAAGGTCACACAAGCTAAGATGAAGGGCAAGCTCGGATATCAGCTTGATCAAAAAGCTTCATTGGCCCTCGAAAAGTTTTCAATAATAAATGTTTAATCCCCATTATTTCCTTGGTGTGGTCTTTAAAGCTCTGGATCTACATCGATTTTAGGCTAATACTTTAAAATAATTTGATAAAAGAGTAATGCTCACACAACTTGTTAGACCGTCCAACTAGTTGCGTAATTAATGCTAATAAATTTGTTTTGAGGAAAGTTGTTTCCCAGAGGAAAAGGACTTGATGGCTTGGGTGAGACCCACGGTGGAGTTAAGATAAAATCCACACCAACCATCAGATGAGTCGCCCCATAATGGTCATAGGGGCAAAAAATCAGATGCATCCATAAATAAAGTGGACCACACGGTAAAAAATAGCGCCTCGGAAAAACTTATCCTCCAAATTGTTTCCCTTCCTATGGTCCACTTGAATTACAAATCATGGCAGGCCACATCAAAAGATGAAAGGTGTACGTTGGTTCCAAGAAAGACTCGGATGGCAAGGCGGGGAACACACAGCGAAATGTATTGATGTGGCAAAGCTACATGATCCTCACCATGATGTATATGTTCTATCCACACCATCCATCTATTTTATCATAACATTTTTAGGGCATGAGGCCAAAAATGAGTTAGATCCAAAGCTAAAGTAGACCACGTCATAGAAAAGAGTGAGGATTAAACCCCACCATTGAAAACTTGTTAGGATGACGGAAGTTCTGGATCACGTCGATATTTTATTTTATTTCCTAATCCAGGACTACGTGACCTCATGAATAAGTTGGATTATGAATAAACTGGAAGTTGGGTGGAAAATAAACATTACGTTGGGCCATAGGAAGGTTTTAATGATGGGCGTTCAATGTTCGTTATTTCCTATGATGGGGCTCACTTGATAGGTGGATCTGTTTAATTTTTGGGACCATTCATTAAAATGACTTTTCAAAATTGATAGACAGCGTGGATATAGAAAAAATATATCAAAGTGGGTCCTACGGTTAAGGAAGCACCTATTGGTATGTTACCTGGGTAACACCTGATCTACTCCCGTCCATTATCTACAATGTACCAATTTTATCAGAACCAACGAGTGCCTCACCGACTTCAACCTTTCATCTGATATGTGTGTGGGATCCACTCTGACCATTGTATGTTTAATCCCATTTTGGGCCCACAGAAAAAAATCTAGGCTAATTCGTGAATGAAGTGAGCCATACCAAATAGAAACAATTGGGAAAGGCGTCGACCCTTGATTTTTACAGGGTCCACCCGGTTGGGTCTTGCAAATCCACTCCAACCATTATATACCATACAAAAAGTTAGGTTTGATGTCCAAGTTCAAGAAATAATGCATATACATGATTCAACTGGGCCATGCCAAGGAAGGCGATTTGGAGAATAAGCTCTTCCCGTGTTATGTTTTTAGTCGCGTGGTCCACCTTAACCACGAATGGAGCTGATTTTCATACCATGGGTCCAGCGTGAGGTGAATCATGTGATGATTGGGGTGGATTTCCCATTAACACCATGGTGGGGCCAATCAAAGTGGGTAAGTCATTTGCTTTTTTAAAATAAATTACCAGATACAACATTTATTAACATTAAATGTCTAACTAGTTGGACCAAAATTCATGGTCCAACTAATTGTGTGTGAGCCTCATATAGAGGCTTCTAAGACCAAGTCTTATTTTATTTTATTTTATTTGTTAGCTTGTCAAGACACCCACGGTCAGTTCACCCTTCACTGTTAGCCACCCCTGCTAGGGAATCGATACTAAGACCACGATGTTGAAACGAGATATCTTTCACTCAGTCTACCACTTGAGCTATGGATATGGGTGTTCTAAGACCAAGTTTGTTTTGGCAAGGATAGATGACCAAATTTATGCTCATCCATAATTCAGGTAAGCCATGCCATTGAGAAGAGCTACAAGTGAATGCCCACCTACTGAAACAACGTGATTCAAACATTCATCTCATCTATGGTGTCTCACTTGGATGAGGGCCACACTAAATTTTAAGTTACTTCAAAACTTAGGGGAGCCTTACCATTGCTTTCTGATTTTTTAAGCATGATTTTGTATGATTTATGATCGGGTGGTACACTCAAGTTTCAAACATGATTAATTTTTGGAATATCCAATAACTTAGAAGAGACCCACCAAATGCACAATATGAATGTTTGACATACATCACAGTGGGTTATGCAGAGCTCGGTCCCATGGGAAGATTGTCGACAGTATGATGAAGAACTTTCCATGAGATCCAGCTTTGTAAACCCTACTGTGATATGGGTTGGATATTCTACCCATGGATCAAATGCACCCTTCCATGGTGGGCCATAGCCTTCAGCCCATTCCAAAATTCAGATGGGCTTCACCAAGTACGATGTTTTAGACATAATTTCACTTTTTTTTTTTTTTTTTTTTTTAGTGTTAGCCACCGCCACTAGGGATAGATACTAAGACCTCAAGTGTGAAACAAGGTATCTCCACTCGGTCTGCCAGTTGAGATATGGATATGGGTGTGACATAATTTCACTTATTTAACATTGCATTGCCTAGCCGAGCTTTGGATATTGTGAAAATTTGGGACAGCCTAATCTGGTGTGTGGGGCCCAGTCACGGTGTTCTAATGACATTTTACCTATCTATCATGGTACCGATGAAAATGGGATGCCTCATGGCAGTTGAACGTACGACCAGCCACCTTTAGCATCTCTTTTTAAAAATGGGCATCCTTCCTTATTTCTAAAATGCAGCGGGTCAGACCATGAAGACATGACCCGAATCCAATGACTGCCTTTAAACCACAGATGTACGGTGAACGGGAGATGCTCTTTCTTTGAACCGTCTTTTTTGCCCTCTTTACCGTCGTGGCCCACTCGACGACTGCACTCGGTCAGGACACACGGACGTGAATTGCGTCCTACCCAGCCCGAACAGTAATCCATCCGGGCAGGGATCTGTGGGCCCACCGTGACATAAGTGTTTTATCCACACTGTTCATCGCTTTTCTCATATCATTTTAAAGTATAATACTAAAAATGAAGCAGTTCCACAGCTCCGGTGGACCACACCAAAGGAAGCTGCAGTGATAATGACAGCCACCGTTGAAACCTTTCTAAGGGCCACTATGATTGTTTTTTTACCATCCAACCTATTCATAAGGTCATGTAGACGTGAATGTAGTGAAAAAACAAATATCAGCTTCATATGAAACTTCTCCGGCCCTCAAGAAGTTTTTAATGGTGGACATTCAATCCACACTTTGTGGTCCACTTAAGCCTTGTACCTATCTTATTTTTGGCTCATACCTTAAAATGATCTTAGAAAAGCGATGAACAGCGTGGATAAAACAATTAAATCACGGTGGCCCCACAGAACCCTGCCCGGACGGATTGCCGTACGGGCGGGGTAGGACGCAATCCGCGTCCAAGGACACATATCATTGACTTGGGCCAGGCCGGGCCCGAACGGGAGTAGATTTCAAGCCCGGTCCTGAACCGGCCCATTGCCACCCTAAAAATAAAAACTCCGCTCCCCATTTCCCGGGCTCAAGAGCCAGCGCGACTGACAGAGAGCGAGAGAAGCTCTTCTCCCTCTCTTCCCGTCGGAAATACCTTCCAAGATGCAGCCGCATCAGCCTCACGATAAAGCAACAGCTGCGTCCTCCGACGCGACGGACTGCGTTTCATCTAGCAACCATCCCACCCCATCCATCGATGACTACGACTGGGCGAATTTCAAAGACGACGAGATCATGCAGCAGCACTCTGCAATCCGCGCCCAAGAAGCCGAGAAAATTCCCTTTGTTGGCGACAAGGTAAATCAAAACCCTAATATCTCTCCTCTCTTTCTCACAGATCTAGATCTCTAAGGTCGTGTTCGGCTTGCATGGTGAAGATCCGTAGATCACGAACCTTGAATTTTCCATCCCCAAACAGATATTTCAAATTTGCGGCCACGATTGTGAAATTCCCGGCGTGCGGTTGGCCCACAGTTTTGGCTGAAAATCACAAATTCAGGTGAAATTCATGAAATCGGGTGGGCGGCAAACATGGCCAAGACGTTTCTTTTATTTGTTTGATCGTTTGGTTTTTATTTCTTTTGCGTGATCTTGGTGTTCTTGATGTGGGTTTCGTTCTACTGTAATTTCCTTCTGGACGAATTGTACTGTTTTCTGTGAGAGTGCAGCATGTCACACGCATGCCTGCATCTGTCATACACACTGCATGCATGCGCCTCATTTTTTGAAACCGTCCAAATTGTGGGCCTCACCATGGATGGAGAACAACCTCAAATTTCACATTGATTGGAGCATCCTAACTGTCACAATAATGTACCTTTTTTGCCTACCTTTCCCCCCTAATGATGGGGTCGCATTAATGGAGTTTGGTTGTTGGATTCGAACTGTGACAATTTTTCTTCTTATTTTCAATGTGTTAGGAGCCCATTCACAGCGGGCCAATGCTTCGGATGGTTTGGATCAAGGCAATGCATGTCACCTGTACAGTAGATGAACATGCTTGCACATGAGATGCCATACATCACACTCTCTCCCTCTCAGAATGCATAAAATAGAGAAGGGATTTGCATGCTTTGAGTGCGTCAATTTGTGGATAGGTTTGCATGTTTGAATGCATCAAGCAGTGGACTGATAGCATGATTTTGATTGCATAAATCAGTGTACATTTTGCATGATTTACTGCATAAAAGAATGGGCCAATTCACATGATTTAAATACATGAAAAAGTGGATAGATTGGCATGCGTCGTTTTCATAAAAGTAGTGGACTGATCTGCAGAGGTTTGGACATTCCATCAGCGGTCCAGATTGGACTGATTTGGGTGTCCATTAAACGGTCTGAAAAATGGCAGATTTGGGCGTTCAAACTAAAAGGTGTTGGAAGTAAATCGAAACAGGAAATAAGAAGAATAATCTCAACACACACTTCCTTGTGTTTAAGTATGAATACATATACTTGTTGGATTTTACAAGAACATGATATAGATTTGATACCTAACAATCAGCTCTAGAAACTGTTAATACCTAACAGTTAGTTTTAGAATCTGCAAATTTGTTTTACAAACTGTAAATCAGGGAGTGCAAATACACCCCCTCAAGCTAAACTGGAGTTCAATCATGGTTAGCTTGTCTATCGAAATCTCTGTGCTGTGAGTCCTTTGGTGAATATATCGACAACCTGATCTTGAGAAGAGATGAAACATACATTGATGTCTTTGCGGATCACATGTTCCTTGATGAAATGATAATTGATTTCTACGTGTTTGGTGTGGGCATGGTACATATGATTGGCTGCAAGAGCCATAGCCCATAGAGTTATCACACCAGATAATCGGAGGGGCACAAATGTAAATGGAGAGATCCTTGAGAAGTGTCTGAATCCACAAAAGATCAGCAACGGTGTGAGCAAGAGATCAGTATTCAGCTTCGATACTCGAGTGGGCTGTGATGATTTTTTATTTATTTTTGCATTCCAAGAGATGAGGTTGTTGCCCAAGAAGACGCAAAAGCACTGGTTGATCGCTGATCATCAGGACACCCTGCCCAATCATAATCCAAGTATGCCTGTAGGTCCAATGATGAATGCGTTTTATCATGAGGCCATGGCGGATGGGGCCTTTAAGACAACGCATGATGCGCTTGACAACTGTCCAATGGGTCGAGGTCGGGGCATGCATGAATTGACACACCTGATTGACTGCAAAGGCAATATTAGGACTACTAAGAAGCCATCGAAGTTTATTTCCAAA
>JAJHSJ010000003.1:2484742-2504742 GCA_021015155.1 Magnolia officinalis
TACCGATAACACTGATAGTATCAGAAAATTTTGGTATCAGCTATGTATCTCTAAGTATTGCCAATGTGTCGCTAATATTTTTAACTGTGTAAATTCCTATTGTCGCTTGTATTGCCAATGTATTGCCAATATTTTCGACCGTGTAAATTCTAGGTGCCGCTTGTATCACAAGTGTATTGGTGATATTTTGATAATGATATCACAAAAAAATTGTTTATTAAAAAAAATAATCCATTTCAAAGTGTTTTATGGGCACATGGTTGTATGCAGTGTTCAATTTGTCGATGATAATATAGATAATGTCTCGATGTTATTGTTATCACAACATGCGTGATATTGAAACCAATCTTTCGTTTCCTTTCTAGTTGTTGATGATTTCTTAGCGAAATATCATGTGTTGTCGGTAATCTAAAATATCCATGGATGTTTGGATGGGTGGTTAGATGGGATGGCTGGACTGATTTCTTATGACGGCACATGCTTTTAGGCTTCATTAAATGGAAACTTGTTATCTATGCATTCTTTTTGCAAAATTTTTATTCCTTTATATGCAAATATGTGTATTTTAGCGTCTCCTCTAAGTTTTATTGAAAATTCCATGTTTCCCTGCATTTCCGATTATCGGCAATATTATCGGCGATATTGATATTGTTTCCCTATCTCTGGCCAACGAAACTTGCAGCGATACCGATACGTCGAACGCTGATTGGATGCAATTTTTTTTATATTAAATATGCAAATATGTGTACTTTAGCATCTCCTAAAGTTTCATTGAAAAATTCCACAATTTCCCCCATGTTTCTCTAATTCTTCCTCACATTTCTGATTATTGGCGATATCATCGGTGATGTCGATATTGTTTCTGTATCCTTGCTAGTGAAACTTGTAGTGATACTGACACTTCGAACACTGCTTTGGAGAAAGATGGATTAGACGGGTCAAAGCGTGTATTTCTTCTGCTTCCTTTTGCCGTTCTTGTCCATGGATCTCCCTTTCGTTTTTCTTTGCACACTAGAGGCCTAAGGCAAGGAGATCTTCTTACTCCATTTCTTTTCTCTGTTGTAGTGGAAAGCTTAAGTTTATTGTTGGGAAGGGCATTGTAGATTGGTCTCATTAATGATTTTGAAGTAAAGCAATCTGAAAATGTGATAAATCACAATCACCTTCAGTTTGCCAACAGTCCTCATTATGTGTGATTCATCCATTAATCAAGTCACTGATATGGATTCTTAGATTTTTTTTTTCAAGTAGTATCTGGCCAAACGGTTGATGTTAAGAAAACTGCTTTGGTAGGGGTGGCGAGTCATGAAGTAGATGTTTAATTTCTTGCCAAGTGGATGGGATGTGGCAAGTTCTCCTTTCTGATGAAGTGTACCTTGGTCTCTCGTCAGAAGGTAAAGCCTCGGTGCCTTCTTTTTGTGATCCCATCACTGTTGGAATTAAGAAGAAGAGATTATCTGCATGGAAGAAATCATGTCGTTTTTTGGGTGGGAGAATAACTTTCTGCAAATCAGTTGCCAATCTCTGTGTATTTCATGTCCTTATTCAAGATGCCGGTTAAGATAAATGGGAGAATTCAAAAGCTTCAAAGAATTTTTCTTTGGGATTGAAAGGGTTGGAGGCACAAATTCCATTAAGTGGGTTGATACTCAGAAGTCTAGAAGGGAAGGAGATATTGGAATCAAAAGAATAAGAGAAAAGAACATGGCCCTTCATGGGAAATGGTGGTTGAGGTTTGGAGAGGAACCTGAAGAGTTATGAAGGAACATCATTTATTGCAAATATATTGAATCCAATGGGGATTCATACCTTTGTCTTCCTCATAGATATGGAAGATTAAAAGTTTGGAATTCGGTTGTCCTTTCATCGAAGGTTATCCTTTTAGGGCCTGTTTGGATTGCGTATAAGGGTGTATTGTATTGTATCCAACTACTGTTCATGTATATGTTTTATCAATTTCAGAATACATCCAAATCAACATGCCATAACTCAATGTTTGGATAGGAGGTATCGTTCGGGCAAGTATACAGATTCTTCCTCCGATCAATGTTTGGATATGACGTATTAGGGCTGCGTATTGTATATACGTATAATATTGATAGTACTTGTATGACGGTGACTATTTTTAAGTTCTCAAAATGGGAACCCATCTTTGTGAATAATCCTACCTATCCATCTGTTTTGTGATCTCATTTTAGTACATGTGGCCAAAATTGAACCGTATCAAAAGTGGGCGTGAGTGTAATCCGTGGATTGATTGATCGGAGGAAGAATCTGCTAGAGCGGATTGATCTCCTTCCGGCAGGAGTTGGATCCCAAATCTCAATCCCTTTGCGAAGCAACACCTCCAATATCTAATTCACACCCCGAGGACGCCAGCCAAAACTCATTAGTACCTCCAACTAATTGCTAACAACAACCCCATTGTCGATTTGATGTTGCCCAGATTTTGACTGGTCTAGCACCACAAACATCGTCCCATACCAAATCCAGCCCTCCGGCATCACCTCCATTGCGGGAAAACCAAGCCTTTACTCCGTCAGTAAGACCATCGATCAATCTCGACATAATCCGACAGGCATCCATCATTTGTGATCTTCATTACAGATATGTTTAGATCTATGTGAACATTTGTTCGTTAGATCCACACCTCCATTAAATCCAGCAACAACCGATCTCACATTCTCATCGGATTTTTCATCATCAAAACATCCAACCTCGCTTTCTCCAGCCAGAACCACAACCTCAACAACTGCCGATCTCTTGCCGTTCCATTCTCTGCTAGAAGCGTATTTTCTGACTGTATTTTGAAATCAGACCTTCGGAAGCGAACCTTCTCAGCTAAATGGCCACATGCAGAAGGTCGAAGATGATCTAAGGCGCTGCTGGAGTAGAAATATTAGGTCCTCCTCGGATAGAAAATCCTTTGCAACAGACTCTGCCTCTATCGCACGCGAATACAACATCTTGAATAGGTTGTACTGAAGGAAACAGAGTCGTCTGACAATACACTACTGTCGTTTGAATTTTTTGAAGAAAAGATGTATTCGCGCGCATGGTGTTCCACGGATCTCAACTCCAAATCAAACACTGTATAATGTATTTTAACCCCTTTAATACAATACAATACACCCTTATACGCGAATCCAAATAGGCCCTTATAGAGCTAGTGAATCCCTTAAGAAAGGTGCTCGGTTCTTGGTAGGTAAGGTTGACATATGAGCTTCTAGAATGTAGAGTGGATTCCCAATACCTCTCTTGCTACTCTCTTCCCCTCATACAATTTGTCTGTGTAAAGAGGCCAAGGTTGTGGACTGTTATGAAGTTGGAGGATCGATGACCTGGAGTGTTACTGTTCGGAGGAGTTGAAGGTAAGAGGAAATGGAGGATTTGTGTAGGCTTATGAAACGTTCTACAAAAACAAGATCAATCCATCTGAGGAAGACAAAAGTGTTGAGCTGATCTAAGAGCGGCAAATTCTCTTCGAAATCTCTCCACAACTCTTAATAGCAAAGGCCCATGGGAGGAGGTCTTTTGGATGTCTAGAAGAGACGTTATAGATTGGGTTTCCAGGGTTAAGGATGTTAAAGATTAGTTTTTTCTTTGCTTAAGATTTAATTTGGGGTATATTCTTTTCCACTTTGACTTTTGTCTGTGGCTTTTAATGACATTGCATTACTCTTCAGAAGAAAAAAAACTCTATAATGGTGAAAGGTATGCAGCCTTCCCCTTTGGCCAAGGCGTGGAAGGCTTTCAGCTCTGCTAGGTGTGAGCTTTCATGTGGATTGCCATGTCTAACGAACTTCTCATGGTTGACCACCTTAAGAAGAGGAATATCTTCATTCCGAACATTTGCATCATGTGTAGTAAGGTAGCCTCTTATGGTTGACCACCTTAAGAAGAGGAATATCTTCATTCCGAACATTTGCATCATGTGTAGTAAGGTAGAGGAGCCTCTTATTCACCCCTTCTTGCATTGCAACATTGTAAGGGATATTTGGCACCATTGCTTCAACCTATTTGGTGTTGCTTGGGTTCTGAATTAGTCCATTCTGGCTTTGTTGTGAGGATGGAACGAAGATCCTTTCACTCCCAATGGGGATACATTGTGGGAACTCCTCCCACGATGCAATATTATGGGAATTTGGAACGAGAGAAACATGATGATTTTCAAGGAGAAAATTACATCCTTGGTCCCTCTCAAAAGGGGAATTGTCATGTTTGTTGTTTCTACTGGAAAATACAGAAAAAAACCAAACACCACATTTATTCAGTCAAAAGTAATCTGACAACGGGTGTAAGTTCAAGTAAAAGTAATCATCATGTTATTACGTTACATTACCGATATAACTCGTTAAACAAACATGCTCGTAAGGGAGTGAGTAGTCAGGGGATTTTTTTTCCCCTTAGGATTGTACTGTTATTCGGGTAACTCAATCTTGGGTCTACGTGTCAGGAGGGCGATACACACCAGCTGGGATACCAAGCTTTGTGTAGTGTAACTACTCGAGTAGTCAAGAGTGCCTTATTAAGAGGGAATACATAAAGGCTCCTAGATTCACTGTATCACAAAAGCTACTAAGCAGGAATGAAATACCTTGATTTTAGAAATCAAGGTACTCTTTGAGAATGTGGGATCTCACTGGGTTCCTCAGTGGTTGGTATGTTGATGTGGTCCCAGCTAATGTTGATCCACGCTTGGGTTGCACTTGGGGCCTGATGCCATTCCAAGAACAAACAGAAGTGCATTAAGAAAGTTTACATTTTCCTACCTTTTCCACACCTACTCACAAGGGTGATATGTATGGGAAGTCCTGAACATATCTCACCTAAATTTTGTCGTGTCGGTCATGGGAATTGGTCTTCCAAATGTAGCCTTACACACACTGTTTCCTTAAACTGCAAGCTGGCTTGCTATCATGATGTCAATTGCATATCCTAACTTGCGATCCTGCCATCTCACCCAAGGTATTCCATAACGGTAATGGTGGTTGTAACGGCCACCACCGTCACCTTTACGGTACGGGGTGCAACAGCTGTTGTTGGGGCCGGAAGGGGCTGTTGCTCTCTCTCTCTCTCTCTCTCTCTCTCTCTCTCTCTCAGTTTTAAAAAATCCAAAAAACCTGTATCGGCCCCGTAACGGTCCATTATGGGGCTGTTATAGCTTTTACGTGGAGTGTAATGGGCCATTACGGGGGCTGTAACGGCCTTTATGGGTAATTTTTTCTGTAATGGCGGTTACGGCCTTTACGACCCTGTAACATGTAAGGGTTGCCACCATTACCTTTATGTAACGGCCCTGTGACGGCCTTTATAGTACGCCATGATCTCACCCTTTAAGGCAAGATTGACCAAATTATCTCCTCCTCTGAAAAAAAATGTTAATAAAAAAATGTATCACTTGTGTTACCCATGCTAATTGTCCTTTAGATTCGTTTCCAGTGCAAATCCTTGCTAATGCATGCATGTGGGTTGTAAATGAGTTGCCTATGTTTGTGGCTGATCTCTCAGTGCATGCTCTAATGAGTGATGCTTGTTAGATCCAGTAGTTACGGTTGAATTCTTGCCTGTTTTGCCAATTCTGGCTGCACACATGTTATCAGTGGTGTCCTAATAACTTAGAATATAGTCATAGTGTTTTGATGTGTGAATCTTACTCTGCACGGCCTTCAAAAAATCATTCAAATTTACCATTCTCCTTATGAATTTATTGCAATACATGACTCGATATGATATGACACCTGATTACCAACCTTGGTGTGAAATTGAATTCCATTTCTTTAATGGTGCGAGATTGAATTCCATTTCTTTAATGGTGTGAGATTGAATTCCATTAAAATTACCTAGAGAGTGAACTGACAACATATCCGATACTATGTGTTGCTAATGGAATGCATTGACAATACAAACCGATACAAACAATACATTTCAATACTATCTGTAATTACAATACGGTTGTTTGTATTTTACCACTGGACGGCTTTATCGAAATACATTCCCAACACGATTGTGAAATTTTGAACCTTGCTGCTGCTCATGCATCTATATTGTACATCCTATTTTGGTTCGATGATGATGCATATCCATTTGGTCTTGTTTAAATGACATCTATGGATAATGATTTTTGGTTGTTCAGATAATATTTTGGCCCATTTGATTTTGTTTTGTTCAATTCCTTACGAACTATAATTTTCACTTGGGAGTTCCAGTTTGTGATATTATTGAGTGTATTTTCAGTTATTCCTCGAACAGTTGGAAAGTGTTCTGCAAGGAAAAGAAGATTCCATAAGGTGATGCCTATTTATCCAATTCTTTAATGTATTCGGAATATATAGGGGCACTGAGCCTCAAAAAATGTACTGTTTGCTGAGGCATATGATGGTATACATGTGGGGCTCATGATTTGGGAATAAACACTGTTGATCTGATGGGCTGCCGCTGTGACTAGGGAATGCCCAAAATATATCACATTTGGAGCTCCTAAACATTTTCCATCTTTGGCCAGTTTCTATAGGATGTGGATTGTTGCTGTATCTTTTGTTCACCGTCGCTTTGTAGCCACTGATTGGATGGTTATGATTTTCCATTCTTTGAGATCTTTTAACATAATGAATGTTAGGTCCACCATCCATGCATTCCTCCCATCAGATCAATGGCCTGGATCACCCCACCATGGGGTCACGTGTACTAAATTGTGCGCCTTGGCAATACCCAGCAATTCCTCTTATGTGCACGTTAATTGAGTGTCTGAGACATCAATCAATCGTGGATAGAGTTTAGGGATACCAAGTGTGGACAATCTTCATTACTGCGATATTCTTTCTACTGAATCTGTTTTTTAATTTCAGTCATGACGAGCTTGCAAGGAGGAGCCGAGATCCGTTGATTTCCGACTATGGTGAGAAAAGTTATACACATGAACTGAGTGTATGATATGCCTTGCCATTTGTCCTAATGTAGTTTGTTGGCCAGTTGTGATGTTCTTCAGATTTGTCACTTCCGGTGAAATACGCAGACGCTCTGAATTTTTCGAACCCTTTGTTCTGGGCTTGACCAACGGAACAGTGGATCAGGTGCAGTTGATGTCCTTTATATATATATATATATATATATTATATATATATATATATAATATATATATATATATAATATATATTATATATATATATATATTAATTTTAAAATCTTGACTAGGAAAAGCCCTTGAAACAGACTTGGGAATATTTTTGTTTGAGGGCTGCTTGCGACCAATGTTTGAAAAACCAACTGGAGGTTGAGCCAGTGATGCAGACTGTTTGATCTGAACTGGTTGAACTATAGCAATGTGTTAACATGATCATGATCATCAAAACCTTGCCTTGGCTATATGGGTTGGCTTTATGGACCATGACATCCTCACCATGTCATGTAATATCATCATCATCATTGTCATCGTCATCATCATCATCATCATCATCATCATCTGAGCCTTATCCAATTAATTGGGATTTGCTACACGAATCCTTTTCCACTATCCACTCTATCGAGGCATAACTTAAGTTAGACCATTCATTGGTCATCAAGTCTTTTCTTACTACCTCCACCCACATCCTTTTGGGCCTTCCCCTTGCCCTTTTAGAGCCTTCAACTTGTACCGGTTCACTCGTAACTGGCGCGCTTCTTGGTCTCGGTTGCACATGGCCACACCATCTAAGTCTACTTTCTCTCATCTTATTACCTATTGGTGTTGCTCCTAAATTCCCTCGAATGCATTCATTTCTAGTTTTATCCTTCCTTGTCTTGCCACTCATCCATCACAACATCCTCATTTCAACTTCACTCATCTTATGAACATGTTGTTCCTTAACTACCCAACATTATGCCCTATAAAGTATGACTTGCCTTATAGCCATCCTATTAATTTTTTTTTTTTTTTAAAGTTTGAGTGGTGCATGACAATTGCATAAAACTCTAAAGGCACATATCCATTTCTTCCACCTTGCTTGAATTCTATGGGCAACATCTTTCTCAGTCTCTCCACTTTCATGAATTATCGACCCAAGATATTGGAAGTGGCCATTTTGGGAAACTTCTTGGTCAACAATCTTAACTAATTCCTCGTCCCCACTCCTATTGTTACTAAATTTGCATTTTGTATACTTTGTTTTAGTATGACTAATTTTAAATCATTTCGATTTTAAAGCATCGTTGCATAAATCTAGCTTTGTGTTTGCGCCCTTCCTCGTCTTTTCAATTAAAACTATGTCATTTGCAAACAACGTACACCATGGAATCTCTTCCTGCAAATACCTTGTTAACTTGTCCATAACGAATGTGAAAAAGTAGAGGCTCAATGCCGACCACCCTTGTGCAAGCCTACAATAATAGGGAACTCACTTGTCTCTACACTTTTGGTCCCCACATTTGGTACTGCTCCCTCGTACATATCTTTAATCGTGTCAATATATCTTCTTGAAACTCTTTTCTCAACACCCACCAGATTAAATCTCTAGGGATCCCATCGTAAGCTTTCCCCAAGTCGATAAAGACCATGTGGAGATCTTTATTTCTCTCCCTACATTTTTCCATCAATTGTCTAAGTAGGAAAATAACTTCAGTGGTAGACCTCCTTGGCATGAAACTAAACTGATTTTCTGATACATTTGTTTTATGCCTTAAGTCTTTTGCTTAATCACTATTTCCCAAAGTTTCATAGTATGGCTTATAAGTTTAATCCCACATAGTTAGCGTGGCAACTCTGTATGTCTCCATTTGTTTGGCATTTTTTTTTCAATCTTACAATCTTGTCTAACAAATTAGTCAACCAAAAAACCCAATTTCTCTCATATACTTCCAAACCTCCATTGGTATACCATCTGGTCCAAGGCCTTTATTGTTTTCATCTTCCTTAAAGCTTATTTCACTTCAGATGCTCTAATCCTATGAAAGTATCTATGGTCTCCGATGTCATTTGAGTTTATTGTTCCTTCCATCCGACTCTTTGAGTGATTTTTCATTTAACAAGTTCTGAAAATAGATTCTCAATCTTTCATTGATCTCATTGTCCTTGACTAGTACTCTCTGGTCATTGCTCTTAATACATCTAATATGATATAGATCCCTACTCTTTCTCTATCATTTTTGCAAGTTTGAAGACGTCTTTCTCACCTTCTTTTGTCCCCAATTTATTATAAAGATCATTATAAACCCTAAGTTCAGCCCTACTTACCTCGGCTTGTTTGGAACACGGGATTAAATGGTATGGAATTGCATTACATGGAATTAACACCATTATTGCGCAATGATTACATGTTTGGAAATACCATGGTATTTTGACCGTCCAATCCCATGTTAGGGATCAAATTCTTCCTCCGCGAAAAACACTGTATTAAGTGAAACTTGCTTTTGCTGGACCATGGAATTGTAATGAATGGACTAGATTTCACAACTGATGCCGGTCACCTGTATGCAACTGCAACTCCAATGTCATGTGGTAAAAGGCGCATATGGATGGACGACATGGATAAAATATGTGCATCAATGTGGGACCCACAGACGTAATGGATTTCGAAATCCACCAAAAATCCTGCAGTATCTACTGTTGAGATTGGATGGTATGATACCTGGAGTAATCCAATCCTTTCAATTGTTTCCAAACGCTGGATGTAATTTGCACCGGACCAAATCCAATTCTATACCACTTGACCCACCTAATCCCACATTCCAAACAGGCCCTCATTAATAGCTTTTTGTGCATCTTCAGTCCACCACCAAGTTTGCTTATATGATTGTCTTTTCCATCTAGATACTCTTGAAACATCTTTTGCCACTTTTATAATGCACCTAGCCATCTCATTCCACATAACCTTACTTCTTCCTTGATATCCCACTTCTTTCATAAATTTATTTCTGAATGACGTTTTTCTCTCCTTTTAAGTTCCACTATTTAAGTCTTTGGGCTATTAATTTCGTTCCATTTCATCCATCTCTTGAGGTTAACATCCATAGCCATTAACCTATGTTGTGCGGTCAAACTCTCTCCGGTTATTACCTTGCAATCCTTACATATTGACTGTTTTGTCTTTCCCAAGTAGAAAGAAATTAATTTGGCTTGTATATGATCCACTTTTGAAAGTTATTAAATATTCATTTCTATTTTTAAAGTATGTTTTTGCTAAAGGTAGATTGTATGCCACAGCGAAATTAAGGATCGCTTCCCCCATCTCATTTCTTCTCCCAAAACCATTTCCTCCATGTATCCTCTCATTTCCTCTTTCTTTTCCTACATGACCATTTAAGTCTCCTCCTACAAATATCCTCTCTCCATGGGGAATTTCTTACATTAGTCCATCCATATGATCTCAGAATTGTATCTTGATTCTAGCTTCTAACCCTACCTGTGGCACATATGCACTACTAACATTGATTATCTCCTCTCTTTACACAGTTCTATTATTAAAATCCTATCACTTACTTTCTTAACATTAACCCTTTAAATCTTTATCTACCACTATCCCTACCCCGGTTATGTTATTGTCCTTTCCTAATAACCAAAGTGTATATCCATCAATTTATCTAGTTTTGGCCCCTTTCCACTTGGTCTCCTGAACACAATTATATTATATAGATACAATGTTACATGTAATATAATTCTTGTAAAGACCAGTGGTCCGAACTGGTTCAACCGTCAGTTCCTACAGGTTCAATCCCCAGCTAACGGTGCACATTGAATCTCAACTCCAGTGTTGGTCCAAACCGATCGGACGAGATGGTCCATTCTGGTTTTTGAAACAACACATCTGAACTTCTTCTGTTCTTAAGCTTGAACTGTAGCTTGTCTGTAATTGTTGCTTTCACTATGATAGCCTTTAAGATGTATTCCAACACTGCTTTCTAAGTTATCTTCATCTCTGCCTTTCTGTTTTATGCTGTGTTTAGTGGTTTGCTTTTAATCCCAACGGCATTGTTCACAAAATTTTCAAAATACTCGTGCATGCGCACGTGCACACACACGCGGGCAAAACTACAGCCTTCCCGCCTAATTCATAGTCACTTACCCTTGCACATGCCTGCACGCACATGTAGAAACGCTCCACATGCATCCATGATCCATGCTTAAATGATACATTGAGTAGGATGACAGATTGTGATTGTGCTTTTGACAGTTCTGCAAGGCGTCTGTGGAGCCCATGGGTGAAGAGAGCGATCACGTGCATATCACTGCCTTGTCAGATGCATTAGGTGTGCCGATTCGTGTGGTGTACCTCGACCGTAGCTCATGCGACGCCGGTGGTGTCAATGTGAATCATCACGACTTCATCCCTGCCGCTGGCGATCCTCAGAATGGCACTTGCGGTGGTTCTGACCCTCCAAAACCCATCCTCACTTTGCTCTACCGACCGGGCCACTACGACATTCTTTACCCCAAGTGACTCACCCTTTCAAGTAAGCAGCCATACTCCCCACATTCCATGGATAACAGGTTTATTTTGATTAGGGTTACAAGTGGGCTCAGACCACTTTGGGGGCTGGTGGTCAGCTGGGCATGGGCAGACTTAAGGACTGTTTCGGCCATTTACTTGTGCCAGGTCCTTAGATCGTGGATCAGCTCTGGCCTGGCCCATCTGTAAATGCCAATGTTGATCAATGCAGATGGTCGGATTATACTGATATTGTTCTTGCATTTTTCATTTCCAAATTGCAGGGCTAAAAGATGACAAAGTCCAAGGATGTGAAGCCAATGGAGGTATGTACTCGACTCTATTTTGCCTGCATCAAGACAATGATCAAGATGTCAATGAGCTCCTGAACTGTTTCCAAACAATCTGTAACTTGGGATAGAACAAACAGTCAACACTTTTAGATCTAATACATGATAACATGTACGCACGTCCCCGACCAGCCTTTTCAAATCATCCCAATAAAAGCATATAAAGAAAATTAAGGGCATGTTTGGATTCATCGAAATATAAATTGAGGAAATATCATATCCGTGAAAATAGCGTTTCTGTTGTTTGTTTTTGTAAATTTGTTGGAAATGCCATTTCCATTTCCTACTCATTTCCTAGAAAATGCCCCCTTTTCGTTTCCTTGCCCAGACTTAAGAAATGTCATTTCCTAAAAATGGAGGGAAATGAGAGGAAATGATCCCTCTTTTTATGAAGTGCCCCACATGCCATCTGTCTTCCAAGTTTCCCACATGTGTAACCATCCATCTTCAAGTGGCCCACGTGTGCCACCATCCATCTTAAAATGCCACACATGTGCCATTGTGCCACATGTGATGTTGCCCATTTTTTAATGACCTACGCTCCAATGAGCCACATACTCCAATGTACCATGTGCAACCTGTGCCATCCTTATCAAACGCCCTACATGTGCCACGAACTATCGAGTTGCATTTGATATATGGTTGGTTACTGTCCGTCTTTAAGCTCTTCACATGCATTGCATGTGTCATATGTGTGACATATGCAACATGTGCCACTGACCAACTTAAGGTGCACCATGCCATTCTCCCCAATGTCCCACGTGCAACCCTCATCTTCAAGCCAACAACATTTGCAAATATACCATGTGCTATTGTGCTATTGTGTGCCACCATCCATCTTTTAGTGCTCCACATGCGCCAAATGTGTGAACGTGCCACATATGCAACATGTGCCACCTTCATCTTCAAGCATCCCTCAAGTACTCTTATAGGTGCTAATGTGTCACTTGTGAGTTATGACAACGTGACATGTACCGCAAGCCATCTTCAGCTCACATGTCACCTTCCTTCGAGTAAAATTTTCATGAAAAATTCTTCTTATTTTCAAAACAGATTTGAAAGATTCCTTTTTTTTTTTTTTTTTTTTTTTAAATTATACCAAATGGCTTTTCATTTATCACTGTTTTCTAGAAATGGTGTTTCCTGAAAGACCATTTTCCTCAAATATTTTTTCCATGGATCCAAACAGGCCCAATGCAAGATCTGTCAAGCTTCTCATCTTTTGCCATTTTTCGTAGTTTCCGCTGAAAGCTTTGTTACTTCGTGCATGGGAGAAAGAAAAACCCATTGCATACTGGCCGATGTGATTGATCCTACCGAATTGAAGAACTTGAAACTTGCACTCAATCAATGCTACCACTGCCTTCTCTGGGGTGGTGTCAATGGGTTTATAGCCCAAGCAAAGCCCAAGGCAGGTCAATTTTTAGGTTGGGTTATTGAAATTTGTCAGTCATTATTTGCTCGGTTTACAGTTCTGACTAGTGGGACTCATGTTTATCTGGACCATTGGTCTGTAGCAGTGGAACATTGATCCAGAATACAAAACTCTTGGCCCCACTCATCAAAACTGAAAACCGGAGTAATACTTTGTGAAGGCTGGCATATAGTTCCTCATAAACAGGCATAACTCTGAAAATTGCTGACTTGAATGGAAACTCGGCGGAATCAAGTTTTGACTCAGGGAGATTTTGAGCTGAATAATTAGGAAAATGGGTTTTGAGAGTGACTGGGCCTTGACTCAGAAACACTCATTGGGTCGACCAGATGTGACTCCTGGTGACTCAGGCACCATCACTCACCTTGTCAAGGCAGACCATAAAATTGAGAAGGAGCAGTGGGAGTCAAAAAGTCGTAGCCTTTGTGAGATGAGCAGATGATCTCACCCAGCAAGCATGAACTGCTTTGTTGTTTGTTTCTTATTCTATGATTCTTATAACTGTTTTAAATATTCTTTACTCTTAATAATATTTTTAATTTATGGTTATTAACCATCTCGAGCAGAGTCCGGTTGAGTCTCTTAATCAACCAGGGACTCGGACCAAGTCTAGTTGAGTCAGACTTTCTGGGTGTTCAAACTATGAAACAGACTGACATGTAGTCTGGCCCCAACAAAATCTGATGGACCAATGGCCTTGCCCAAGAAGTTCATGATGGGTAATCGGGTGTAAACTTTTAAACCCAACCTGGCCCAATGAGTGAAGTGGCCCAGTTGGTCGTACCCTACAATGGCACTACTATGGGCATCTTTGCGTTCGGAAGCTAACATGTTTGCAGACTGTGGAAGTAAAGTATTGTACTAGTGAAGACCACTTCGCTGGCCAGACCGGTCATTGGAGGATAAAATTGAGTTAAATGGGGTCCACATTCTTTTTTAGGTGACCGGTTGGATTTTTTCTTTTTTACTTTTTAATAATGGAAAGCGATTTTATAATGTTGCTCCTTAATTGATGCTCTATATCATGTTTGGGTCATACCGTCTCCACAATAACATCTATTTGCTGCATAGTCCATTATCATAATTCATAAGAGGTGGCGGCCTTTTGGTGATCCAGTTTTTCATCTCCCGTACATCATTTAGTTGGGCCACACTCTAGAAGTCTCACTCCCAGGGCTGTCAACAGGTTGGGTCCCTATAGTACCCATTCCGGGGTAACCGATTTGGGTCTTGCTCGGTCTAGGTCCTTTTGGGTCTGGTTCTGGTTCTTGAAGGCCAAGACTCTGATCCTATCTGGATCAGATACTCATAGGGTTTTTAGATTATACATTTCAAATTTCGTTCAGGACAAATAAGCGTAGTTACATGGTTTGACCCACCCAATGGATGGATTAGATTGCACACCCATGTACTACTATGACATGTGCATTGCCCGTGAACTGGGTTTCTTACACACGGGTTCTGAAGGATGGGACCTGGACCCACTAAAATCAAGTTGGTTACATAGGATACCCACGGTCTGACTTGAACCATCTGACTTGGTTTTTTTTTTTTTTTTTCTTTTTTTGAGGGCACCAGGGATTGAACCCTGGAAAACTCACATACACTACAAGAGTCTCTACCAGCTCATCTAACTAGCGGGAGGCACCATCCAACTAGTTGTTGAGTCTAATTAAATGTGGAGTTGTGGATCATTTGCTCAATCGATTCAAGCTATCCATTTGTGACCCACCAATTGGACCATCAGGATGAACTATCTATCAGACTAGGATCGTTATGTGGGGGTATTTTTAAGACTGGACCATCCGATCATGAGGCCATAGATGCACGTTCTGCATAACTATTGGGGCAGCCCAGCTACCATTGCCGGCCACCTTTTAGTTATGCCATGGGTTTGGACAGCTAAAAGGTGGGCCTCACCAATGTTGAGATAACTAAAAGGTGGGCCTCACCTAATATGCACCCATGAGATGAATGGTCTGGATAACTAAAGGTTGGCCTCAACTGGATGGTAGCTGGGCTGCCCAGAAAATGTTGTTTATGTGTGGGTGCGGGTGCATGTGATTGATGGTTTCACGAACTCGAGATTTTCCCATACTAATTTTTTTCGTTTTAATATAAAATTAAATTACCACAGGCCCTTGCCTCATCATAGATTAGCCTTTTCTTTCGGTGATGCAATCTCGTCCATACAGCATGTGTTAAGAGTGATATGGCAACATAATATACGTTTGCTGATTTTCGGAACAATTTTCTCCCCTAATTGCTACACGAGTACAATTTTCAAGCTACAAGATCGACTTCATCGCGGTCAGGAGAAACCACATCCAACCTCATCATACTCCGATACTCATCTGGGACTGGTGCCCAAGCCTGCACACACAGCTCTACAACTGCAGGCGCCTTCCCGTAGTACCTCTTTAGCTCATTAGCTAAAGTCGAGCCATGTGGGTCCCGCACATGCCACACGTAGTTCGGCCAGATCAAATCGTCGATAGTAGCTTCCTGCCACGCATGCAGGCCATTCCTAAACTGATGCCTTGCAGCTTTGCACATCCTCACCTTGTGTCCTTTGGGCCCCACCTGAACTTCAGGGCAATATCCACAACTTTTCACACTGTATGTTTTCATCATCAGCTCAGCTCCCGATCTCATTTCAAGCCACGACTCCAGTGTCTTCACACTCAACTCATTTGAGTTCTCTTCATAGTGCCAAGAGTTCTGATCACCACCGTCGGATTGAAAGGACAGAAGGGGATCCTCTGCTTGTGGGGCCCCTTCGACATCCTCATGTTCCATTTCCGGCTCGAAATCGACTATCCTTCCTTCGATCGAGTAAACTGGTTTTGTCCTTCTTCTTGTCGGATAGTCTTCGTGATCCAGACCGGCTTGTATGCACAGCTCTAGAACTGCAGGGAGCTGTTTAACTTGGAATCTTTCATCATGGCCCACCCATGGCTTTCCCACTCTATCATGGAGATGATAGCAGTAGGGAAAGCGCACCATGTCCGCGAGGCATCCGGTCCTCCATACATGAGTGGAGCTCCTGAGGCCGTTCTTGGCCCCCGAGCAGGTCCGTATCTCATGGCCCACATGGCCAATGTGAACTTCAGAGCAGTACCTGATCATAAACGTCCAAGGAAAATCACTCTTTCAGCTGAGATGGCAGAGCAGTCCGACATTCCACAATCCAACCAAAGGAAGAAAGGACGAGATTCACTCAGATCCAACAGCCTAGTCTGCAATTGGACCGAGATCAATCTTGATCAATAAACGAGATTGCTTAGAAATGGGCCATCTCTAGTATCCAAAGGCTCCATGGGACCCTTGTTGCTAGTTCAGTGGGCCATCATTCAGAAGATGCGCCCACCATGATGAGCGGGCACCCTAAAATCAGGCCATTCCAAAGCTCAGGTGGGCCACATGCACAATTTGAAATGTTTTTGATGGTGTGCGTCCCCATCTCAATTGTTCCCTGTGGCATGGCCCTACTGAGTCTTGGATGGGCCAAAGAAAAACATGATGGACGGATTGGATGACATGCCCATCCAACTTTGGCCATTTCTGGTTAGGAATTGGCTGCTGCACTTTTCCCACTGTAGGTCCCATCAGATCAACGGTTAGGATCACCGAAACATGGATTATACTTGTAAGAATCCAAGGCCCGAGGATGATAGCATTCATATCTTGGGGCCAAGGATCTTTAATATAAATTCCTCGGGACAACAATCGAACATAAGGAAGAGAGATCTGGGCCGTCGATCTTACCTGCACCTCTTCACAGGAACAACCACCCTAGCGAGCTTAGACAGGCCATCGAGGAGCGATTCCCTGGCCTGGTTGACCCGGCGAGCCACTGGACGAGTTTAGGAACGAGTAATCCGTTCTCGGGCGGTTGGAGGATCCTGCACGGCTCGGCCTTCCTGGACGACGCGGATTGCGTCCTACCCCCGCCCGGACGGTAATCCGTCCGGGCAGGGCTCTGTGGAGGCCACCGTGATGTAACTGTTTCATCCTGCCGTCCAACGATTTTTTCAGAAAATTTTAATATTTGAACCAAAAAATGAGGCAGGTCCAAGGCTTGAGTGGACCTGTTAGCTTGATCTGCTGAAAATTGACCATGTGGGCCCCAATTGAACACTGACCTAATCAAACATACTTGATTTGTGTCCAATTAGGGCCTTTTACATATAAATACAACAAAAAAGGATGGAAATTTTTTATTTTTTTTTAAGTGACGGTTTACAATTCTTTTGATGTCTCACAAAATGGTCCACTCTGCTTCGGTTCATTAAATCACACCCAAATTTTGTGTTTTAGTCCTCAAAATTGGCCTAGGTTAGTTTAAAATTAGTTTTTCAGCTTCATGGTTAAAATGAATAAAGAAGTTGAAAAACGAGAGAAAATTGAAAATGGAAACTTTAATAATGGACCCTTTATGACCATATCAACCCCCTAACAATGCCACTAAGGCCCATTTTCTATCACAACAGACCGACTCACCCCCTATATCGCATAATAAGGCTTACCATTTATTTTACATAATGGTCAATATGGCCATCACATAAACATTTTTTAATATCATGTAAGCTTGGCTTGGATTGCGAGATGCATGGATAGTTGGCATCATTTCTTGTGGCTTGATTACCAAAGTCTAGTGGCTGCAAGGGAAAGTTGTGATGGAAGCTAAGTTGTCTTCCATTATTGTGGGCGAGATATGGAAGGAGATGAATGGTAGCCGTAGCTCTAACAATTGAAGTGAACTGATTATCCAGGAAATGGAAAAAATTTGGACCTTGGTGAGTTTTTGGTCCCTGTCCTCAGAGGAATTCATGGGTTAAAAGATACTCGTCTTTGCAAGGGGTTGGGAAGGCTTTCCTTGTAATGTCTTAAGCTTGCTTGCTTGCTTAGGTTGTATCTTTTGCCTTTCGGATTTGTTTCTCTAAAATCATTTACGGTCCAGCCTGCATCAATCCAACAACCAAATAAGATTGGTTGCTCAAAAGGCTTCTAGGATAGGGCTCAATTAACATCCTTGAAAGGTTTTATTGTGCATGGGCAACTGAAAAGCACCCCACTTGGATGATTTATCAGCATGTCAAGGAAACCATAAATAAATTAAAATTATTTATAAATATTTTTAAATAGTGATATATAAATAATGGGAAAAGATATAAACAAATGATGATTGGCTTGCTAGTTAGAGACGCCCTCAGGTTCAAAGCCTCCTTTTTACCCTTTAATATAAAATCCTATGCGAGTGGCTCACTTCTAATTGCGTTGAGTCGAGTTGACTGAGTCATGTTGAGTCGAAGACAAGTCATCCTCACAACAGAGTTTCATGGTGACTCAGTTTGAAATCTCATCAAGTTGACTCAGCCGAGTTTCAAGTCGAATGATCGAGTTTTAGAACTATGCTCGACACTGTAAGGAAATATTTTCTTTTTCTTTGTTTCTTTCTTCTTTCCTTTTCTTCTTCTTCTTCTTCTTCTTTTTTTTTCTGGAAACTTATGGATACCAGATACCGATTTATCTGTTACAGTACAGGTTCAGGAGATGAGTTTTATAAAGAAAATCACATCCTTTGATTGAAAGAACAATGCAAGGATGACATGGACTGCTTGTACATGCTAGAAAACTTGAAGAGAACCAAAAAAGTTTAAAGACAAGGATCTGACCTTTAAAGCAGTGTTCAGAGCATGAGAAGCAGCCAGCCATTGATTTGTTTGCTTTGTGTAGCGCATAACAGTACTGGCTAGAGCACGAATCTCAAGTTCAATACGCTTCTCATTTACAACTTCCACCCCAATATTTACAGTGTTGACCAGAAGTTCCGATACACGCATAGCACTTCTTAGAGCATCATTCTTTGCCTTCTCTGCAAAAGGGTATAATGTACTAAGCCTCAGTGAAAGCAGTAAAATGAAAAAGAGAATGCCAACAAGACGATATGGGTGTTATCAATGAAAGAGATTTTTCTCATTTTGCTTTGAGATTGAGCAAAATTTCATCATGTAATTAGATTGGTGGTGCAAAACCACGGGAAGCGATTTCCTAGTTATCTTTTCTACTTCTCTCTTCTCAACAAGGTATCATCTTCTCTATCTTCTTCTTTTCTTCTTCATCTCTTCTTCTTTTTTTCTTCTTCTTTCTTCTTCTTTTAAACATTCATTCTTCTTCTTTCTACAAACACCTAATCCATCCAAACCTAGTTTCCAAAAACATAGTTCTCAAAACCCTAAATCCCTAAAACCCTAACCTAAATCTCTAAAACCCTAATCCTAATCTCCCCAAAATCCTAACCCTAAAATTCCCAAATTCCAAAATCCATAATTCCCACAACCTAAAACCCATATTCCCAATTCTAGAAACCCTAAATCCTAAATCCCTTAAGCCCAAAATTTGAAATCTTAACCCGAAACTTTCCAAAACCTCAACCCTAATGTTCCAAACCCTAATTCTTTTGAGCCTAGATACTCCAAACCTATTTCCCACATTCCCTAGTCTTTAAACAACCCTAATACATCAAAACTCTTAGGGCCTGTTTGGATGCCTGTAACTTTTCTAAAATGTAACAAAGTTACAGGTGACTTTGTTACAGTTGGTGTTTGGGGGAGGAAAGTCACAGGTATCTTTCGCTCAACTTGTGACTTTCTTACAGGAGAGAAACAAAAATGATATGAGTCGTTTTTCAAGTTACCTGTATTTTTGATACAGGTAACGGTTGGAAATTTTGAAATGAAATTTTTGGAAAAAATAACAGCTTGCATTAAAGAGGGCTACCTATATTCAAAATTTCTGGAAATAATCGCAGCT
>JAJHSJ010000003.1:2509742-2584742 GCA_021015155.1 Magnolia officinalis
ATTGGAGAAGCTTGGTCATTCTCAAGGCAAGTGTACCACTGTGTTATGTGACAACAGTTCTACCATTAAGCTATCGAAGAACCCAGTCATGCATGGACGTAGCAAACACATTGATGTAAGATTTCATTTCTTGCGTGATTTGACTAGGGATGGAGTTGTTCAGCTGAAGCATTGTGTCATACAAGAACAAGTTGCAGACATTATGACAAAACCACTTAAGCTGGATGTCTTCTTGAAGCTTCGTGAGTCAATGGGTGTGGGTGTGGTACCATGAGTAAACTGAAAGCATTACTGCAATCAATTTAGGGGAGGAATTGTTGGGGGTTGTTAGAGTTATAGATGTCATTCAGTTAATAAGTCCTATTATTCAGGACATGTAGGTAGAGTCTGACCATTTCCTTAGCTACTTACCATGTTATTAGGCAGTAAAAATGTGGGTTGTTTGTTTCAGTTTTATCTCTTTGTAAGGCTTATATAAGCCAACAATTTTTTTTGAATAAAGACATCGATTCAGATATTTTTTCTGAATTGCTTTGTGCCTAGAGTTTACAACACCAAATATGTTTTAACATATGGATTTTTAAACACTCCCAATTTCTATTTGCATTGAGATTCCTACACGTCCTCATGTGTTTTGAAATTGAGTGCCCACTGCATTGTTAACATATCCAGTTTCACATAGTCCCAAGTTCCATTTGCATCTGGATTCTTGCTTGTTGTCAAATGGTGAGAAATTGAGGGTACATCGAAGTGTTAAGATATCTGGTTTTAAACAGTCCCTTAAGTTGATATTGGTCCATTTTAATAATATCCCACTTTGAGATTTTAACTGCTAATGCAGAATTTAGTAGAAGTAGCTTCCTATGCTTGTGATTTCTCTTTACCCGATCCTTGCGAACAAGAGTCACTCCTATGGGAAATTTTTGCTTGGACATCTTACTTCAAGTTTTTATTCCTACATTACAAGCATTTCGAAAATGTGAGCCCACTTTTATGACCCACCTGTTGATTTATTTAGCCTAAGAATCAACCAAACTATTCATTTACATGGGCTTAATAAAATGGAATAATATTATCCAATCTTTTTTACGTGTCAATCTAATTTTTCAACAATTCCCTATTTCAAGCTCTACTTAGTATGAATATGCAACTTATTACCCGTAATAAAGTTACAAGTTATCCAAACACAAAAAGTAAGTTACCTGTAAGTAAGTTACAACTTACATCCAAACAAGATTACCTGTAACTTTCTTTCACCTATAAGTAAGTTACATGCTCTTACAACTTAAAAAAGTTACAGGCATCCAAACAAGCCCTTACATGACACGTGATGTCTATTAAATTCATATTTAACCCTATGCTAGGATGGGGGTTTTATCACCCATAGGTCCTGGTTAATCAGTAACTTATGAGATTAGCATTGCAAGACTGTCACAAGCTTGAATTTGGACATATCATGAATCTAAAATATCTGAATTAATGGTAAATTAGCTTTATTTTGTCGTTCCATTGCTCTAATTAATCTGTCATTTAATTTCATGGCATCATATTAGGTTAGATCATTCCGTCCTGCATCAAAGGTCAAACAACGGCTAGGATACACTGATTCGTGAGATTCTTGACGCATGGGCCATCCATGCCTGGGTCCACCATACCCACGGTGTGGATCACTAAACAACGGGCCCCACATGTACAAAAATCATAAACAGATCAAACTGAGGATCACACAATAACTCTCCAGAGAAATCCTGTCCTCTCATCCGCACTCGCAATACCGAGTAGCGGGATCTCCCACCGTCCAATGATGGCAGGCGGGAATCCCAACGCAAATGCAAAGCAAGGTAGGTGGAAATCCCAAATTGAGGAGTGTACGAAGTGATTCCGAGTTGCTTTAATTATGAAATTACGAAACCCTAGAAGACACGAGAGGGTAGAATGGTGAATACTGACCAGTTTCGTGTCAAATTCGGAGGGAGGACTGGTGATGTTCCTCAACGATTCGCAGTAGCGACGTTTTCAAGCTTCCAATCTCTCCTCCTGCAGCTGCTGCCGCTTTCTCCATCCCATTTACAAGTGAGGTAGCGAGGAGAAATTTACCACTGTGGACACCACCTTTTATCCAGCGGTTTTTATGAAACAAACGAAACTTAACTTGCTCACTTAGACTTGTTGGGATATGGAGTTTGAAAATTTATTTAAATAAAATAAATTTAAATTGAGAAAAAAAGAAAACTTATCGGTTTATAGAAGTCAATGCGTGACATGAGTCACTCGACTTGAAATCGAATTTGCTCCCCTTGGACAGCGTCCTAAGCGCAACAGGTTTCCAGAGCAATCGACCTCCACGATACAACGACTATGACCCGGTCCCAGCGGTGCACTCACTGTACACGGGCTCGAACCACTTTGTAGTCTTAACCCGAACTAGAAAACACTTAAACCGTACTTTTAATATAAAATAAACTTTTTCTTATTATTTTAAAATAGATGAGAGAAAGTCTATTTATAGACTTTGTGAAGACACCCTTTCATAAAGGGTTGTGACTATTGGGTTTAAACCCAAGTGATGCGACCCTTAGGCATTTAAAATACAACAAGACTTGCACGTACGGACATCGAATTTGTGGACGAAAATATCCCTCCTTTTCATTGTAGACCTATGGCTACGGATTATAACCGTATCCATAGGTATTGTTGATTGAATGAAGGATTGAGACATGGTCGACCTGGTCAGCTAGTCGGGGTCGACCGGGTTAGGACCCGGTCGACCGAGTCAGTTGTCTTGCCCACTTGTTTTTTAGATTTGTCTCATTTTTATCTTATATCATAATGAGAGTAGTCAATTCATTTTTTTTAGATTTGTCTTATTTTTTTGTCTTATATCATAACAAGAGTAGTCAAAATGAATTGACATGAGACCCACTTAGCTTTCAATAGTAAGGAGTTCCTACCCTAAGTTGTTGTGCGCAATTTATATCCCTTTGGATTATAGGGAATTCATATAACCCTAGGTTACATGCAAGTTGCATAACTTTTAGACAATTTAGTTTGCATATGGCTCCATTGAGTTTCAAAACTCCTTAATTGAGTAACTTAGTTAGAGTCGAACAGTCCTACTAGGGGCTTTTATAAAGCCTATTATAATACGTGTGTTTTATTTAAGTTGTTCATTCATTTTGAAAATCATTTTATAACACAAGCTTAAAAAGAAAGTTGTAACACTCCAGATTTTCGCTATTTTGGGATTTGCCAAAAATCCTTTAAATATATATTTTTTTTATAACTAGTCAAGTCATCACTTACTGACCGTTGACACTCGAGATGGCCTTATACACGGCTAATACTGATAAGAACCATACAAATAAGATTAATCAACTGTAGAAAACCAACGAATCCAACCGATCACTTAAGCATCGAGTTCAACCCCATGATTTATTCACATAGGGCCCAAATCGACCTACCACTGATTAATCAAGACAATCGTAACATAATTAGAGATCTATCTAAACTTGAGTCAGCTATAGGTCAAACCTTAACTAATGGACCAAATCAACCCAGTTACTTTTTTAGCCTAAAACTGACAGTTTATGGTGATCATGACCGAATCACCATTTTTGCTAATTTTGAATAGGTCATACTGTGAACTTAGTTAATTCATACTTCAACAATTGCGCCTAAGAAATCCCCCTACCCAATTTATTCTAGAAATACCCCGATTACCTGAACAAGTTCTAGACCGCTCATTAGTGGGCTGCTAGTTTTGAATTATAGAGTAATGTTCGTCCCACTGGGCTTGTGGTCCATCGCAGACGACAGACTCAGATGACGCCCGAAAATAGACGATTCATGCTGTCAAGTCTGCACTTGTAAAGTGCAACTCACCCTAGCACAGGCTAAAAATCTAAATTTTAAGACAAATGGCTCCACCACTTAGGATAATAAATTAGGACATTTCACCTGTCGGATTCCACCGAAATTTACACCATAGGTTAGAAATATTTCCTTGCCCTTGCCCATAAAATCTAAGCATTGATCGTGGAACGGTGACCATTGATCGCGAATCGGGCTGTTGCGGCAAAACCCCGCATCGATTTGCGATCAAATTTTACCTAGCCCTTCGTCGGGGCATGGGGCACCTATCTCATAAATTAGATGAGTTAGGGAGCCATCAGGGCAGCCCCAATAACCAGAATGGGCCCCATAGGGCCAATGAAGGCACTTCATGAAACTCAGGGCCAACAGAAATAAATTTGGACCTATATAAGTTCAACCCTCTCTCATTTGTTGAGATTCCAGCAGCTGAAATCTGAGAGAGAGAGAGAGAGAGAAAGGGAGGAGAGAGAAAGGGCCATGGTGGTGTGCATGTGAGCGTGGTGCTTGGAATTTGAAAATTCCGGCACCCTCACCTCTCTATTGCCGGAAAGCACCGACACATTTCGTTGTTGGAGCGAAATTCCACCCCATCTAAGGTAAGATAGGGTCCTAAACCTCATTTCCTTGTTTATTAGCAACATACATGTGATTTTCTGTCCGCTCCATGTAATATAGGGCCCCGACACCTCGAGCTTGCGGACCCGGCGTCGCTAGGACAATCTAAGCAACTTCCGGCTAAAAATAGGTACGAACCATTACCTTTAGGTGGCTGATTATCACGCCTAGCATAGGTTTAATGAATGTGTGTGGTACAATGTTAGTGCATGTTGCTAAAATTTCATTTGGATTGCATGAATGAGATAATAAACTAGGAATTGTTAAAATTATGGGAAGGGGTTTGGTCCTAATATCCCCAAATATGTGACTTATTGATTTGCATGCTCATGTAGGGTATAAATATTTAATTTTCCCTAAAATGTTGTTGATTAGTTATTGATTTCCTAATTAGGTGTTAATTATGCTTGGAATTAAGGCATGGAATGTTGTGAATTGCTGATTGGTGGTTGATTTCCTGATTTTGTGATTAATTATGCTTGGGTGAAGGCATAGAATGATGTAAATTGGCTGAGTGGTTGAGTTATTTACCTTACTATTCGATGTACGGCTAAATTGAGTGTTTCATGATTGATCTATGAAAGATGAACTTCGGTGTATTGTTATATGATTGCCCATGTAATGTATAGGTTGGATTATGATATGCATAATCTGTATATTTTGGTGGAGTTTTGCATGTTGCTGTCCATCTTGTTACAATTGTTGGAATATGTTGAACATGATCCTCGTAGTTTGGTGAAGATTTGTGTATTGTTATCCATATACTTAGAATGCTGGATTTTGTTGCCATTTGTGAAATTATTCTCGAATTTGGTGAATTTATGTTATCCATCTGTGAACTTGTCCTCTCATGGATTGGCCGATAACCGGAAATTATTTAGGAATCCCATCGTTGGATCAGCCCATGGGTAAATTTGACCCGTCTAGTTAAGCTGTAAATTGTCTCAGGCCGTTCAGTTTATAGTTCAACTTGTTGGGGCATATTGACTTTTAGGTCGGCCATTCTTGTACGTTAACCATGTTTGATCACGCCTGTATGAACTCAAAGTACTCTAAGACCTTTGCGCCCACTATTAATTGTAATCTATGGCCCACAAGACTCATGAGTTGGGGATGGTGGTATGGGACACTATGCTCATACTATCGGCCTACGTTGTGGTGACGAGTCTCCCCGTAGTGTCCATTGAGCACTTAGACTCGTGAGCCAGAACAGTGGTATGAGACACTGTACCCGTGCGGTCGGCCTGTGCTGGGGTGACGACCTCCCTACAGTGACCGTGAGTAGGACGTTTAAGTTCCAATTAATTTTGTCTTTATTTATACTTCCTTTCAGGATTGACGTCCCCAGTATATAGGGCTAAGGGTCGCGAGAGTCACATGACCACGGCTCCTGAGCGCGCGATCGAATTAGGGCAATAAACTCGCTAAGGGTATTCCGATTTTTCTAACTTATTGGACGAATGAACTTAACTAATCAACCAGGCTAACATATTTCATGACATTGCATTATATTTGCTGGCGATTATGCAATCGATGTCGCTTTTGAGGGAGTGTTGTTTTATTGCGATCGTTAGATGTCGTCGCTTGAGGGAGCGTTGGTTGGCGAGGAGCATGCATCATATCATAACCATGCATTTGCATTAACAATAGTATTTAGGGTTCTATGTTGTTTGTTGTTCATTAAATGTATTCTATGTATAATAATTTGTGCGACCTATTACTAATGGTACCACTGAATTAGCTACTCATTCCCACTCTGGGACGGTGTTCTAAAACACCAACCAGAATCCGGTATAGATGCAGGTACCTTGGAGCGGGACGCGTTGGATGATGTCGGTGCAGATAATGAGGACGAGCGAGCATACTCCCAGACTTATGTGGTTTCTTCCAGTTTATGGTTGGATGTCGCAGGACATGGGCTAGGGCCCTAGTCATTGTTGGATATTTATCTTGGTGGGTCTAGTTCCCGGTTGAATTTTCTTGGTACTGTATTTTTGATATCTTACCTGTTTAGTGGCCCGTATTTACATTTTATTATATTCACATGCTTATGGTTTGCTAAACTCATCATTGCTTATAAATAAACCCAAATGCATTGGAATCTGAAGTCCATTAAGGCATACGTGGCATCCGAGAATTCGGAAGTCGAGTTCCTACTTGGCCCCTGAATTTCGAGGGCGTTACAAAGGCAGATAAAAAACACAAGTAAATCACACCCACATCACAAGAATCAATGATGATGATGATATTGCTATTGAAACCTTCTTAGAGCCCATCATGACATATATTTGTCATTAAATCTATTAATAAAATAACGTAAACCTGGTTAAAAGGAAAATATAAAAATATCAGCTTAATCCAAAATTCCTTGAGCCCCTAAAAGAGTTTTTTGGCAAGTTGTGTTCAAGCCCCACCATGTGGCATGGTCTACTTTAACACTACAGCTTCTTCATTTATTTTATCATCAAAACCTTCCTAGTAATTCAGTGAGGGAACCTAGGAATTGAGCGAGGAAACCTAGGAATTGAGCAAGGTAACCGAGGAATTGAGCGAAGAAACCTGGAAATTAAGTGAGGGAACCTTAAAATTCAGCGAGGCAACCTAGAACTTGCACGAGGCAACGTAGAAATTGAGCGAGGCGCCCTATAAATTCAGCGAGGCAACCTAGAATTTGAGCGAGGCAACCTAAGAATTGAGCAAGGGAACTTAGTAATTAAGTGAGGCAACTTAGGAATTGAGCGAGGCAAACTACAAATCGAGCAAGGGAACCTAGGAATTGAGTGAGGGAACCTAGAAATTTAGCGGGGCAAACATGAAATTGAACGGGGCAAACTAAAAAATCAGCGGGGCAAACTTAACAAATAATTTCATGGCTTGAGCCCAAAAATCTAAACATATCCAATGTTCAAATGGACTACACCACGTGATAATTTTGAATTAAACTTCTACTGTTGATCATTTCTTAGGGGCCACAGAAGTTTTGGATCAAGCTTATAATTGTGTTTTCTATTAATCCATATTTGTATGATCTTATGAACAGGTTTAATAATAAACAAACATCACTATTGGGCCTACTATGGTTTCAACGGTGGAAATCATTATCCCTATTGTTTCCCGTGGTATGATCCACTTAATCTTTTGATATGCTTCAATTTGGGGCTCAACCCCTTAAATTAGATGGAAAAACGGATGGACGGCGTGGATATATGTACTACATACATTCAATGTGGGCCCAACTGAGTTTAAAATATATCCGTGGTGCATGCTTTCTTCACTGGACCGACCATTTTCAGAAGATGACAAAATGCTGATGTATGGAGAGGATGCAATCCAACGCTGATAAGGAAGGGGCCACAAAAAATAGGCTTTGTCTTTCTTACTGGAAACGGATTGAGGAAAAGGGGTGAAAGAAATGGCAATGAAAGCAACGCAGTGAAAAGGAGGGGTATTTTCGTCCTCAATTTGGGTGTCTGTATGTGCAAGGTCTAAGTTGGTATGTTAAGTTTCGTTTGCTTCATAAAAACCACTGGATGAAAGGTGGGGTCCACAGTGGTAAATTTCTCGGTAGAGAGAAAGGGAGACTGATGGTTTATAGCGCTTACGTGCACAGAAACTCTACATGTCGGATACGTGTAACTCAAATCAGACCGTCCAGATAGAGGGATATATTGCAGATGGAGGCTATCCTGAATATCAGATTGAAAAGACTACTCTAAATAGTTGTAACATCCCGAATTTTCACTGTTTTGGTTTTCAAAAATTCTTGAATTTTTTTTTAAAATTAACTTATAATATCACTTAAATGACCATTATCACTCAATGTTAGTTTATACTGGGGTGGACCAGTCTAGTTACGATAGGACCTAGTGCGGGCCGCCAAGCCAGATGGCCCGTTTACACTTAACAATAGCCCGTGTGGGCCACCCAACGACCGAGGAGGGTCAGAAAAATCTAAAAATTTAAGAAATCATAGATCTCACTGGGCTTGTGGTCCATCGCGGATTACGGACCCATTGGACACCCAGAACTGGGATCTGGCACTTGCCAGATGCACCCCACCAATGCCAGATTTGAATTTGGTGTTTGCAAATGAAACCGAGATACCAGGCATCTCAGCCGTCAGATTTCTTTCAAATTTGCGGTGACGGTTCAATGTATTTTTCTACACCCGTCCACCAAATCTGGGACCTGATCGTGGCACGGTGACCGTTGATCGCAAATCGGACCCGTACGATCGAACCCCATATCCGATCGCTCCCAAATTTTGCATGGCCCTTCATCGGGTCATGGATCACCTATCCTATAAGTTTCATGGCCAGAGGGCCACCAGAACTGCTCCAATCACCAGAATGGCCCCCTCAGGGCCACTTAAGGGTCGGAAACGCTTTCTCAGATCATATATCCGTTCATCCGTTCGTCCTCAATTTTTTCATAGATCCTAGTCGGGCCATAAGGCACCTACACGCCAAACTTGGTGGCCAGTGGGGTGTTGGGGCCACCCCAATACCAATAGGAGTCTCATAGGTCTAATTTGGGAATTTGTGGAAACTTGGGGCCACTTGGCCCAACTCTAGGAAATAAAGCCCTAAGCTCTCTCATAACCCCCCTCATTTCCTACAACCACCAAAGAGAAAAGAGAGAGCTAGAGAGCAAAGAGAGAAGAAAGAGAGAGTGAAGGAGAGCTATGGTGGACCCTAGAATCGAGGTGGGGCCCAAGGAAGCCGGTCTTGCATCTCCCTAGCCCTTCTCCAAGAGAAATCCTTTCACCACAACCACAAGAATTACTCCATGGATCTAGGTAAGATCCATCACCCATTTTTCTTGAAACCCCTCATGTGGAGGGTAGATTACATGGAGTGCTAACATGCAAATGGGTATTTTAGGGATTCCGGCCGATCGGCCCCCAAATTGCCGTTCCTAGGTCGTTTTCGAGTCTCCAACGAATCACAAGGTGCGGACTATTGTTCTTAGGTGGCCTAGCACCAATTTTAGTACGAGCTTAATGATTTTGATTGCTTGGGTGTTGTATTTGAGATTCTAAAGAAACCCTAGGAATTTATATGCTTGTTGAAAGGGTATGGATGTGCATGCTTAGTTCTCTCATTATGTGTTCTTACCCCTCACATGATTGTGTGTATGGATGATCACATGCTCATGCTTGATGTTTTCCCATATGTTGTGTCTCCCAATATGTATGATTCATTACTCTTGTGCATGTGATTTCTTGGGATGGAGGAAGCACTTAACTTCCTCACCAACCCACACCACACACACACACTTGTTCGTGATATTATTAGCTTTACTTATTAGTAGAAGTTTAGAATTTTATGTTGAGAAGCATGAGAACATGAGATTGATTATTTTTAGATGATGTATTGATAGCCGGCATGCTATGAATCACCCTCCATACCTTTGGGTTGGTCAGGAACATGACGAAAGACGGTAGTCCCGTCGGTAGGACTACGCTAGGGTTAGATTCGTGGATTGGGCGGGAGTGTTCTGGTGGCAGTAGTTCGACTACATGGGTCCTTTGTGCCCGATGTCACTCGTCTCACGCTCGCCTGATCTGTGCGGTTTAGCCTACTCTCTGACCAACCCTGTTTGTTAACCCTGTTCGTCCACATACGTATGGAACCTGAACCACTCTGCAACCGTTGTAGCCCATCACTAACCCACTTGAAACTGGTCCACATCCTCGTGAGCCGGGCATGGTGGAATGGGACACGTGTCTGAGCTGTCGGCTTACGCTGGGGTACCACACCTCCCCGTAGTGACCGCGAGCGATCCCTTCCTTACGGCATTCCTCATGTGCTTGGAGTCGGGGATGAGGACTCCGACGGGATCACGGACCGCGGGGACTGGGCCTCACGCGTTGATGAGGTCTTGGCCTCGCAACCAGCTTAGGGCAAAGATACGTAGGGTGAATCAGAATCCCCAACCTGCTGGATGAATGAACTTAACTAATAACTCGGCTAACATGATCGCATTGCACGCATTAGTTAGGGTGGCGACTCGGAAGTCGAGGTCGCTCTGAGGGAGTGTTATCATATGCGATCGTTAGATGGAGTCGCTTGAGGGAGTGTTGTGGCGAGGGCATGCATGCATTTTAAATAAGAGTTATTATATGCTGATGATTGTCTGCTTTTCATTAAGTTCATATTACAATTGATGTCTGTTGTAACTTGAGACCAATAGTTCAGACTGAGTTGATCACTCACTCCCACTCTGGGACGGTGTTTTAAAACACCAACCAGACTCATTCATAGATGCAGGTGACCCAGTGCATGAGGAACTTAGCGAGGTGAGCTTTGACGAGGAGGACGAGTTCTCCTACTTTCAACTGATGGGCGGCTCTCCATCGGCTTGATCGGGCTGAATTTGGATTTGCTGAGCCGCGGGCTCCGCTTTAGTTTTTTGGATATAGCATTTTTTTCATTATCCTGTTGGGTAACGCCTTGGGCAACCCTTTATTATTTTTGGACCTATATATATGTGAGATATCCTTCATTTCAATAGACTGGTGTGATTGTGTTTCGTGCCTCAGGTAATTCCAAATTGTGCAGTTAAATTTGATTAATCATAAAAACCATAAATACATGATAAGTGACACTCGGGAACTCAGGAGTCGAGTCTATGCACGACCCCCGATTTTTCGGGGCGTTACAATAGTGGTTGATGGAAATTTTCTTATTGGGTTCTAACCAATGGCTAGTTTTGTTCCGACTGTCCATTTAAGATATCTAGAAATCGTCAGTTTGTGATGTTTATTTTGTGTAGTTGTCAGTTACTGATCCATCTAAAGTGGATTCTACGATTTTTACGGCTTGATTTGATCTAAGTACGTGTAATGTGTAGCACTTTTTAGTGCATGTGTATTAACCTTTGTGTACTTCCAGAGTATCAGATTGTTTTCATAGATCGGGATGCACGTTAGTTGCCTGCGACCGGAAACGGATTGGCTACTCCTGTCACCAGCTTAGTGGCTGGTGGTGGTCGGTACTCTGTGGGCTCCACCAGGATGTACGTGTTTAATCCATTCCGTTCATACATTTTTACAGATCATTTTAAGGCTTTATCCTAAAAATGAGAGGTAGATAAATCTCAAGTGGACCACACCACAAGAAAAGAATAGTGATTGGATATCCACCATTAAAATCCTATTGAGGCCCACTGTACTATTTATTTGACATCCAATCTGTTGATTAGGTCATAAACCCCCAATTAAGGGAAAAACCAAAAATCATCTTGATCCAAAACTTTATGGCCCCCAAAATATTTTAATGGTCGACCCTCATTCAACACTGTTTCCCATAATGTGGTCCACTTGAGATTTCTATATACCTCAGTTTTGGTCTTATACCATAAAATGATCTGAAAACATAGATGAACGGCATGGATGAAACACATACATCATTGTGGGGCCCACAGAGCACCGACCACCAGCCATTGACCGGTGGCAGGGAGAGTAGCCAATCTGTTTCCCCCGCGACCCCGCCCGTTGGAAGTTCCCATGGTTGGAAGCTACGTAGGGCCCACTGAGATGTCCGTGAGAAATCCAACTTGTCCATCAGTTTCTACGGATCATTTTAAGACATTATCCTAAGGGGGCATTTGGCACGTGGTATTAAATGGGATTAAGTTGGATGGAATTGCATTTGGTCCCGTGCCAATTTCACTCAATGTTGGGGAAGAATGGAAAAGCTTGGAATTAGATTAGATGGAATTGCATTTGGACCCGTGCCAATTCCACTCAATGTTAGCAAGTTGTGTAGGTCCCACCATGATGTGTGGGCTATATCCACACCGTCCACCCATTTTTCGAGATCATTTCAGAGCATGGGTGATTACTTGCCTCAAAGTGTAGAGGTTCGTAAGTAATATCCCGTGAATATAGGGTCGATCCCAAAGGGAGATGAATTGCGAGAAGGAGAAAATCAAATGCAAAACAAACTAGGTAATAAAAACTAAATAGATGATTTGATTTGGGGATTTTTGAATGGATGTAATTCAATTGAATTAAAATAACACCCAAGTTTCAAAGTTCCGTACATAGGTTAATGTTCAAAAATTATGATGACTTAGATAACACAACTAGGATCTGAGCACTACGGTCGGCCTAATCGGAAAATAAAACAGTTTAAATATTTTAATAAATGATATAAAAGATTAAAAAATTATGGATTTGCACCATTGACATATATTCTCAAGTGCCAGTGATTTTAAGTATTCAATATCTATGAGATACTGAAAATCAAAGAAATATAACAAGTTGAGAACCTCTCCTATCTAAAAATCTGATTAATTCAGGGTAAGCCTATCATCAATGTAGATCTCATATGATGGAAACATATGGATCTCATAAGGGGATAAAAAATACATAAACAATAAATAACATGCATACACTATTATTATTCTCATTAAAACAATCAATCATCATAACTAAAGGATTATTAAATTCATGTGCCTCCCTTCTAGCTTGGGCAATAAGGAACCTAGAAAAACATAATTAGAATAAAGAAAGAAAGCAACAAGAAAAAAATAAATGCAAATAGAAAAGACCTAAAAAAAAAACTTATAAAACTAAAAACCATTTAAAAACCCTAAATATTGCTCTCGAATACTTTTAATGATGATTAGGAATGCCCTCGGAAAACCTATTTATAAGTGGGGAACTCCAATTTTCGTACAAAGTTGTAAAACTCTAGAAACCGCCTCAAATTTATGCAGTTTTTCAAAATAAACTCTACGTTGCACAGTTTATTTAAAATAGATTTTCCGCTGCACAGTTTCCCAAAATAACTTCAGAGCTTTGGAATATGCTTTTTCAGGACAATTTCAGGATTCTTCACTTCAAATCTTCAATTCTATTAATTTTTTACTTGGTTTTTTGGATCTTTAGCATGTGAATTCTTCAATCTTGGTCTCCTAAGATTCATCCCTTGCCTTGGTAATTTTTAACATCAAATCCATACTTTTTAGCACAATTTTTCAATCAAAGCTCTTAAATTCACCCTGCAACACATACATGAGTAAAATAGAACATTAAGCTACTAATTCATGTTCATAAACCGATATAAATGGAAAAAATTATGCGTTATTTGAGTCTCAATTGTAAGACTCGTATCCTATACCGTACCGTTCTGTAGACTTTTGCGATCCTCCCTATCGAATTTCGGCAAACCGCGACCTTTAACCGGCGTTTGCGCATGACCCTGAGTCGCATCCCATATATCTGAGTCGACTCGACCCGAGACTTGTACCGTGGCGACCGCGCCGTCACCGCGATTCCAACGCCGCGTCTCACGCACCGATGCGATACCCAATCCAGGAGTTGTGGGCCTGCGTATATTTCAATGAAACACCACGCGTTGCGAATCTCAAGAGAATCTCTACAACCCATCACATCAATCAATCAAAGTACAACCATTACTCTATCCCATCCCCAAGTACAGAAGCCATTCCCCCAAGTCAACTCTCTTTTACACAACTCAACCCACCCATCATCCATCACTCTATCCATCACCCATCCCTCTCTCTTTACATCTCCTTTCTAACTCTTTTTTTCTACCATTTTTTTCCAATCAACCCCAAGGAGAGAAACGTCCAAGCATTTCCAAGAAAGGAGAAGCTAAGTGTGGCCCCTTTCTACCACCTAATCTCCACCATCTAACCTTCATTAGCCTCCATTAAAGAGGAAGCTTAGGAGCTCGGGAAATCAAGGAACCAAGAAGATCTAACGGTGGGTGATCTTCAAATTTCCTTCGTTGATTTCTATTTGTGGCCCCACTTATGACGGGACCCACTTGATGTATGCTTTGTATTGAGTGTAGGGAGGACCCATAGTGGCGAGGTCCCTCCCCTTCACACATCTCTCTCTCTCTCTCTCTCTCTCTCTTCATCTCTCTCACTCTCTCTCTCTCTCTCTCTTCCCCCTGTTGATGGCCCACCTTGATGCTAGTATTTAATCCACGCTGTCCAAACCAGTGGACGCCCCTGCTGTCCATCTGGTGGACACCCTTGTTGTCCACCCAGTGGGGATGCCCCTGCTGTACCAGCAGGCCAAATGAAGGAGAAACACAATATTAGCTTGATCCCAAGCTTAGTGGGCCACATGCGTGGACCCCACTTGGATGTATGCGTTTAATCCATGTGTCCAGCAGCAGGGTCCACGTGCTGCCCGGTGTGGGCCTGTCTGCTTTGCAAGGAAAACATAAATATTAGTTTGATTCAAATGGGTGGGCCACACTTATGTGGACCCCACCTTAATGTATGTTATATCTACACCGTACATCCATTTTCCCAGCTCATTTTAGGCGTTGAGCCAAAGAATGAAGCCCAATCGAATCTCTGGCAGGCCGCATTGTAGAAACAACGGTTTTGTTGATATAGAGGGCCCGCTGTGATGTTTCCATACACCAAAAGGTATTGTACATCAGGCTCATTGGACCCGTCACAAACCGGAGAACCCAACAGGCGGACTAGATCGTCCTGATGTGGGCCTCACCTATGAAAATCCATGAATAAACAAAATAATAATAATAATAAGGCTGGACGCTGATTGCTGCCAGTGTCCAGAGGACACTGCAGCAGCAGCGCGTCCTGCTTCTTGGATAGGCAGGGACCGTGGGCCCCACCACTGGTCCCACCATGATGTATGTCGGACATCTACGTCGTGCATTTGATGGGTCTCCTTTAATGAGCGGGTCACCCTAAAAAAAATCAGCCGTACACGGAACTCAGGTCGTCCACACTACAAGAGTAGTGGAGGATTGAACGTCTACCATTGAAACCCTTTTTGGGTCACAGAAGTTTTGGATCAAAATGAAATTTGTTTTTCCTCTTAATTTGAGGTCTTTGTGACCTTATGAACAAACGGGATGGAAAATAAATGTTATGGTGGGACCCACCATGCTGGCAGATTGGCTGGTGTCCTTACATAGCTATATAGCTGTTGTACTGATGTCGATTAAGGGTTTGATCATGAGTTTCGTGTTATATATGTTCGTCCATTTGTGTGGGGACCACACACGTGGGGCTACCATGTTGCACATGTGGGGCCTTCCATGTTACATGGGTTTCATCCCCACCGTCCAGCTGCTGGACGGTGGGAACCCACCATGTTATATGTATCTTATCCCTGCTGTCCGTCCTTTCTTAGACGTGTGGGACCCACCCCACACGTGTGGGGGTGAGACCCACCTTGATGCATGTATTCTGTATTCCCACCATCCAGAGATGTCTGAACGGTACTGAGGGACCCCACCATGATATATATTTTATATCCACCTGGTATATGTGTTTCATTCACGTCGTCCATTGTTTTTGCTGGGCGTGGACTCACCCCACACATGCTGCACGTGTGAGGGTGGGGCCCACCTTGATGATATGTTGTATATTCACACAGTCCATTCCTAGACGGTGCTATTTGGGGCCCACCTTTGATGAATGTATTGTACATCCACTCCGTCCAGTCTGGTCCGTTGGACGTGGACTCCACCATGATGCATGTATTGTACTGGCACCATCCACTTGGGACGTGGGCCCCACGTGACGTTCGTGTTGTATATACTCCGTCTGGCCACGTGGGACATGGGGCCATCGTTATATATATGTGTTGTATACTCATCGTCTACTATGATATGTACGTTGTACATCCATGTTGTCCATTATAATCTGGTGGGGCCCATTTGGGAGGTACGAGTCCACCTGTTGTATGCAGGGCCCACCTAATGTACTTGAGGCCCATTGTGATGTATATGGGCCCAAGTGATGAGGGCCATTGTGATGCATTTGAGGGTCAGGCGATGAGGGCCAATGTGATATAATTATGACCCAGGTAGTAAGGCCCATCGTGGTGTGTTTGAGGCCCAGATAGTGAGGCCCATTGTGATGTATTTTAGGCCCATGGGTGAGGCCCATGAGTGTGGCTCAATGCGATGTATATGAGGTCCTTGTATAAGGCCCATGTGATATGTATTAGGCCCATATGATGTGGTTTATTGTGATGTATTTGAGGCCCGATGTGATATATATAGGCCCTTGTGTGAGGCCATGGGCCCCTCGATATTTTACGCTTTATGTAGGTCACTCCTTAGGAGCAATGTTGGTTAAATGTCTACATTGATGGGCAATGATGGTTAAATGTCTACATTGTGACCTTCCCTTATGCCTTGTTAGGCCCATTCTCATCATTCGCTAAGTGGGTTAACTCAAATCTTTGGGCCTCATTGATGTTGCATGGTCCATCATCGCCGTAGACGGATGGCACCGTGTTACCGTATTTGGCATATTCACAGTCGAGGGCTAATCCTTATATTATGGTTTAGATGGATGTTCATTTATGGACCCCGCCTTGTATATAGACCGACTATCAATGCCGATTATCGGTGCCGGTTATCGATACCAATTATGAGCATGTGACAACATAGCATCATGATACATGCGCATGCGCATCATCTGCATGTTTGTTATGAGATCTGGTTGACCATTGTATATGTCATAGGGCAGGTTGTTTGTAAGACTCCCTGATAGGCGGAGTCGTCTCACATGAGTGCACGGTACGCGCAGGATTGATACATGATTGGACTGTGTGACTCATGCATCTCACATTTTTGGGTATGACTATTGTACGCCTTAGCGACATCAGGGTCGTGGCCTCCACAGGCATATCGTGGATGACCAGATGGGACACCGGAAATCTTTTTCTACATGGGGTGTCATAGATGTCCCTAGGTGAAAGTCCCTAAACCTCCGTGGCCAGGAGACGCTCCAACGTCTAGACCGAATGGATACATAAGCACCCGAGTGCCGAATACTAGTAGGTCGCGTCTCCCATATGTCATGATCGATTGGAAGGGGGTGTGGCCTTACCACCTGAGGATAAGGGGCATAGCTAGGCTGAGTTTGACCAGCTCGTAAATGGGTTCACTATCGACGTGCCGGGTAGATATTGACTGACTATTGGCCAGGCGGATAGTGAGGTCTCTTCCACTTACATGGTTGCGTGTCCAGTGGGCGGCGATCGCGTGTAGAGTGTACTAGACCCCGGTAATGATCCCAGAGATGTACAGTTCCGATATGCAGACTTATTATGTAGGAGTTGCATAATCAACATTTTATTCATTCATTCACTATCCACTCGAGCTAGTGGTGCGCAACTAATTATTATGTGTATCTTCGCAATGGTCAGGATTTCGGTTGGGGCACGCGACCAACCTGAGATCATGAGTTTACCACATTGAGTCTAGCTATCCAATTTTAGGTATGAGACTGGTTTGGATAAGAGTCCACTTGTGATGGACCCCACAGCTTGCGATACTACATACTATCATCCCGACTTCACACTATAGTCTGGTCATTTTAGTCGCACCGCATATTGCATCGCATCCTCAATATATGATATTTGGCTTACTATGTCTCCGCATTGCACAACTGATCTACATTACTTCCTCAGTATATGATATTGGCCTATTATGTTTTTTTTTTTTGCATTGCATAACCTGGATAAGACTAATGGTATTTATGGACTTACCAGTGTGTTTCCGCATTGATCTGATATTGTATACTTGGCACTTACCTTGCGCACACACTTACACCACCCTCTAAGCTTTCTATATGCTTATGCATAATAGATGTGTTGGGTAGCGTTAAGTTGCAGCAGCCTTGAGCTTGGAGCGTGCAACTGTCTACTGGAGCTTTAATTTTCGATATATGTATTTCTCTTTCAGCACTGTATTCAAACGTTTATATTAGTGGATATGTGATGATGATGTTGTCTTTGTGATTTGGGTAAACTTATGGTTATGCTTATTACGAGTTAAATGTACATTGGAAAATCTTCCTTGTAGGATCCTAGGATCGGAACCTGGCGTATGGGCGCTGGGAGCCGAGAATGGGGTACTATGGAGGCTTTCAGCACCAGATTCGGTGATTGAAAATTTTGTGAGCCCGGTTTCCGAGTTTGGGGCGTGACATCATGAACAATGACAAAAAAAAAATCAGGTAGATCTATACTGTAACACCCCGAAAAATCGGGGGTCGTGCAAAGACTAACTAACTCCCGAGTTCCCGAGTGTCACTTATCATGCATTTATGTTTTTTTTATGATTAATCAAATTTAACTGCGCATTTGGAATTACCTGAAGCATGAGCACAATCGCACCAGTCTACTGAAATGAAGGAAATCTCACAAATATACAGGTCCAAAAATAATAAAGGGTCGCCCAAGGCGTTGCCCAACAGGATAATGAAAAAAAGGCTATATCCAAAAGACAAAAGCGGAGCCCGCGGCTCAGCAAATCCAAATTCAGCCCGATCAAGCCGATGAGAGCCGCCCATCAGCTAAGTAGGAGAACTCATCCCCTCGTCAAAGCTCACCTCGTCAGGTTCCTCATACACTGGGTCACCTGCATCTATGAATGGATCTGGTTGGTGTTTTAAAACACCGTCCCAGAGTGGGAGTGAGTGATCAACTCAGTGTGAACTATTGGTCTCAAGTTACAACAGGCATCAATTGTAATATGAACTTAATGAAAAACAGACAATCATCAACACCTAATAACTCTTATTTAAAATGTATGCATGCGGGATGATATGATGCATGCCCTCGCCACAACACTCCCTCAAGCGACTTCATCTAACGATCGTATATGACAACACTCCCTCAGAGCGACCTCGACTTCCGAGTCGCCACCCTAACTAATGCTTGCAATGCGATCGTGTTAGCCGAGTTATTAGTTAAGTTCATTCATCCAGCAGGTTGGGGATTCTGATTCACCCTACGTATCAATGCCCTAAGCTGGTTGCGAGGCCAAGACCCCATCAACGGTGAAGCCGAGACCTCGCGGTCCGTGATCCCGTCGGGTTCCTCATCCCCGACACCAAGCACATGAGGAGTACCGAAAGGAAGGGATCGCTCGCGGTCACTACGAGGAGGCGCGGTACCCCAGCGTAGGCCGACAGCTCGGACATAGTGTCCCATTCCACCATGCCCGACTCATGAGGCTGTGGACCAGTTTCAAGTGGATTTTTGATGGGCTACAACGGTTGTAGGGTGGTTCAGGTTCCATACATATGTGAGCAAACAGGGTTAACATACAGGGTTAGTCAGATAGTAGGCTAGACCGCACGAGTCAAGCGAGCGTGAGACAAGTGACCTCGAGTACACAGGACCCATGTAGTCGAACTACAACCACCACCGAACACACCCGCCAAAATTCATGGGTTTAGCCTCAAGACGGTCCTACCGACGGGGCCGCCTTCGTTCTCCTTGTATTTCTGACCAACCAAAGAGTTTGGATGGTGATTCATAAATGCCAACTAACGAGGTTATCATTTAGCATATGCAATATCACACATTCATATTTTTCAACATATAACTCATAATTCCTACCAAGCAAAGTTACAATGTGTAAAATTCAAGTGCATGTGTGTAGTGTGCGTGGATGAGGAAGTTAAGTACTTCCTACATCTCATAGAGCCAAATTGCATAAGGATTAGTAAGACATACATGCTAGGGCAACATCATGTGAAGAAAACCAAACATGACATAAACATGAGATCATCAATTCATATAAAATCATGTGAGAGATAAGAACAACATCATATGAGGAAATCAACATGACATACAATTTCATACAATTTCAACACCCAACAATTCCTAGAAATTTCCCTAGACTCTCCAAAGGCATCATCCAAACATACAAAATCATTAATCTCGTGCTACAATTAGTGCTAGGCCACCTAAGAACAATAGTCCGCACCTTCGAATTCGTTGAGGCTTGGAAACGACCTAGAGATGGGGGTTTTGAGGTTGGCCGACCGGAATCCCTAAATAATTCAAACATGAGAGAAATCCATGCATTTTCTTCTTCAATACAAGGATTTCAAGAGAAAGGAGTGAGGGATCTTACCTAGATGGCCACGGACGATTTTCGGTGGTTGTGGTGTAGGGCTTCCTCTTTGAGAAAGTGTAAGAGGTTGTGGGTTTGATCCTCTTGGGCCCTACCTTGATTGAGAGTCCACCATGCTCACCTCCACTCTCTCTACTCCCTCGCTCTCCCTTCTTCTCCCCTTTCTCTTCTCTCTTTCTCCTCTTTTTCTCTTAGGGAAAAATCGTATGGGGAGAGGGGTGCCCAAATGAAACCCTTTATATAGTGCCAGTTTTGGTACAATTGGCCCTAAGTGTTGGGTCTTTACTATACTAACCCTATGGGAGGGTTTTTCTAGCCTATGGGGTGTACTAGTCGATATACACCGTAGGATAGTTAGTCCTAATGATGATCTACGTATGGACACAATCGGCCCGCCATTCCGACGCGCCGATCGACAGATATGATTAGAAGTCTGTTCAACGGTCACCGATGGTCGATCGGGGCCGCGGCTATACGGATGTGAGCGGGGAAATATCCTTAATCAACGGGTAAAGTTTGGTCATAAACCGACGGTCCGAAATCCTCAACTTGGCATAAGAGTGGACGACTCAAATCACTTAAGTTCCCGCAATTTCCCAAACTAGCCTTCTAGAGCTCCCTATTGAAGTTGGGGTGGCCCTATCACCCCTCTAACCACCAAATTTGGTGTGTAGGTGCCCTATGGCTTGACTACAGTCCATGCAAAAATTTAGGGCGAACGGATGAACGGATATATGATCTGAGAAAGCGTTTCCGACCTTTAAGTGGCCCTTTGGGGCCATTCTGATTGATGGGGCATTTCTGGTGGCCCTCTGGCCATGAAATTTATAGGGTAGGTGATCCATGGCCCGATGAAGGGCCATGCAAAATTTGGAGCGATCGGATATGGGGTTTTGATCGCACGGGTCCGATTTACGATCAACGGTCATCGTGCCACGATCGGGGCCCATATTTGGTGGGCAGGCGTTGAAAAATACATTAAACCTTCACCGTAAATTTGAAATAAATCCGACGGCTGGAAGGCCCGGAGTCTCAGTTTCTTTTGTTAGTGCCAGATTTTAATCTGGCATTGGTGGAGCGCATTGGGCAAGCGCCAGATGGTACTTCTGGGTGTCCACTGGGTCCGCAGTCCGCGATGGACTACAAGCCCAGTGAGATCTATGATTTTCTAAAGTTTTAGATTTTTCTAACCCTCCTCGGTTGCTGGGTGGCCCACACGGGCCATCTTTAAGTGTAAACAGCCATCTGGCTTGGCGGCCCGCACCAGGCCTTATCACGGCCTGTCTGGTCTATTAAATTGGGCTAATCTTGGATTAATTAACTCGTGTATAAGCTAACATTGAGTGCTAATGGTCAGTACGTGACAGTATAAGTTAATTTAAAAAAAATCAAAGATTTTTGGAAATCCAAAACAATGAAAATCCGGGATGTTACAATAGCTCAAGTGGACCCCACCACAGAAAGCAGCGGGGATTGAATACCTACCGTTGAAAACTTCTTTGGGGTCACATAAGTTTTGGATCTGCCTCATTTTTAGGCCCATGCCGTAAAATGAGGTTATAAAACAGATGAACAGTTTAGATATAACACATATGTGTTATTCTTAATAGTTTCAAATGATGGTGAGTATATTTATTCCATGTACCACCGTATTACAAACATAGCATGAAATTAAGCTTATCCCATGGTAGTGGGGGACAATCCCTGTCACATGTAATAATTACATTTTTTGAATCTCATCCCACCTAATCCTTCCAAATACCATGCGCCAAACACCCCCTAATAATGAGACAGATCCAAAAGTTTAGTGGACCACTTTAGACACTGAAAAATCGGCGCCCACGCTGATTTAAATGTTATGGTTTTGATGGTGGGGGTGATTAGGCTGATTTATGAATGTCGGAGTCGACACTAGCCGAATAATCTCAGAATCCCGCAGTCGGCTAGAACCGCGGAATACGTAAGGTTGGAGAAATCCGAAGACTCTCCTACCTTAGATTAACTCCTGGTCTACGATCCGAGATTCCAGGTAAGGGACCTCGGTTATAAAAAGGGAAGGTGTTAGGCACCCTCTCTGCCCGTACGAATGTACGATCCTTACTTTGTGTGGTAAAACAATCTTAAGGGATGGATGATGTGGTCGAGATAGGACTAGGCACACACGTGGATTTCTGATGCGGTAAGATTCGAGATTTCGGCAAGCCACAGAGCATACGTCCAACGGCTTGTCTAGAAGGTAGATGTGATGATGCTTATGCAAAGAGGTAAGAAAAATGGACTAGATCACTAGGAATTTCTGATGTGACAGGATCCGGTGTATGACAAGTCACAGAGCATACATTTACTAAATATCTAGAGAAGCAGGGGGGTTGAAAAGGGAATAAATGTCATGATGAATGCTTGTATATAAAACGAATGGATCTTTGACTTGATCTTAAGTAGGCTAAGACATGGACTGCGCCATGATCAATCCGGGCTAGGCTTGTGGGGTTAAGAAGGTCGGGATGAGGCTAAGGGGGAGCTGAAAAATCTAAACTTGGAGGCTTAGGATCACCTCCTCACCCTCACTCTCTTCCTCTCTCTCCCTCTCCTCACTTGGATTTTAGGCTCCCTTGGTTGTGTGTGTGAAATGTGAAAGGGGAGAGGGCTATTTATAGCCTTCTCCAATGGCATTGTTGTAATTCATAGGTAGGCAATGGTGTAAAAGTTGAGGTGGCAAGTGGTGATTAGTTAAGGAGAGAGATACGTCATGTGGTGTGCTCTATTGGCTCTTGGGCTTGGTAAAATGGTAAATAGGATCGGATTGGGGGTAATTTTTGAAGAAAGTTGACTTTCGGACATTGTGTCAGCTGTTGCTCGGAGGACACACGCGTTCGGTGAGCGGCGGTAATCGGAATAGTCCAACTACCGCCCGGGCTGGGTTTGGTCTGAAACTCGTGTGGCTAGCTTCGCGTACATTTTTTGAGAGGAAGCGGTAGTTTGATTACCGCCGGCGGTAGTCAAACTACCACTTCGGCACAGTTTCTCCTGAAATTTAGCCGGTGGGTCCGTTTTTAGGTCCCGAGAGCAGAACAAAGTCCGTTTTAGATATTTGGCTTAAAATGGCTCAAAATTAGCTCGATTGTTACCTGAAAATGGCCCAATAAATGGTTTGATTGTGGATGAAGGTTTGGGTATGCTTTGACATGAATGATGGCTTGTGATGGCTTATGTTTGATTAGGGTTTGGATCAGGGTCTTGGTTAGGGTTAGGGTTTAGGCTGTGGTTAGGTTAAGGTTAGGGTTCCGGCTGGGATTAGGGTTTGGTTTAGGATATGATCATGGTTCTTAGATTGTCTTAGCTTTCTCAAGATGTTAGCCTGGGTGGGGTGTCTACTGTAATGCCTCGAAAAATCGGGGGTCGTGCATACGCTCGACTCCCGAGTCCCCGAGTGTCACTTATCATCAATTTTATGGTTTTTTGATTTATCAAGTTTAAATGCGTAGCATGGAATTAATTGAAACATGAGGCACATCCATAACTAGTCAATTGAACTGAAAGAAATCAATATATATAGGTTCATAAGAATATAAATGGGCCACACAAGGCGATGCCCAACAAAATCGCAAAGAAAAAATATATGCTCAAAAGAATGGTGCGCTGAGCCCACGATTCAACGCTCCAGAATCCAGTCTCCTAAGCCGATGGAGAACCGCCCATCAACTGGAAGTATGACAGCTCCTCCTCCTCGTCGAGGGTAGCATCGCCACGCTCCATTTGCTCTGCATCTCCTGCATCTACGAGAGAGTCTGGTTGGTGTTTTAAAACACCGTCCCAGAGTGGGAGTGAGTGATCAATTCAGTGTGAACTATTGGTCTCAAGTTTTAACATGCATCAATTATAATATGAACTTAATGAAAAGCAGACAATCATCAACACTTAGCGACTCTTACTCGCCACAACGCTCCCTCAAGTGACTCCATCTAACGATCGCATATAACAGCACTCCCTCAGAGCGACCTCAACTTCCGAGTCACCACCCTAACTAATGCGATGCAATGCGATCGTGTTAGCCAAGTTATTAGTTAAGTCCATTCATCCAGCAGGTTGGGGATTCTGATTCACCCTACGTATCACTGCCCTAAGCTGGTTGCGAGGCCAAGACCCCCCAACGTGTGAGGCTGAGGCCTCGCAGTCCGTGATCTCGTCGGGTTCCTCATCCCCGACACCAAGCACATGAGGAGTGCCGAAAGGAATGGACCGCTCGCGGTCACTATGGGGAGGCGAGGTACCCCAGCGTAGGCCGACAGCTCGGATATAGTGTCTCATTCCACCATGCCCGGCTATGAGGCTGTGGACCAGTTTCAAGTGGATTATTAATGGGCTACAATGGTTGCAGGGTGGTTTAGGTTCCATACATATGTGAGCACACAGGGTTTACAAACAGGGTTGATCAGTTAGTAGGCTAGACCGCACGAGTCAAGCGAGCGTGAGACGAGTGACCTCGGGCACGAGAGACCCATGTAGTCAAACTACAGCCACCCGATCACACCCGCCCAAACCACGGGTTTAGCCTGAGGGTAGTCCCACCAATGGGACTACCATCTCTCCTCATGATTCCTGACCATCCCAAGGGTATGGAGGGTGATTCATAGTATGTCGGCTACCAATGTATAATCTAGTACAAACCACATCATGCTCTCATACTTCTCAACATATCATTAAGATTCTCATAGCAAGCATGGTAAACAATATCATGAAATAAGTTCATGTGAGGTGTGTGTGTGTGGGTGAGGGAGTTATGCATTTCCTCCATCTCAAGCCATCATATGCACAAGGGTAATGAAAGCATACATATTAAGAGGTAATAATATATGGAAGAAATGAACGAGGCATGAGCATGTTATCATCCATACACAAAATCATGTGAGAAACAAGTACAACATCATGAAAGAACCATCATGCATATCCATACAATTTCAATAACCTACAATTCCTAGGGGTTCTCTAGACTTTCAAATATACCAACCAAGCAATCAAAATCATTAAGCTAGTACTACAATTGGTGCTAGGCCACCTAAGAACAATAGTCCGCACCTTCGAATTTGTTGAAGATTTGAGAACGACCTAGGAGATGTGGATCTTGGTGTAAAATGGCCGGAATCCCTAAGATAATATTTATATGTCAGAATCTCATGAAAAACTCCTTTCCCACACAAGGGTTGCAAGAAAAGGGATGAAGGATCTTACCTAGATGATCAACGGAACGATTCTTGTGGTTGGGGTGTAGGGATTTCCTTGGAGAAGGGGTAGGGAGTTGAAAGAGATGATCTCCTTGGGCCCCACCACGATCTAAGGTCCACCTTGCCCTTCTTCCCTCTCTCTTTCTTCTCCTTTCCCCTCTTTCTCTTCTCCCTTTTCTCTCTTCTCTCTTTCCTTCTCTAGGGCAAATCGTATGGGGAGAAGGGGTGCCCAAATGAGGCCCTTTTATAATGCCAGATTTGGTGGAAATGGCCCCAAGTGTTGGGTTTTTACTATACTAGACCTATGGGAGGGCCTTTCTAAGCTCTGGGCCCACTATGGGGTGTACACATTGATTTACACCGTAGAATAGTTAGCCCTAATGATGATCTACGTATGGATATGATCGGCCCGCCATTTGGATGTGCCAATCAACGGATATGATTATAAGTCTGTTTAACGGGTCACCGATAGTCGACCGGGGCCGTGGCTATACGGATATGAGCAGGGAAATATTCTTAATCCACGGAAAGTTTGGTCGTAAACTGACGATTCGAAATCCTCAACTTGGCATAGAGTGGACAACCCAATTCACTTAAGTTCTAGCTCCTTTCCTTGGGGTATTTGCACTTCTCATGCACTCGTCATTTGGTTCAAGTTGAGCGGTTCTGGGCACTACCCAGGTCCGACTCCCGCGATGGACGTCGAGCCCAACAAGATGGACATTACTCTATAATTTTGGGACTAGTGGCCCACTAATGAGCGGTTTAGAGCTTGTTTGGAAAATCGGGGCATTTCTGGAATGAATTTGATAGTGAGATTTCTCATGGGCAATGATTAGTGTTTTGATTAACTGTGTTCATAGTGTGACCTATTTATAACTAGTGAAGGTGGAGATTTGGTCGTGCTTACTCTAAACCGTCGGTTTTAGGCTAAAAGAGTAACGGGGTTGCTCTGATGGGTCTCTGGTCACGAAATTTATAGGACAGGGGCTTCACGGCCTGATGAAGGGTCATACAAAGTTTGAGAACAAATGGATGAACGATTATGGGGTTTGATCAAACGGTTCTGATTGTTAAATGGCCATGTAGGGTCCATTCTGATTGATGGGGCATTTCTGGTGACCCTCTGGCCATGAAATTTATAGGATAAGTGGTCCATGGCCCGATGAAGGGTCATGCAAAATTTGAAAATGATCGGACATGGGGTTTGATCGTACGTGCTCGATTTGTGATCAATAGTCACCGTGCCACGATCGGGACCCATATTTTGTGGGCGGGTGTAGAAAAATATATTAAACATTCACCGTAAATTGGAAGAAATCCGACAACTGGAGAGTCTGGTATCTCAGTTTTATTTGCAAGTGCTAGATTCCAATTCTGGCATTGGTGGGGTGCATTCGGCTAGTGCTAGATCTCAGTTCTGGGTGTCCACTGGGTCCGCAGTCCGCGATGGACCACAAGCCCAGTGAGATCTATGATTTCCTAAACTTTTAGATTTTTCTGACCCTCCTCGGTCGCTGGATGGCCCACACGGGCTGTTGTTAAGTGTAAACAAGCCATCTGGCTTGGCGGCCCGCACTTAGTTCAATTATAACCAGATTGGTTTAGTCTAATGGGTTAATCCTAGATTTAATTTACTTGTGATACCTCACCCTGAGTAGTTTAAACGAACGATCCTGCGGCAAATCCGACGTGGACGCCCCAGGACACTGTGCTGGTTGGACGGGACGTTACAATCACCCATGTATAAGCTAGCATTGAGTGTCAATGGTCAGTAAGTGATAATATAAGTTAATAAAAAAAAATTAAGGATTTTTTTTGGAAATTCAAAACAGTAAAAATCCAGGATGTTACATCTACAGATGCCCCTCTTTGGCTGAGGTTGCGAGCAACCGAAGGCCAAAGCGAGTGGACACCCCACCCTTCTGGTCAGAAAGGATAGTGATTTGAATCTGTTACCTGCCATTGTATCATTGTTAGTTGACTGTTTAGAAAGGATGTGACTTGCACATATCATGAGAGTTGAGGAAAATGTTGAGATTGTCCCTGCACGTTGGTGCGGCATTACGGGTCACCAATCACAACCCTTTCACGTTAGATTGTTAATTGCATTGGAGGGTAAGTCTGAAAAGTAGGGCCTCTGCACATTGGTGCGGCTTTATGAGGATTCTCGTACTGTTAGGTCTGTCTTTTCTTTGCTACGTAATCACCCTAGGAGTATTTGGTCTGTTTGATCGTCAAAGTGGTTAGCTAGCCTGCGCGTTGGTGCGGCCTTACGGGGAACTCACTACGCCGACTTGGACTCAATCAAATTTTGTGAGTATTCCAGACTAGGTATGTACAGGTAATCTTTTGTCATGCAGTCTGTTGATTCTGATACTTTGGTTACAATGGATTGTAGTCACTTTGAGTTTGATTATTCTTTCTAAAGATAGATCCAATCATTTTTACTCGCATTCGTATGACTGTCCAGATATAGAGATCGGGCCAACCGTACTTGTATCATGTACGGATTCGATTATCCCCCGGGGAAACCGGAAGGGATCGAATCTTATTTCGCTGTTTGCACTAATCGCAACTAGAGAATTTAGAGGATTCCTCAGTGTACTGCGCGCCACGTGCATTTTCTGAAAATTTTTTGTTTGAAAATTATCCTCTTTGGAGCTAGACTCCTTAGGAATTTTATTTGACAATACTTTTAGATTTTATGAAAAATATCCGTTCGATCTCGCGGGTGGGCGTCATCGTTCGATTTTTATTTGCACAAGTTAAGTAAACAGTCGTGTTGCCTCCACTGATGAGTTGGTGGGACTAACGATTTTTGTGAGATATTTTTTGAAATTTTTGAAACATTCGTCCGATCTCGTGGGAGAGCGTCGTCGTCCGGGTTTTATTGTACAAGTTAAGTAAATAGTCGCGTTGCCTCCACTGATGAGCTGGCGGGGCTAACGGTTTGAAATATTTTTAGATTTTTGAAAGATCCGTCCAATCTCGAGGGAGGGCGTTGTCGTCCGGTTTTTATTGTGCAGTGATCTGGATTGAATAGTCAGATGGCCTCCACTAATGAATTAATGGGGCAATTGGGGAACATGGGCTTGATTTAGACATGTGGGCGTGGCACCATGGGCCTTGAAATCGGGTTTTGAACCATGGGCCTTTGAACAAAGGGCTTGGTGGGCTTTTGACATGTGGGCCTTGTGGACTTTGAACTTGTGAGCCTTGTGGGTTTTAAAATGTGGGCCTCTGGGGTTTGAACTTGTGGGCCTTGTGAGCTCTGAATGTGGGCCTTTGGGGTTCTGAACTTGTGGGTCTTGTGGGCTTTAAAATGTGGGCTACTGGGGCTTTGAACTTGTGGGTTTTTTAATGTGGGCCTCTGGGGCTTTGACTTTGACTTTGTGGATCCCTGACTTTGTTTGCTGCTTGTCTGTATATCCACTTATGTTTTTATTTTTGTTCTTATAAAGGAAGGAAAATAATGTACTTGTAAAAAAAGATGTTTTAAAGGAATTTTTTTGTGCCAAATTTGTCAGTGTTTGCTTGCGCTTGAGCTTGTGCCTGGATGGTGGAATCAAAATATTGAACTAACCCCCGTCGAATCCAGTATTCTGAGTTGTTTACTAGGGATCCCGATTCCCTGAGGGTAGCGCATACTAGGATCATGCCCCTTGGATTTGGGTAGAGTGTGACAGAATTCTGATCGGGGACTTATTTTTCCTTGTGCTTCTTTACTTGACTTGTTGTCTTGGCTTCTCCTGTTCTTGCACTTTTTTTTCCTTTTCTAGCCATTTTTTTTTTAGCGTCTTTTCAAGTTTTCACCACAACCGGATTTCTCGTCATTTTTGCCCATGGGTCATTTTTGCCCATGGCGTCCTTCCGGATTTTCACCATGTCCCGAGTTTTTGCTCTTGCCTGCCCCTTGCAGCCGTGCTCTTTTTACCATTGGTGCTTATTCAGGTTTTCACCAAGTCCGCTACATGCCCGATGTTTTTACTCGAGGCGCCTTTTCAGGTTTTCACCTTACCCGTTTTACTTAGGCATGTTACTTTTCTTTTGATTTCTCTTTTTCTTGTATAGAGGCATGAGGCTAGACTCCATTCATTGTCGGTCGACTAGTGAGCTGCATGACATTGTCTTCAATCACGATCGTGAAACTGCTGACATTATGTTGAACTATCCTAAGGGGAAATGGGTTGGTGACTTGTGTTCTCACTAATTGGGTTCGACTCTTTTTTTTTTCTTTTTTTTTTTGGACTGTGCGCTTTATTCATCCATTTTTTAAACTTTTTTTTAACCCTTTATTTTTTTTTGGAACACTTATTGGAAGAAATGAATGATGATGGAATGTACCTCAGGATGTCACTCACCTCTTGTCGTTGACTTTAGCTTTACGATTGTAGTTGTTGACATAGTCAGGTAGGATTACCCATGATAGATATTCACGTTGTCGACGTTGATGAGCTCTTGAAGATCTTTGCCCCTAATGATGGTGAGATGAAAGGAACTTTTCGGAAGAATCTTCGCAAATGATCAATGAACCGTCTTAGGATGGCCTGGAGTTGCCCCCTGGATCTAGTAGGCGCAATGATAAAATGTGCATGATTACCATATTGCTAACCTTTCTTTCAAACTTGCTTGTCATTGGTCTTAGCGATCGTCGTTTGCTTTATGTCTGTAAGATATAGTTGGTTGTATCGAGATTACCACCAATCATTTTCCTTGACTTCTCTTTTTTATTCGTACCAATGATGTAGAATGTTGTTGGCGCCCGCTTTTGTCTGCCACGAGAATATATTTATGACCATTGGATGCCTTTAGGTTCATTCTTTCGATGATGTCCCACACCCCGTAATGAAGAAGGGCTAGAGTGTTGTCAGGTTATAAAGACTCGAAACATGCACATGGTTCCGTTATGCAAGCTTTGAATACTTGAAGCACTTCCTGACATGCTGCAATAACTTACTTCATCATTCATTATTAGAACTCCATCATAACTTCAAACATGATCTTGACAGCTTTGCTTAATGGGCTTGACTTCAGGCTTACATAACAGACGATGTATGATTGGTTCTTCATTTGATCTGAGTAAGGCTCCATAGGAGAACCCAAAGTTAGATAGCCCCGGGCCTCAGGAATTCTGTCATTGTCTGCTTGTATTCAGGAGGCGAGGATTTCTTGATGCATACTGTTTTAGGGAGCTCAAAGGATCTCAAGTTCACATCTTCAATCATCCATGACGACATTGGCCTTTGTTTCGAGCTTTCTGAGGGAATCCTTTAGCTTGAGAATTGGATCATCATTTTTCATCCCATCCCGGGCTTCGTTCAAACCATGAGTTTGAAGTCTAACTCTATATCGAAATCATATGAATCGACTTTAAACTCGGGTGTTGAACAGACGCATTTGTGGTACATTATTGTTTGTGAGTTTTAAAGATTTCTATTGTTTTTGTGTTTTGAGAAATTTCTGTTTTTTTGGATTGACAAGTATCGAATTTTTGGCATTTCAAAAATATCTAATGTTTTTTGGCTTTTGAAATTTTCTGATTTTTTTTTTTGGATTTTGGCAAGTATATGATTTTTTTTTTTGGTGTTTCGGAAATATCCAGTGTTTTTGGCTTTTTGAGAATTTTCTAATTTTTTTTTAAAAAAAAGACGGTGATGTGAATTAGGGATTGCCTGATCCTGTTCGAGGAGTCAAACATTATTTTCTTTTATTGTGCCGTCTTGGGGACTGCGAACCAGTTATTGCTCTGCACTCCCTCCCCTTATGAGGCAGGGACAGACGGATCAGAAGGTGGGCCCTCATTGTCGTGCCCAAATGTCGTAACGAGTTTGAGATTGGGTTATGAGTTGGTGTTGGATGTCACTTTTCTCAGCTCATCCCTGATGCATTGTGAGTCTTTGGATTCTTTCAACTCAGGTGGGATTTAGACTGTGGTCCAGTCAATCAGAGGATATTTTTGCCCCTTGCCCAAGTCATTTTCAAACAGCCCAGTTGGGCTCATTTTGCTCATTTGATCCTTCTTGGTGGATCTCGGCCTGTCAACTGGATTGATGATCCCTTCTCTGATAGACTTGATTGATGTGTGGGTGAAGGGACCTTCCTCTTCTTGCCGGCCTTGTTCTCCTCCGATACATTTGTGCTTTATCTCACACAATGGAGGCAAATATTTTAGTCGTCTCATGCCTGCATTCTCTTGATATTCGAGCTGATAATAAAAATGTCGGTGCTCGACTGGAGGGAAGACATAGTTTGATCCGATGGGACATGCAAGAGGTATGCAATTTACTGTTTACTCAAGACTATGGTATGGAATGTCCTCATCGAGGCATTGTATGTCTGTGATCGGGATATCTAGCTCTTGACGGTTGACTGCTTCTATCGGAAAGATTTGTTCAGGATCATCAAGAATGGTTATCGCATTGTCTTTGAAAATGTACTTGGCATTTTGGTGAAGAATTGAAGAGAGAGCCTTGACTCTATGGATCCAAAACTGATCAGGGAGGAGATGAAATGAAGTTGTGATGTCAAAGACCTGAAAGGTGATGGTTGATGCTTTAGGACTAATCAAGATCTCGACGTTAATCTCTTCCTCGACCTTTCTCCTAGAGGCAGGAACCGTTCGTCTTAGACTCTTCTCTTGACTGATCGAAGACTAAGGAGAGCTAGGCAAATCTCTTTGAGCAGTAGAATGTCCTTCTTGGAAAGTTACCACATGATTGAAGTTGGGCCCTAATTTTGCTAGGGAATGCGGTATGTTGATCGGGGAAGGAGATTTCTCTTGGAGCATGACAGTTGGAGCAAGGGTCGGATAGACAGATGGTGCCCCTTGTGAGACAGAGGATGTATGGATTGAATTGATTGAGGGTGGCTCTGAGGGCACAGAGATTGGACCGGCTGGAGATGCCCCTTGCATATTTAAAGGCACAAAGATTGGATTGAATGGGCATGCCCCTTGCATATTTGGAAGTATTGGTGTCGAGTTGATGGTGATTGCATGAACGGATTGAACTGGATGGCAAGGTGATTCTCCCTGAATGATATTAGTGGCGGAGGGGTGCCCGATGAGATGTGGCTTACTTGATACATTCGCAGGGGATTCTGGAATGTGTAATTAGTGGTGGCAACAACAGGAGAGGTAACCACAATCATTTGGTTGTCAATCAAATCTTGGACCACATGTTTCAGGGCGAAACAAAGGTCCGTTGTGTGACCTCGAGATTGGTGGTATGCACAGTACTCATTCTCATTATAATTTTGGTGGCTGAGGGCTTGGGGGGAGCCTAGGCAGTAGCGGTGTAAGTATTTGCCTTTGGATTAGCGTGACTAGTATCTCGCTATAAGTTTGGGCTATCGGTGTAAACTACCTAGGTTCCGGGCCATCCTCATTTGCTGACCATGATTGGGGTACTGAGGAATCTCCCTTTGTTGTTGTTGTCGTCATTGTCTCTCTTGAGGAGCGAATTGAGCGCCTTGGGTAGAGGCGACGAGATTGTCTTCTTCTGTTGGATGGAGGTCAGAAACATTTATGTTACCGTTCTCGTATCCGATAGACCTTCCTTCCACTATCCATTGTATTAGGGAGGCCTGATGAGGCCACCAAAAGGAGATCGTCCCAGCCTTTATTTCGTCTTCAACTTGTTCCTCACCGCGGATGAGTTGGGTAAAGTTGGCATATGGATACAAGACGAGGTATCCAGAGATACTCGGGTTTGCCGAGTGGATGATCATGTAGATTTGCTCCTCGTCATCAATGAGTGTTTTCATTCTAGCGGCCATTGCCCGCCACCGTCCAACGTAAGCTAACAATGACTCATCATTCCTCTGCCTTAAGGCAGCAATATCCGCCATTTTGGGTGCTATATTAAGATTGTACACAAAACGATCAATGAAAGCTTTGAAAAGTTGTTCCTAAGTCTTAATTCGATGGTAGTTTAATTGTAACAGCCCACGCCCACACTGTATAATATTGTCCGCTCTAGGCACAGCCCGCACGGTTTTGTTCTCGGAGTTTTTCCCAAAAGGCCTCATACAGTATAGGGTGACAACTCTACATATAACCACCACAACTTCAGACGACACTTCCGATGTGGGACAAAGCTTCACCTTCACTATTTACAGAGTAGCCTGCCAGCCACAGTAGCCTGCCAGCCACACAGTAGCCTGTCAGCCATCTCGGGGCCCGCCCACATGTGTGCCCGCTCACATGTGACCATAGTGACGGGGCGTCACAATATCCCCCACCGAAGGCAGAGCCGTCCTCGGCTCTGATACCATTTGTAACAGCCTACGCCCACACTGTATGATATTGTCCGCTCTGGGCACAGCCCGTACGGTTTTGTTCTCGGAGTTTTTCCCAAAAAGCCTCATACAGTATAGGGTGACAACTCTACATATAACCACAACAACTTTAGACGACACTTCTGATGTGGGACAAAGCTTCACCTTCACTGTGTGCACAGTTGACAAAAGTCCCTGAATTTGGTGGATGGGAGATTCACCCCTTGCTGCTTCCGTAGCTTTCTCTGCATATCTTGTAATTGCTCTCGGAGCTCTTCAATTTCAGAGGGACCGGTCGAGAGGGTTTTTATCCCTTGAAATTGATTGGATATCCTATTAGGAGGAAGATGTGCGGGAGAGTTACTCCCGTTTGTATGTTGGGCGAGGGAGAACATGATTTACTAGAGGAATGAGGGAGAAAGTAAGAGGAGTTTGTTGGATTGAGCTGTTTTGCATACTGGGTTGTGTTGCCTGCATGTTTGGTATGGTGCCTGGTACCAGGCGAAGTAATAGCTCCTGCAATGTTTTGAGATTTTGGGCCATCTCATTTATCGTTACAGTAGCTGGCAAATCTGTTGGAGTTACTGGAGGTGTCAGCGCCGGTGCCGGTACCGGAGCTAATGCTGATGCTTCAGGAGCTGGCAGAGCTACCGACTCTTCTTCATGGGTAGCCATAGCTGCATGGGATTTAGTGGCCGTGGCTAGGATTGATGCCCAAATAAGTGTAAGCCAAAGATGTTTTTTTTTTTTGTGAAATGTGAATGCAGTGATGAATGTCCCTTGATATTGGAATACCACACATTTTCGAGTCGGGTCTCAGCTAGTGTGCTCTAGCATATCCCCAGCGGAGTCGCCATTCTGTAGACACTGAAAAACCGGTGCCCACGCTGATTTAAATGTTAATGGTTTTGATGATGGGGGTGATTAGGCTGATTTGTGAATGTTAAAGTCGCCACTAGCTGAATAATTTCAGAATCCCACAGTCGGCTATAATCGCGGAATACGTAAGGTTGGAGAAATCCAAAGACTCTCCTACCTTAGATTGATTCCTGGTCTGCGATCCGGAATTCCGGGTAAGAGACCTCGGTTACAAAGAGGGAAGGTGTTAGGCACCCTCTCTGCCCGTACGAATGTACGGTCTTTACTTTGTGTGGTAAAACAATCTCAGGGATGAATAATGTGGTCGAGATAGGACTAGGCACACACGTGGATTTCTGATGCGGTAAGATCCGAGATTTCGACAAGCCACAGAACATATGTCCAACGACGTGTCTAGAAGGGATTAATGATGTTTATGCAAGGAGGTAAGAAAAATGGACTAGATCACTAGGAATTTCTGATGTGACAGGATCTGGTATACGACAAGTCACAGAGCATACGTTCACTAGAGATCTAAAGAAACATGGGGGTTAAGAAGGGAATAAATGTCATGATGAATGCTTGTATGTAAAACGAATGAATTTTTGACTTGATCTTGAGTAGGCTAAGATATGGACTGCACCTTGATCAATCCGGGCTAGGCTTGTGGGGTTAGGAAGGTCGGGACGAGGCTAGGGGAGAGCTAAAAAATCTGAACTTGGAGGCTTAGGAGCACATCCTCACACCCTCACTCTCTCCCTCTCTCTCCCTCTCCCTCACTTGGATTTTAGGCTCTCTTGGTTTTGTGTGAAATGTGAAGGGGAAGAAGACTATTTATAGCCTTCTCCAATGACATTGCTGTAATTGGTAGGTAAGTAAGGGGTAAAAGTTTGAGGTGGCAAGTGGTGATTGGTTGAGGAGAGAGATATGCCACGTGACACACTCTTATTGGCTCTTAGGCTTGGGTAAAATGGTAAATAGGATCGGATTGAGGGTAATTTTTGGAGAAAGTTGACTTTCGGACGTTGTTGTGCCAGTTGTTGCTTGGAAGACACGCTTTTGGCGAGCGACGGTAATCGGAATACCGCGACTACCGTCGGCGGTAGTCCAACTACCGCCTGGGCTGGGTTTGGTCCGAAACTCATGTGGCTGGCTCTGCGCACATTTTTTGAGAGGAAACGGTAGTTTGACTACCGCCGGCGGTAGTTAAACTACTGCTTCGGCACAGTTTCTCCCAAAATTTAGCCGGTGGGTCCTTTTTTGGGTCCTGAGAGCAGAATAAAGTCCGTTTTGAATATTTGGCTTGAAAATGGCTCAAAATTGGCTCGATTGTTACTTGAAAATGGCCCGAGAAATGGGTTGATTGTGGGTGAAGGTTTGTGTATGCTTTGACATGAATGATGGCTTGTGATGGCTCAAGTTTGATTAGGGTTTGAATCAGGGTCTTGGCTAGGGTTAGGGTTTAGGCCGTGGTTAGGCTATGGTTAGGGTTCAGGTTGGGATTAGGGTTTGGTTCGGATCAAGGTTTGTTCAGATCAGGGTTTGGTTTAGGATATGATCATGGTTCCCGGATTGTCTTAGCTTTCTCAAGATGTTAGCTTGGGTGGGGTATTTACACCACACTAGAAGAAAAAATAGGGATAGAAACGCACACCATTGAAACCATTTGGAGGCCGTCTATGATATTTAATTGCTATCTAAACAGTTCATAAAAAGTCATTTCTACTGAGATGAACTAAATAGACAAATATTAACTTGAGCTGAATTTCTATGTCACCATAATGGTATTGACGGTGGGCGTTCCATCCTTACCATTTCCTGTAATGTGGTCCACTTAAGTTTTTGATCTCTCTCATTTTTTGGGGTCTTATCCTAACATGATCTTGAGAAGCTGAGGGACGGGGTGTATTTCTCACAGACATCTCGGTGGGCCTCGAGTAGCTAGCTTAGGAGTGCAGGAACTTCCCATGTGCAGGGGTGGCAGGTAGGGCTGTTAATGGGTCGGGTAGTCTCAACGGGCCTCGGGGTTTGCCCGTATTGGGATGGGTTTGGTGTGGTGTATTAGGCTGGACAGTTGGGCTCAAGGTTAAATCAGGAGGCCGATTATAATCGGCCCAATTCTGGCCTAGTAACTCAAAACCCCATAAATTTGGCCTGGCCCAATAGGTCTTTTCTAAATCTAGTTTTTCTCATTTTATTTTATTATCTCCCTCTCTCTCTCTCTTCTCTCTCTCTCACACACACACACACACACACACACACACTCACTCACAGTAAGGCACACCAAAATATCATTTATCCAAAGAAATGTTGAGGGCTTGGGTCAGGCGAACTCGGGTCGAGCTTTGGTAAATGTCCCGGGTCGAATTCGAGTTGGACTATTTCAACCTGTCATGGGCACGGGGTGGATTTGGGATTAAGTTTAGAATTGTAGGCTAGGTTTGGACAGAACTCGGCCCAGCCCTAAATCGACCCATTGATAGCGTTAGTGTTAGGCAACTTGGGTGAGGTGGCATCGGGGGACCCGGCCCGGCCCGCTTTGGACAGGGCTTGGACTTATAAGTTTGGGCATGGCATCAACGGCCCCATCAAGTTTTGGGCTGGAAAGATGGGCCTGGACCACTTAATTTGGATCAACTATTTATTGATCATCGATTAAGCAATCCAAGGAGGGCACGCAGTTGGACCATTTTTGTTAAAATCAATTTGGACCGTTCAATTTTACTAGCGACTAATCCAATGGCTATGATCATACCATCAACACAACTATTAGGACGTGGGTAATTCAAGATGTGATGCCATGTTGGACAGTTTACTATGGGCCGTCCGACCTCTTCCTCCCTCTCTTCTTCCCTCTCTGTCAGTCCGGCCGGCGAAGCTCCTCCCTCTCTCACTCTACTCTCTTATTCTCCCTCATCCTCCCTTACCTGCACGGCTGCACCGATGCACAGTCGTCTTCCTCCCTCTCTTCCTCCCTCTTTGTCAGTTCGGTTGGCGAAACTCCTCCCTCTCTCTCTCTCTACTCTCTCCCTCATCCTCCCTTACCCGCACGGCCGCACTGACGCATGACCCGTCTTCCTCCCTCTCTGTCAATCCGTCTCTTCCTATAAGTCGGCTCGAACTTGGTTGAGCCGAGCATGAGCTGCTGCTCCGAGCTCGAAGGCCGCCGAGCACTAGCTGAGACTCAAGCAGTCCGTAGCTCGTGCTCGACTCGACTTGTGTACACCTCTAAATGATGACCCTGATCTAGGCCTGGATTTTCAAATGTAATTACCTCCTCTCTCATCGGGCGGCATGCGTTGCCATCCGACTGCATCAACGCCCCTCATGGCGGAAAAATCAGGTACATCCATCCATAAAGAGAGCCATACGCTTACCAAAAATGAATGGTTATGAAAAATGGACCACGTGTGGCCCACCTGATGCGTAGATAACCCCGAACTGTCGCCCAAAGAACTTAGACAGTGGGCGGTTAATGAATGGTCCGATCTGACAGTTAACGCGCGAAGCCACTTGCAAGTGCTTCATAGATCCTGGCCATTAGTCAGGTGGGACCCTCCCTCGAACTCGGTTTCTCCTAAATCAAGCTCAGATACCTTTCAAGTCGGGGGCGTGTGCTTGAGATAAAAGGGAGTGGCCCGAATGATGAGTAGTGTGGCCCGATTTTGTAGGGAGCAGATTAGGTGTGTGGGGCCATCTTGATTAATATGTTGTATATCCACACCGTCCATCCAGTTTTCCAAGATTAATTTAGGATGTGATCTAAAAAATTAAGCAGATCTAAATCTCGGGTGGACCACACCATTGGAAACATTGGTGAATGATCATTAAAAACTTATTATGGGCCACAAAAGTTATGGATCAAGATGATCTTTGCATTTTCCCTCTGTAGAGGTATGTTTGACCTTATCATTAGGTTGGATGGCAAATAAACATTACGCTGGCCCTGTGAAGTTTTTAACGGTGGGTGTTTAATTACCATTGATTATTATGGTGTGGTCCACTTGAGATTTGGATCTACTTACTTTTTTGGCCCACTTGCTCAAAAAACAAATGGACGGCATGGACATACGAAAAATCATCAAAATGGGCACCACGATGAGGGCAACATCGAAGGGAGAACTCGGATTGGCTGGTGCACCAGCCAGCGAGGGGCGCGGATTAAGTACTACCCCCGCCTGTTCCGAGCTCGGTACAGGCGGAGGCTCCCAGGGTGTGATGTATGAAATTTATCCACACCGTTCGTACATTTTTAAATATCATTTTAGATTATGAAACCACAAATAACGAATGTCCAATGCCCAACTGGAACACAAAGTGAGAATTAAATTCCAACGGTTAAAAATTTCTTAGGACCATAGAAGTTTTGGATCAAGATGAAATTTTTTTTGACGCTTCATCCAATTGTGTATGACCATATCAACAGGTTGGATGGAAAATAATTGACAATGCGGACCCTAAAAAGGTTTCAATGGAGGGCATCCTTAGTACTGCTGCTTCCTGTGGTGTGGTCCACTTAAGGCTTATATCTACCTTATTTTTGGTTTACACATCTAAAATGATATGAAAATATGGATAGACAGTGTGTATAAAACTCATAAATCTCGGTGGCCCCTCAGTGGTCATCTGAGCCTTTGCTTGTCCCGAGCTCGGAATGTCTACCAGTGAGCTGGTTTAAAAGACATGTGGATCTCACCAAGATGTATTTGTTTTATCTACACCATCCATCCGTTCGGACAGGTCATTTTACCGCATGAAACAAAAAATGAGATAAATTCAAAACTTATGTGAGCCACACCACAAGAAATGGTGGGAATTAATGCTTACCGTTGAAAACCTTTTATTCTCCACCAAACCCGGTCATAAAGTCGGATTAAGGAAAACATAAATATCAGCTTATCCAAAACTTCTGTGACCCTCGGTAAGTTTTCGACGGTGGGCGTTGAATCGCCACTTATTCCTGTGGTGTGGTCCACCTGACTTTGGAGTTTGGACTGGCAAAATGGATGGACGGTGTGGATACCACACATACATCATGGTGGGGCCCACAGAGCTTTTACCCCAGCTAGCTGGCTGATGTAGGGTCACCAGCCAATCCGCGTCCATTCAGGGAACCGTCTCAACGGATGAACGGCCCGGATTTGTGTCCGCGAACCGTAGCAGATAAGCTGACAACATCCCTCATTCGCTTGATCGCCTCCGTTTGTATTGTCCTCTCCCTCGCTCTCAAAACCCTAAAATTCACTGCAAAACCCTAGAAACCCTAGAAAATCATCTTTTTCTTATCTCATCAAAAGAAGAAGGAGAGATGGATCTTCCTCTTCTCCTCCTCTCTCCCTCCGTCCCTTCTCCTTCTTCTTCTCCTTCTCTTTCTCGCCGTCTCCTCATCTCCCAATTTAATTCCAATCCTCTCCGCTTCAAAAACCCTAGAAAATCCTTTCTCACCAGAAATCCCAGCCCCAAAATCGCCGTTGTCCGAAATTCCGTTTCCGAGGCTATCGAACCGGACAATTCCATGAATTCGGCCATCTTCGGGGGCAAGAAGCAGCTCCCGGGCCCGCAAGCCCTCATCGACGGGTTGTCGCCTCCGGTCCGGTTGGCGACGTCGGCTGTGTTCGTTGCTGGTGCACTCGCTGCGGGATATGGGCTGGGGTTCCGGTTCGGTGGTACGCGGGCTACTGGATTGGGCGGTGCTGTCGCTCTTGGTGCGGCCGGCGGGGCTGCAGTGTATGCAATGAATGCTTGTGTTCCGGAGGTTGCGGCAGTGAGTTTGCACAATTATGTGGTGGGTTCTGACGATCCTGGGACATTGAAGAGGGAGGATGTTGAAGAGATTGCGCAAAGGTCGGGCTTTTTTTTTTTGTTCTGGGATTGGTTCTAATTTTTTTCTGGTATTAACTTAGTTCAATTTAATTGTATTACTGGTTCTCTTGGAATTATTTCATATATTCCAATGGATTGTGTAATCTTGGGTATATAGAATGCATGTTATTGAAATTATGGTTTGCTCCATATAATTAGCTTGTTCCTTTCATTTTATAGATTTGAATAGAAATTAGGTTTTGAGGTTTAATGACTGAGCTGGTCTTGATAATGGATTTAGTGTTCAGGGTTTGTTGATATGTGCTTTGATAGTGCTATGGTTTTTGGCTATGAAAAATCATGGTTTTTGGGCTAGTGAGAAATTGATCAGTGTAATTCTTTTGTTTTCCAAGGTTGATTTCTGTAAAACATGGTTCCTTCAGCTTGTTTCAATTTGGTTTCTTTTCTGTAATCATGTGCTTGTTTTCATTAGGTAAGGTGGCTCTTAGTCGGATCATGATAAGGTTCTTGTTTTCTAGGTTTTCTTTTGGTTCTTACCATTATCTTGCATCTGATTTTATTTTCCTCCCCTTTTTCCTGTGTTCAAATTCAACCTTTCAGATATGGTGTTAGCAAACAAGATGAAGCCTTCAATGCAGAGCTTTGTGATTTGTATAGCCGGTGAGTCAAATTGATTTTTATTATTTTCTTTGTTCTTTATGGTTCTAAGTTGTACATGTTATTATTTCCTACCCAGATGCTTCCTGCTTAATGGTTTCCACCCATTTGCTCGCCCTCTGTGGTGCACATGTAATAGTTGGACTGAGGTTCAATGCTGGGTGGGCCTGCGTTCGTATGTGAGTGGTGTCAATGTGAGCCTCTACCATGACTGGTTTTAAGAGCCCTGGTAAAAGATGAAGGTAGATTTCTGGTGGGAAGACGATCATAAAACTTTTACAATTGACCATTTAAAAGACAACCCCAAATTGTTGGGAGAGGCTAAGTTGCTGGTGATGTGTTATTCCCTACTCGTATACAAAAATTTTGTTGGGGTGATCTTGAACCTTTTGATATGTCTAATTTAAGATGGTTTTTTTTTTTTTTTTCTTTGTTTGTTTGTTTCATGCCAAATGCAAAGTCTTTCCAATGATTAAAAGCGCATGCATATCTTTGCAATTGTAGCATCAAGAAAATGTCTTCGTAAGGTGTAATTTCTATTTATTCCCTTGGTAGACAGAGAGGACACTGAGATTATTTTATGATCATCATCGTTTCATGATCGTGATCATTTTGTATAAAAAAAATCATCATCATCATCATCATAGCCTTGTCCCCGTTGTCTGTGGTTGGCTTATTAATCATGTATGTTTTTCTAGAAGTTCCTATGAAAGGTTCTAAAGAATACATTATCATCATCATATCTGTCTCAGTTATTTGGCGCCGGCTTTATAAATTCTGTTTTTGCAATTCAATCTTATCGAAGGCTCTATCAGTCTATAGACTCTATACTCAGTTATTGAACAAGTATCCCTTCTCACCACCTCATTCCAAGTCCTTTCAAGTCTTGGACAAGCATCCCTTCTCATCACCACATTCCAAATCCTTTTAGGTCTTTTTCCGTTTCTCTTTCAGGCCCTTCAACCTGGTCAATATTTCCCTCCTTTTCAGGGCCATCATTAGTCTCTGTCACACATGATGAACCATCTCATTATCCTCTCCATCATTTTCTCTCTTATTGAGACTTATAGGTTGCTTCAGGTGATCTCATTCATAATTTTATCCTACCTAGTAGTTCCACACATCGATCTCAACATTCCCATTTATGCATTATTGAATTTTTGCTCATGATGCGATGCAACCAAATGGCCACACAAGCTGATTTATGAATATTTGAAGAAAAAGGTCCACATCTCAAGCGTGCACACTATGCACGTGTGCATAAGAAAAATGTCCACTTTCCATTTTTAGGCAAATCTCTATCTTAGGAAATATTGTCACTGTCTAAGGCTAAAAGAGCTTTAATTGAATGGGCTGCCAATGTTGCTTCTTTTATAGATAGCGATTTTCTCTTCCTAGGTTTCTAGTTTCCGTTCTGCTATCTCAACGGATCGTCCTTGTTTTTGTTTTCTGTTTTTTCTTTTAATGAAATCGTCATCTTTCAAAAAAAAATTAAAAATCTCTACATTAGATAATTTCCTTTGATATCTTTATATTAGGCAATACGTAATTTTAGATTCTTTTTATTTAAGTAATTTCTTATTTAGGTAGTTTCCTATTTTCTTAGTTATCGGCTAGCTAGGAATTTTATCTTTAGATTCCTTAGCTTTCATTGAAGAATGAGACAAGTTGAATGATATTCTCTTTTATGAAAATTCTTTGGTTTTCTTTGGGGGGGGGGGGGGGGGGGGGGGGGAGGGGGAGCAAGTTTTGCTCTTGGGAAATTGAAAAAAAGAAAATGTTCTCATGTGTCATACAATTATCCCTATTCAGACTCCCATGCCTTTCCATATCCATAACCTATTCTTATCTGAGTTACTTCGATGATGAAGATCGCTATTCATATCACCTTGAGTCATTTTCATTTTCTTATTTCTCTATGGTAACTGTTTTGGGGCTAGGGGGATCTCTAGTTCAAGAATAGAGGATTGTTGGGTTCTTTTCCGCAAGCTCTTTCTTTTCTTATTGATATATTTGCTTTCCCTTTTGCGTTTTGCATTATGACGTCTTCTAGTGGCCCAAAACTACCCCATATAGCACAGCCATTTTTTTCTTTTTATCAGGAAAAAATGTTTAATTTCTGCTCATGATGTCTTCTAGTGGCCCAAAACTACCTCGTGTAGCACAACCTATATAGCACAGCCAAAACTACCTCGTGTAGCCATCTTATAAAAATTTCCGTCAAGTCGTACACATGCGACACTGACATGACATTCTAGAGATATCTGTCCGCATCCACCCAGCTCTAATTCTATTGGAAACATGCTCTTCAATCTACCCATCCTTTTGAATAATAGAGCCAAGGTAATGAAACACGTCACTCTGGTATCTTCTCTACTGGTTTTAACTAAATCATTTCCTTTATAATTTTTTGTACTAAAGTTGCATTCTTAATGCACCGTCCTGAATCAGTTAAATTGTTAAGTCTTTGTACCGTCAAGCCTTTTTTTTTTTGAATATGGAAAATTATATTAAAGCAGAAAGAAAACAAACAAAGAGAAGCCCAGAGCAGGGCAGATACAAAGCTTGAAAGAAAAACGAAAACAAAAGCAAAAATGCTAGGAAAAAGCTAAACAACTCTAAACAGAAAAAGCAAACAGCTCTGTGGTGGCAAACCTATCATCTGCAAACAAGTTACAGTAAGGGACCTCAGCGCAAATCAGTTTGTAAATCCCAAGATGACACAACGGAGGGAAAAAAAATTACCCACTAAATTGGACATCCCATTGAAACGGGAAGGATTTGAGGTTTAAATAGCAAGCACAATTTTAACACGTGGAAAATAAATAGAGGATAAGGTAATATATGGGATAACAAACTTTACTCATTGAATAAAGTGGTGGCAAGTTAAATCAGGGTAGTTCCAAAGAAAAAAAGAAAAAGAAAAAGAAAAGAAAAAGTGAATGTCATCTATGGTTGATCTAGGGATAGGATTTAAATAAATCATTTAGTTTTCAAGGCTATTATTATCCTTAAAAAATATTGACTTATCTTAATAAAATATTGTTATCTTTCGAAAAGAAAAGTGATAGATCTTGAGATAGGATTTAGATAAACCACCAGTGGAGATTTAAATGAAGGAGATGTACAAAGCTGCACTAACTATCGTGGGATTAAACTTGTGAGCTATACTATGAAACTTTGGGAAAGAGTGATTGAGCAAAAGACCAAGGCATGAGATGAACACATTAGAAAATCAATTTGGTTTCATGCTAGGAAGGTCTACAATTGAAGCTATTTTCCTATGTAGACAATTGGTGAAGAAATATAGGGAGAGGAGAATGGATCTCCACATGGTTTTTATTTACTTAGAGAAAGCTTACAATAGGGTCCCAACTCCCTAGAGAGTTAATTTGGTGGGTGTTGGGAAAAAAAGGGGGAGTTTCAAGAGGATATATTGACATGATTAAGGATAGTATGAGGGAGTAGTAACAAATGAGAGGACTACTAGCGGAGAGGCAAGTGAGTTCCTAGTTACTGTAGGCTTCGACTAGGGGTTGGCATTGAGCACATACCTTTTTGTAATGGTTATGGATGAGTTAACAAGGCATTTGTATGAGAGATCCCAAGGTGCATGTTGTTTGTAGATAATATCGTTTTGACTGACAAGACAAGAGAGGGTGTAAACACGAAGCTAGATTTATAGAGAGTTGATCTAGAATTTAAAGGATTTAAAATTAGTCGGACTAAAAAAGAGTATATGGAGTGCAATTTTAGTAACAATAGGAGTGGAAATGAGGAATTAGTTTAGATTGTTGGCTAAGAAGTTTCCAAAATGATCACTTAACTTTCTATATCTTGGGTTCATAATTCATGGGAGTGGAGAGATTAAGAAGGATGTTGCCATAGAATTCAAGCGAGGTGGAAGAAACAGAGATATGCCTTTGGAGATTTTTAGGATGCTGAGATGGATGAGCGTATAGCAGAAATGAGGATGTCGAGATGGATGAGTGGCAAGACAGAAGGATAGAATTGCAAATGAATGCATTTGAAGGAATTTAGGAGTAACACTAATAGGTAATAAGATGAGGGAAAGTAGACTTAGATGATTTCGTCATGTGCAACGGAGAGGTAGAACTATGCTTGGTTAGGAGTGAGTTGGTACGAGTTGAAGGCTTTAAAAGGCAAGGGGAAGGCCCAAAAGGACGTGGGTGGAGTTAGTAAGAAAAGAATTTTGGTGACCTATGGTCTAACTGAAGTTATGGCCCATGATAGAGTGGAATGGAACGGAAAAGATTCATGTAACCGACCCCAATTAGTTGGGATAAGGCTTAGATGATGATAATGATGATGGCTGGTGGATATTTCATTAGAGGACTTGGCCTTTCCTATATAAACCCAACAGTTGGGCTTGTGAAATGCCTCCCATGTACTCTTTTGTTGTATAAGGGAAAAAGTAGCTTGGTTCTCTTTCTCTTGCCTTTGGGTGAGTTTAGTTCTCTTTTTAGATTTCAATTTCTTCCTGAGTTATCTTCTTTCTACAACTTATTGTCCTATATATGCAATTCCAATCCTTAGTTTGCATTAGACCACATTCTGGACCTAGTGGTTATTTCATTCAACCACTTGCAAAAAATGTAAGGGCTTAATGCCAACCTCTGATGAAGTCCCACTGCTACTGGGAACCTATCAGTTCCACCACTGGCTGTTCTCACTCTTGTATACATTTTCTCTAACAAGTAGTTTGATGCATGACAATTAACCACTTGTTCTAAAAGCTCGAACTGTTAGAGCATGGCGAATTAATCCCTTTTATCTCATAGCCCATGCCCCACATCTTACGGGTTAGGACCTTGGCCGAACCCCCCCTTGTTGGCCCCAAATCACATGGGTACCGCCTCACACGGGCCGCCCACCCTGAGTGTTTTCCCGCATCCCACAGGCTACCCCGCTCGAGCCCGGTGTGAAATGACATTAATCACCCCCGGTGAGGAGTCTCGAACACGAGACCTCCCCCGTGGGCCCCGCCCACCCCAAGTGCGCCCCTGCATCCCACAGGCGACCCCACTCGAGCCCGGTGTGAAAATGCCCCTGCATTATAGTTTATAAGCTTCCGTGGATTACAGCATCAAGTTAGACACTAGGAAGAAATTCTTCATGTATTTCCTTTAGTTTCTAGAACAGTTTGAATACTGCGCACCATTAGTTAATTGCCCAGTATATTATGATAATAGTTGGATCTCTGCTGTAACTGGTGTATCTTGTTTATTAATTTCTTATTTGTTGCACTCAGGTTTGTATCTTCCGTCCTTCCACCTGGGCATGAAAATCTCAAAGGCAATGAAGTTGAAACCATTATAAAGTTCAAAAATGCTCTTGGCATTGATGATCCTGATGCAGCCGCTGTGCACATGGAGGTATGCCAGCGACAATGATTTCTATAGCTTTCTTGCCTTCTGCTGGTAACCATCATATACAAAGCTAGATATGCATCCCATTCCTTCTCTCTGACCCATCTTGTTTTTGGCACCCTAGATTGGAAGGCGCATTTTCAGGCAAAGGCTTGAAACTGGAGACCGTGATGCTGACATTGAGCAGCGTCGGGTAGGTTTCTTGTAATTGTGTGTTCTGCTTTGGTATGTTGGTGACCATTCTGTGTATTTTTTGGCATCAAGAGGAAATAGTGGAGCTTGACCATTCTTAGTGAATTTCCAGTGCAGGCATTTCAGAAGCTAGTTTATGTTTCGACACTGGTGTTTGGAGAAGCATCAACATTCCTTTTGCCTTGGAAGCGTGTTTTCAAGGTCACTGATTCCAGGTATTTAAGCGTTCACTAAATATCTGGTATGTAGATGGTTTGCATGTTTTGTAAGTTGACATTTCATTTGCTTGCTTGAGATGAAGTCAATACTTGTTTGATGTGTGTCTTGACTCTTGAGTCTAAATGGTAGAATTGAATATATTCTTCACATGATATCATTCTTTTTCTTAGTTGTTTCCGTAGGACCCCTGGATATTCGCATTTATCAGAACCTTTTTTTTTTTTCTTCATTTAATTGACTTATCATGATGAAGCTTTGTTGACCATGTTATTCCTGCTGGTGTGCATAGTGATTAGTGAGTGTAAGGTTCCAGTCAGGTTTCATCTTTTAATTGCAGGCCATTTTGTTTGAAAAGTTCTTTTCATTGAGCAATCATGTAGTAAACCTTTTTTTTTTTCCCCCAGAAAGTTCTATTTATTTATTTATCCCAGTGGCATATGAGCTCTATTGAGTGCTTTAAAATGACTTGGAAAATTTCCTTCTTCATATACTAAGGCGATTTACATTATAGATTCTATGCATGCCTTAATGCTCTCCAGTTCCCTCACAAGTTACTATTACTTCATCGCCAGGTTGAGGTTGCCATTCGGGACAATGCCCAGAGACTCTATGCAATGAAGCTGAAGTCAGTTAACCGAGGTTGTACAAGAAGCCCTATGCAGTAACTTCTGACCTAGCTTAGAAAATCTTTTTGCTAATTTTCCGTAACTAACATGATTGTTGGCCTTTATGTATTGCTTTGTAGAAAAACTTTCAAAGCTAAATTTGATGAATCATGAACTTCTTGTGCATTTTACTTTATTTTAATTAGATGTTTATGTTTATCTTATGTGGAACTTCTGCAATCACATATGCCAAAGCCCAAAACATGATGATTGCCTTGTTCATGTGCTACATGGGCTTTCTAGGATAAACTGTTTCATGTTAGAGCAAATTTTGTTGCAATAATTACATTCATGTCACTATTGCAGTCAAGTCACAAGAGGAAAGTACTTTGCTATGCATGCTTGGCCAACTTTTATCTTCTCACTATGCTGTGCTCCTGCCTATCTGTTCTGGAAAGAGCAGGAAGCCAGGAGTTATGAGCCTATACTTTCTGAAGCTTTCAACGGAAATAACACTGTCAGTACATGTTATAGAATAGAGTAACAGCTTTCAATGGATCTAACAGGTTTTGCCCTGTTGGCCTGTCCCCCCAACAAAAGGCTTGATGTTAAGGGCCCATCTGTTGGACCGAATTGCTGGTTTACTTATTTATTTTTATTACTGAGTAATGATGGATTATTATCTGTACATGACTTAGTAACCACGCTGTGCTATCGACGTATTGGGTCTTGAAGATTTGAAGCTTAGATAAACTCTGGTCTTACCATAGTTCTATCAGGGGGGGTGCATTCAAACCAAGTTGCTGGTTTGGTTATGTACCTTTATTACTGAGTATTGATGGATAATAATCTGTATATGCGTTAGTAATCACATTATCCTGTCTAGCAGTTGGGTTTTACAAGACTCGAAGCTTAAAGAAGATCTGGTCTTGCCACGGCTCTATCAAGTGGCTTTGCAGTTAGGATATTTTCATAGGGAATACATTTGGAGGAAAGATTAATAAAATGAGTTAATTAGAAGTTGAAGAAAACTATTGCAGAATGCATCTTATCATTGAATGTATTTTTGTTAGTTTTGTAAATAGCATAGTGTATTGCATAGCATTCAGCCCCTTACAGCATGTAGCGTACATGATACTTCTATTTTTAAAAATTATAAATAGAAGAAAAAATGATAAATAGTAAGAATAAATGTAACAGAGAAAAAAAATACAATGGACTGTCACAACACAGAAAAATGGATCGACTCTGCTGGACTGGGGGATGGGCCACACCATAAAATCAATGGCTAATTGTGAGCCACCTAAGAAGACCAAGTCTATCCAACCATCGTGTGGGCCACACCATAGAAAACAATGCACAGCCACTCAAACACCTCCATACACACACCCACAAAAAAGAAAAAGAAAAAGAAACAATGCGTAGCATACCATATACACACATTGCATAATAACCGGCTAAAACACATTACAACAGACCCCTAAAACAAACAAAAAAAATTGCATAGCAACTCATATTTTACAACATTGCATAGCAACTGGTCTCCTAAAAAAAATTCCAAAAAGAAAGCATAGATCTTCGACTAAATTGAAAAGGAACTCATTAACAGATTCAGGGGCAATAGCATACCTGTATCAAGCTCAATAAGGGATTCAATCCATAAAAAACTGGATATTTGAGCTTCGAAGCCATAGGATGTGAAAGGGGCATTTCCTTTCAGCCACAATGCTCTTCAAAATACAACAAATTGATCTTCTTGCAGGGTCGATTGATCTGTCAAAATGTTCTCTTCAATGGCTTTGTGGATTGAGAGAATCAAGAGTTTGGGTTTTGGGGGGCTGGAGGAGTACGTGCATTGAGTGTTAGGTTTCAAAAGAGGGCTTTCGAGCCCCTTTTCGAAACCCTTCTCAGCCGTACACTTGAAGGCCATTTATAGAGGGTTAAGATTGTCTGATATGGGTACATGTACAAATATTTTCCATTTACAGTAGGACACAGTATTTGGATTATCTGGATGGCTCTACATCATTGGCATGTGTGAGAAGGATGGGTCACCGCCATTTTACAGTAACACTTGAACTATCGGCATTAAACTTTGTTTCTTTAAAAAGACCAAAAAAATGTATTGCAAATGCTACATACGCTACACACTACGTAGCTTGTAGTGTACGCTACAGCCCTTGTAGCATACACTACAGCCTACGGGGAAATATGCTATTTGGTTGCGCTATGTAGCGTTGTAGCTAAGCTACTCTACAAGTGCTATTTACAACAATGATTTTCGTAAAATAGCAGGAATTGAAACAGCACATGTGCTGTTAATTCAATGAGCTTCTATTCTACTTCTTAACTGTAATTGTCTAAGATTCTTGGTAATTTTTGGTCCACATTGTATCCCCTCTTATTCATTAGTTTGTAAGCCCTCTTAATTATTAATTCATGGCTGCTTACGATTGCCATACTCTTTGGTATTCTTCAAGGAAATGAATGAATTCTCTTGCGTATGTTTGATACCTATGGTTGTGTTTGAAATTCTGAATAAATAATTTTAGTCATTGCCCGTAAGATGTGATGATAAATGATTTAACCATTGTAAACAAAATTAGTGTTAGCATTTGGCACCAAGGTTTTCTGTAATGGTAATGGTGGCTGTAATGGCCACAACTGTTACCATTGATACAAGCTGTAATGGCCGTTGCAGCCTTTGTTTTTAGAAGAAAACTTGTATCGGCCCCGTAACAGCCGTAATGGGTCATTTTTTTTTTTTTTTTTTTTTTGTAACGGCTGTTATGACCCCGTAACACGTAACGGTTGCCACTGTTACCGTTACGTAACGGCCGTACAGTTCTGTAATGGCCGTTATAGCACACCATGTTTGGCACGCATCTTCCTTCAATTAATTTATGGCAAGAGGTGAATGTGATTGCCAACACACTAGTCAAGGGGACTTTCATGATATACTTTATGTATTGGAATGGTTTTCCCTCTTCCTTGACATGGTGATTCTGCTCTTTGTAGTTTGTACTCATCCCGGTAAAAGTTGTTTCCTTTATAAAACAAGGAAACAATTTAATTATCACTTGGTTGCTTTTGAGTGTGGATGATTTGCCACGGTTCGGTTTACAAATTCTGATTCTTTTTCCTTTGTGTCGTTGGTTTTTAGATATTGATGAGAAAAGACTTATTAGCTTGAGAGAAGCACAACTTCTATACCGGCTTTCTGATGAGGTATCTCCTGCAAAAATGCTGATGATATATAATTCATAGTGATTCTACTCCATGGTTTATAATTTATTTAGAAGGCATTCTTCATCTTGTTATTTCTTGAAGGTTGCTGCTGATATGTTTCGGGAGCAGACAAGAAAACTCGTTGAAGAAAACATTTCAACAGCACTTGATATGTTGAAGTCTAGGACAAGAGTGTATGATCCCTATTGCCTTGCTTACTAGTATTGGTTAAACACACTCTGAGGCTCACCTTTTTTATTTTATTTTATTTTTTTTATTTTTATAAAAAAAAATAGAAATTGCTTCTTTGTATTTTTGCATTAGAAGGATTGCATCTTTTGTTCTCAATGCCTATGATGTTTATAGGTTGCTTGCACTGTTGCTTTGGACTGGTAATGAACTGTTTTGGGCTTTTCTAATACTAGTTCTTCGCAAGTGATTCAAACATTTTATAATGCAAAATGACTCACAGAATTTTCTTGAAACTGATACTCTCTCTCTCTCTCTCTCTCTCTCTCTCTCTCTTGCCTTGCCTTTTCCTATTTGCTAACAAAATTAGAGGCTGCCAGTAGGGAAACAGCACCAGTTGTTGAGGAGCTTGACCAGATTCTGGCGTTCAATAATTCACTTATCTCCCTAAGTAGCCATCCTGAAGCTAGCCGCTTTGCCCCTGGGGTGGGGCCTGTTTCTTTAATAGGTAGAGATACTGATTAAAATATTGCTTTATGTTGAATAAGTTTTTTATTTATTATTTTTTAAATCCGAAAGTCAAGATAAATTCTGGCATTTATCTGCATCTTTATCATAGGTGGTGAGTATGATAGCGACAGAAAGATGGACGATTTGAAACTCCTCTACCGAGCGTATTTGGCAGACTCTTTTCAAGTGGGCGTATTGAGGAAGACAAGGTATGTATGGATTCTTCTAGCATGTAATGCATTCAAATATCTGTGTGGGTGACATGCAGCCGTCGTCCAATCCTTATGGTACTAAATAACTAAGTACTATGTTTTCATTGAACAATTCAGCTACATATCAGTTTAGTGAAGTTATTTGTTGTGTTGATTTTCTCAAGCTTAATTCCCATCATTTTTTTTTGAATGGTGATACTTTATCAAACGCTTATAAAAAACGAAAAAAAGAAGATGATACTTAATTGAACAAAGAAGGCAAGAATCACAGGCTTAAAGCTAGTCATCCGCTCGTCAGTAACTTGACAAAGCAAGAAGAATAAAAACATACAGCAGCCAAACAAAAAGACCCACAGAAAACAACCCGATGCTGCCCCATTGCGACTCAGTGGTGCCCCAAATACTCATAACCTCCTTGAAGGAGACCAGCTCATGAACTCAGGCCTAATCAGGGCCAGGTTACTGATCATGGGAGTAATGCCCCTCTTCAGTGATTAAGGAGAGCTGTACGTCAATGATTCTTCTATTCATTTCCTACTAAAGATCCCACAAAATGCCACAAGGTAGTGCCTTCCAAAGAAAGTTCCCGAGTAAGCGGAGGAAATGATCTTTAGGTACATCACTTTGGAGAAACAAATGATTGATGTTTTCCTTCTGATTCTGGCCCATAAAACATGTGTTAGGGATAGGCATTCTACGTAAAAGGCATTTTCCTCGCGATCTCATAAAATATTCTGATTATTTCAGGTATTTTTCTCAAAAAGGATGTTATTGCAGTAATTTCGAATCAAATTGTAGTTTGTGCTTATTGTGGTGATCAGATGCTTAAGTAGTTATCTCACTTGATATAAAATGGGAAGTGCAAAGTGGAACATCTATCGACTTGGTTACACTTATGCACAAGTAAGAGACAACATGCCAAAGTGGAGGGCAAATGCATTCTATTTTGGGCATATTTATATGATGTTTCTTGATTTGAAGTTGGAAACACACCTCAATGGTTTCAGAAAGTATTGGCTCACTAGTGAGTTTTTGTTTGAGAGAAATTGCCAAGTACAATTGAAAGCTTCTAACAAGTCATTAAATGGATAAATTACTTGTAAGCTTCTAAACCAATACCATTTTGGAGAATCATAGCAACGACAGCCTTGTCCGAGCTATTCGGGGTTGGCTTTACAATGCCTGTTTTGCCAACCATATTTGAATGGGAATTCTCTTGATTGATTGACAAAAAGTTCTATGATCCACTGCCCTGTTAACATGAGCCCTCACCCTTCACCCAGTCTAGGAAAAGTTTCCAAGAACCCCTACATTATTATCAACCAAAGAAAGAAGAAAATGAAAGTTTTGTTAGTCTAGAATACATCTCTTCACCAACTTTTCATTTATTTATTATGTGCTGGATAATCATCCACTGCTTCCATTGTTTTGGCTGAAATAGACGTGGCAAACAAATCCTTGGTGGACGAAGTTACTTGTAGGTATTATTTTAAAAATGTGAACAGCTAATGAAATGTAAAAGATACTAACTATTATCCAAGAAATATTAAAAAATGCCATATTCTCTCATTCGCCATTGATACTCCAACAAACTACACATTTATGAATTTCTTCTGTATTTAATGAATCATTAATTGTCATTTTTTACACAAAATATGCTGTTAAGTCCATTGCTTTGTCAAACTGAGGAATTTGACAAACATATTATGCGAAAAGAATTATGCACTTATGAACCAGACAATATAAATTAAAAACCATAACTTGAAGGAATACTGACGCAGGACAGCCCTAATTATGATGCATGCTCATAAACATAATTAAACAGCGGAAATAAAAGGAATAAATGATCTAAAATTCTAGCAGTAATTATCATAACTGAGAAAATCATAAAGGAAACATGCAATGGAGCGGGCCATCACCACAACCATGGAGTATGGAGTTCAATTACTACTTAGGTTGGATCCGGCGAGGGATGAGACCTCCCGATCTTGCATGGTCACACCCAATCGATCAATGAAGATCACTAGTCCGAAGAACCAAGAAGTTTCTCGGATTAGGGATTTGAGAATTTGGGGGTTTAGGGTTTAGATCGGTTCTCAAGATTTTGATCGAAGAAGGATTAGCCAAAACTGGAAAATAGAAGGAAGAAAATTATTACCTTGAAGAAGTTGGAGGGGCACAAGAAGAAATTAGAAGAGGAAGATCAAGGGAAGAGAAGAAGCACCATTAGAGAGAAGAGAGGAAGGAGGCAACCAAAGGGTTTGCTTTTCATTAATCAATGTTGAAATTCGGATTTAGGGCTTTAGCCCACTTAAATAAGCAAATAAAGACATAAAATTACTAAAATACCCTTAAAATAAGCAAATAAAGACATAAACTTACTAAAATACCATAGAATAAGCAAATAAAGACATAAACTTACTAAAATACCTAACTAAGCAAAAACGCGCAAATAACATAAGTACGGGAAAGTTCGGGCGCTCGGTCTTCTTTCTCCAATCTTCCTTCACATGTGTCTTCCCTGAGTGGGGTCTTCTTTATGTCCAATCACATGTGAAAGGTCTTCAGCTCCTCAATAGTCGCCTATCCACAAGGACGACGCTTATGGTTGGCGCTTTCTTCGTTGGTACACCTTGAATGCACTTGTGTCCGCATCAATTCCCCTCGGGTGAGAAAAACTCGACTCCGACGAGTTGAAACTTTTGTAGCGCTCTAGTAGATCTGGATCAATACCCTGCAATGCGTCGCCCGACATCCACGTAGATTCAACGATGGTTTGTTCTTCCACTTGACAAGATACCTTTGGAAACCTCCATCTCGTGTGGATACTATCTTCGTCATCCAAGATTTCTTCAATTTCTTTTTTATGGGTAATGGGTGGAGGAGGGGGTGGAAGGGGTTGGGTAGCAAACTCAGAAAAAGGCCATGAAAGGGACGATGTATCAACAATGAGAGTACGGGCACGGACTAGATCTTACACATTAAAAGTTGGATTAATGCTCATTTCAGGTGGAAGGTCAACCCGATACGCGTTGGACCCAACCTTTTGTAATATCTTAAATGGTCCAGCACTATGCGCTTGTAATTTTTTTACAGATCCTTGAGAGAATCGCTCTGGCCTTATTCGCACCATTATAGTCTCCTTCTTGAAATTCTTGCACTCTACGATGAGAATCAGTTGAAACTTTATAATCATCATTGCTCTTATTTAATCGCTGTCTAATATGTGTATGCAAATCATGAATATGGCGTGCAAATGCATCGGTTGACTCAGAAGACCTTTGGGTAACAGACATAGGTGAGAGATCTATGGGCATTCTAGGTTTATAACCACGTACAATTTCAAAAGGACTCAATCCTGTAGATTTATTAACTGACCCATTATAAGCAAGTTCAGCAGTTGGTAAAATTAGGTCCCAAGTCTTAACATGTTCACCCACTAGACAATGTAGAAGATTTCCAAGGCTACAGTTTACCACTTCAGTTTGACTATCTGTTTGTGGGTGGTAAGCAGTAGAAAATTGCAAACGAGTTCCCATAATGTGTCATAGTGTCTTCCAAAAATAGCTAGTAAATTGAACATCACGATCAGACACTATGGTTTTAGGTAACCCATGGAGACGCACCATACCATCAAAAAAGAGACGAGCAACATGAGACGCATCCGATGTCTTCGAACATGGGAGGAAATGCGTCATTTTAGAAAAACGGTCCACAACGACAAAAACGGAATCGTGCTTTTTTTTAGTCTTGGGAAGCCCAAGCACAAAGTCCATACTAATGTCCTGCCACGGAGCATGTGGCACTGGCAATGGCGTGTACAGCCCGGTATTTTGCTTTCTTTACTTTGCCAGCTGACATGTTCGACACTGCCCTAAAACTTTGGCTACGTCTCGCTTGAGGCTTCGCCAATAGAAACGATCTTCCACGAGGGCAATGGTTTTATCACGACCAAAATGGCCAGCTATCCCTCCTGAATGAAGCTCCCAGATGAGGAATTCACGAAGGGACATACGAGGAATACAAAGTCTGTCTCCCTTGAAAAGAAAGTCATCTTTAAGAACATATTCACCCATAATATGCTAGTCACTAGAGAGCGACGCGTAAGTACCCCCCCAAATCAGGACATATGGGGTATTCATCTTTCAGTTGCTCAAATCCGACTACCTCTACACTCAAGGAGTTGAGCAACGCCACTCCTACTAAGGGCATCCGCTGGTTTGTTTTCAACCCCGACCTTGTGTTTCAAAACAAACGAATATTCTTGAAGAAACGCTACCCACTTGGCATGCCTTGGATTGAGTTTCTTCTGAGAATGCAAATATCTCAAAGCCTCATGGTCAGAAAACAAAGCGAATTCTTGCGGTAGGAGATAGTGTCGCCAATGTCTCAGGGATTGCACTATCGCATAAAATTCTTTGTCGTAAGTGGAGTATTTTTGTTTTGCCTCATTCAGTTTCTCATTGAAATAGGCCACTGGGTGTCCTTCTTGACTCAACACTCCACCTATACCGACACCAGACGCATCATACGCTACTTCAAAGACTTTAGAAAAGTCAGGTAGACGCATGACAGAAGCTTCCACCATCTTGCCCTTAATTTCTTTAAAAGCCTTGACTGCGGCTTTAGACCACACGAACTCTCCCTTTTTCATGCACTCGGTAATGGGAGCCATGATCGTGCTAACTCCTAATGAACCGACGATAAAAAGTTGCTAGGCCGTGAAAGCTTCGCACCTCATGAATGTTCCTTGATTCTGGCCACTTAACTATGGCCCTGACTTTTTCAGGGTCTGCGCGCATCCCTTCAGATGACACTATAAATCCTAAGAACACAACTTGGCTAGACATGAATGCACATTTCTTAAGATTAGCATACAATTTTTCCTTCCTAAGGACACTACAGACCTTCTTTAAATGTTCAAGGTGTGATTCCTTAGTGGTACTATAAATAAGAATATCGTTAAAGTACACCACTAGGAATTTTTCCATGAACGGCTTCAAAGTTTGTGTCATCACCCGCATGAAAGTACTGGGTGCGTTAGTCAAGCCGAAGGGCATGACCAACCACTCATACAGCCCATCTTTCGTCTTAAATGCCGTCTTTCACTCATCTCCTGGGCGTATACGGATTTGGTGATATCCACTCTTGAGGTCTATCTTAGAGAATATAGTGGACTTGGTCATCATGTCAAGCATATCATCAAGTCTAGGTACAGGAAACTTATACTTAACAGTAATTTTGTTTATGGCACGACTGTCCACACACACGCGCCACGTGCCGTCTTTCTTTGGCGTCAACAATGCAGGCACGACACATGGGCTCATACTCTCTTGGATGAAACCCTTTTGCAGAAGCTCATCAACTTGTTTCTTCAACTCTGCATGCTCTGCAGGGTTCATCCTGTAGTGAGGAAGGTTCGGTAAAGTAGACCCTGGGACAAGATCAATGGCATGCTGTATGTCCCTCATAGGTGGCAACTCATTCGATAAGTCTTCAGGAAATACATCACTGTATTCCTTCAGGACCGAGGTCACCTCACGGGGCAACTCTAATGGAACCTCAGGTGTAATCTCTCTAGCCACAAGGGCATACACCATAGAATCTTCCTTAGCCTCTTTTTCAAACTCTCTTGCACTGATTATATGTAGAGACTTAGGTTTGGATTTCTCCATTCCTCTAGGCTCACTTGCCTTTTCATCCTTCTTCTTCCCTAGTGTATTCTCAGGTGGCATGGGATTAAGTTTGATCTTTTTACCGTTATACATAAAAGTACAAGCATTCGAACGGCCAAAGATCATGACATCATTATCGAATAGCCACGGTCTGCCTAGGATAACATGTCCCACATCCATAGGTAAAACATCACACCACAGAAACTCTTTGTATGACCCAAACTCGATGGGGACTAGACATTGCTGGGTGACAGGTAGGGATGTCTTGTCAATTCAAGAAACTTTATACGGGTCTGGATGAGGTGTGGATTTCAGTTTTAAGCGATTTAAGGTGCTAGTGGAAATCACATTCTGACAACTTCCACTGTCCACTATCACCTTACAATTCTTTTCACCACACTTGGCAATAGTGTAGAAGATAGTGCTTCGACTCCAGTCAGCACTACTTCTAGACTGAGCTAGCACACGCCTGACTACTGCAAGCGTTGCTTCTCCATCCACTTCTTCTTCATCAGTAAGTCCTCCTTCAGGGTGATACTCTTCAACTTCATAGTCACCCTGGTCATCTCCACCCTCGTGGGACTCGCCTATAACTAAGGTTGTCTCACGGCTCTTCGTAGGACACTGATTAGACATGTGGCCAAGATTGCCACACTCATAGCACTTCACTTGGCTCATGTTACTAGGACCGGCACCAAGAACCCCTTTGCCCTTGTTCTCCCTAGGCCTAGGCGGAATGGTCGCCTGTGCCTTAAGTTGACTACCAATATTAGGTCTAGTTCCCTGGGAACTAGATCTAGCACTGGAGTCTCGGGACTCAAAACGACGAACGACAGGAGCCTTCAAATATTGCTCTAACTCCTGCACGACTTGATATGCTTCATCCAAGTCCATTAAGGGCCGAGTCATAAGCTTGCGCTGAAGATTCGCACAAAGGCCCATCTTGAAAACGCGGAGAGCGTTACTGGGTCTTCTCGGATATCACATAGCATCATATACTATTCAAATTAGCGATGTAGTTAGCGACAGACATTGACCCTGGCGTAAGGATTGCCATTGGTCAAGGAGCTTCTGACGGTATGAGAGAGGAAGGTACTTCTCCTTCACTTCTCTTTCATCTCATACCAATGTGTGATAGGGGCTCTACCAACTCTCTCTATCCTACGCTCGGTGTTGGTCCAGAAGAGCTTGGCTTGACCCACAAGCTTCATCTTAGCAAACGCATTTGACGGTTTTCCGACATGCCATACCACTCAAAGTAGTGGTCCATGTCAGCAACCCAGTCAAGGAATGCTTTGGGATCCAAGCGCCCATCAAAACTCGGGGCCTCAACTCTCCACTCTTCATCGCACGCTCATCTGGGTCATAGCGGTCTTGATGATCACTTGTGGCTCGTGCCTCTTGTACCACACCACGACCATTACCACGATCTCTATCCTCACTACCACCACGTGTGACAGCGCGTTCTTCAATGATTCCTCTCACTTGGGAGTGCGCATCATCCCCTACAGCGGGGTTTTCCTTTTGGGACGCCTCTAGTTGCTCGACCTTAGTTATGGTAGTGAATTTTGGTTTTCAAGGCTGGCAAACTTATGCTTTTGACCCGCTTCTAGGGCGGTTATCTTTTGTATCAATTGAGCAAGTTGCTCAGATAACTGCTCGTTATTCATGGTAGGTTGAAGTTCGAAACCTCTACCTCTTCTCGTGGGCATACAATGAAGACTTGACCAAACTAACTCTACCCAACTAGACTACTAGGTGTTATGACTTTCAAGATGAATGCGATGAATGAAAACTACTATGAACTGACACAATTAAGTTGAAACAGGAAACAACTCAAATCTGGAAAATTTTCAGATTAGGAACTTTCTAAAATTAAAACTTTCTAAATCTGGAAACTTTCTAAATCTGAAAATCTGGAAATCTGGAAAGTTTCTAAAATTGAAAAGTTTCTAAATCTGGAAATCTGGAAAGTTTCTAAAATTGAAAACTTTCTAAATCTGAAACTTTCTAAATTAAGTTTCTAAATTAAACCTAAAAATCAAAACCCTAATTTGATAACTCGATCTAGACAAAAAAACCATGCAAGCCTAGGCTTTGATACCAAATTTGACGCAGGACAACCCTAATTATGATGCATGCTCATGAACATAATTAAATATCGGAAATAAAAGGAATAAATGATCTAAAATTCTAGCAGTAATCATCATAACTGAGAAAATCATAAAGGAAACATGCAATGGAGTGGGCCATCACCACAACCATGGAGTATGGAGTTCAATTACTACTTAGGTTGGATCCGGCGAGGGATGAGACCTCTCGATCTTGCATGGTCACATCCAATCGATCAATGAAGATCACCAGTCCGAAGAACCAAGAAGTTTCTCGGATTAGGGATTTGAGAATTTGGGGGTTCAGGGTTTAGATCGGTTCTCAAGATTTTGATCGAAGAAGGATTAACCAAAACTGGAAAATAGAAGGAAGAAAATTATTACCTTGAAGAAGTTGGAGGGGCACAAGAAGAAATTAGAAGAGGAAGATCAAGGGAAGAGAAGAAGCACCATTAGAGAGAAGAGAGGAAGGAGGCAACCAAAGGGTTTGCTTTTCATTAATCAATAGTTGAAATTCGGATTTAGGGCTTTAGCCCACTTAAATAAGCAAATAAAGACATAAAATTACTAAAATACCCCTAAAATAAGTAAATAAAGACATAAACTTACTAAAATACTCCTAGAATAAGTAAATAAAGACATAAACTTACTAAAATACCCCTAACTAAGCAAAAACGCGCAAATAACATAAGTACGGGAAAGTTCGGGCGCTCGGTCTTCTTTCTCCAATCTTCCTTCACATGTGTCTTCCCTGAGTGGGGTCTTCTATATGTCTAATCACATGTGAAAGGTCTTCAGCTCCTCAATAGTCGCCTATCCACAAAGACAACACTTGTGGTTGACGCTTTCTTCGTTGGTACACCTTGAATGCGCTTGTGTCCGCATCAAATACACACCATCTCTGTTATATTTTATTAATGCATTGATTGAAACTAGCCTTTTTTGTACTTGTTATGGATGAATTAACTGTTAGTTTTAAGGATGAGGCCCCTTGGTATATGTTCTTTGTGGATAACTTGGTATTGGCTGACAAGACTCAAGAGGGGGAAATGCTACTTGGACTTGGAGGTTTGGACGAAGACTTGCATCTAGAAGCTTAAAAATTATCAGAACTTGAGACGGATTATTTGTAATGCTACTTTCATAGCAATAATTATAGAGGTGAGGTTTGAATGAAGATTTTAGGGTGTAGAGGCTCAAAAAATAGCATGACCAAGATGATGTATTTTGAATGCAACTTTTGTAGGAATAGTTATAAAGTGGCGCTCTAGTTAAAATCAATGGTTAGAAAGTGATTTGTTTCATTATTCAAAAGGATGGAAAGATGGATGATGATACTTCCAGTAGAATAGGTTGTAGTACCCCGAATCCAGAAACCGGAAATGTTACTTTCTGACTCCTGAATCCGGTGCTGACAGGGGTAATTTTTATTTTGTTAATATCTTTTTTGGTGCAATGGATGGATGTGTGACGGAACTAAGAATGAGGTCATCTAAAGTAGCCAAGGATAGTCAAAAAAGAGAATGATGGAGATTGGATCAAGATGGTATGGCCATTTGCAACTAAGACTAGTGACGGCTTTGGTAAGAAGGGGAACATTGGGGGATGAGAGGAAGACCTAAACGGATATGGATGGAGGTGAGAAGGGATATGAAGAGTTGTTCACTTACCAAAGGTCAGGCCTTAAAAATGATTGGTGAACTGTGATTATTTAAGCTTTTGTGCGGAGGGAACATTGATTAATTTTTAAGGCCCTGAAAAGGGAATGAGAGGAATGCCTAAAAGGACTTGGATGGAGGTAATGACTAGTGAGAAAGGGTATGAAGGGTTGCTCAGTCATGATAGTGCCTTAGTGTGACTGGAGAAATTGGATTCTTAAAGCCAACCCCAAATGGCTGGGACAAGGCTATGATCGTGGTGGTGATGATGATTTGTTAAAAAACCATAGAAATTATGACTTCAACCATTGATATCTTTTTGTTATTTGTTGTCAGTATTTTGTGCCACTCACTGATTAGATTTTTTAGGAAGAGATTTTGTAGATTGAGAGATCAAAGATAAAAGAGGGAAGATGTGGAGAAGAAAAGAAAGATATTTGCAGGGAAAAGGGAAGAGTATTCGATAGTCTCTGCCCCTTCACAATCTCCTATTTATAGAATAGGTTGTTACAACTGATAGGCTTAACACGTAAAAAAAACACTGATTTCAATCATCTGGGAGCTGCTGAATATGGCATACAAATCTTTAAAAAAAAAAAAAAAAAAACGTTCCATATACTTGAGTATTTAAAATACTAAAATTTGAAAATTGTAGTATTAGGCAGGTGTGCTTTGATTAATTCATGTAGATTAAAGTTCTGGATAACACCATCCTATTTCAGTGATATGATGTGAAATCTGAACTGCGCCACTTTACGGCCTTGGTTTTGGCTGATATGAGAAGTGCATCTGATCTCATCCTTCAAATACCACTAAATGTAACAAGAAACGTGCATCCAAATTGCAAAGTAGATATGATGCAGGACATGAAAATTAGATATGATGTGCAAAATTTCAGGCTTTTGGTCATAATAAATTAGAAACAATCACAATAATTCTACATCCCACGTAAAGTCAAGCATTCAACAAAGGGAATCTACGAGGGTCCAAACCTACACATGTTAGGGCTGAATCAATTAAAAATTATAAACCAAACAATGCTCAAAGGATAGTAGGTTCATCCACACATGCAAAAGATTATTTTCCAATCCAAGGGATTCTCACGTTTCAATTCGGGAAGACCTAGGATTTCAAAAGTGGAATAGAACTTATGGATTTAAGATGATCTAGGGTTAGGGTTATGGAAACAAGACGAAAGATGAGTGAAATAGAGACGAGAGGGAACCTATGATCAGCCCGCACGTGTGGACAGCAAACCGGTCTGACGCACGTGCATGAATGGCGGCCCGCACGTGTGTGGGGCCTACGAATCTGGAATTGGCCAGCTAGGGCCTGGTCGGCCAGAGATGGGCTACCTTCCCTCCAAATTTTAGGCCAAACGGATGATCGGTTTGAACACGGTACTCCGCAGAAGTTTCAGTCCTCCTACAGGGCCAAATTCTGGAAATCTGCTGTAGGGAAAAGATTAGCTGTTAACGTTGGTGGATTTAATGAGGGGATGACTGTAGTAGATGAGGAATATGGAGGGTAGGAGATGGGGGCGATTTGAGAGGGGTGTGGCTTCGCACCACGATAGTTAGCCCTTCGAAGAAGGGAGAGTTTCGCACCCAATTGGATTTCCACAACTCATGGAATTAGAGAAGCAGGAAAACGTAGAATTTTATTCATAATATTCAATGAGGAAAAAAAGACTACAAGGGGTGCCTATTTATAATAAAATCGTATACTCCAAAACTCGCGCCATGTGCGCACCCTATTACTTGGAGACGAAGTAATAAAAAATAACAACTTATCAAAACAATCTAAACCGTCAATGATATTTCTAATAATAATAATAAGCAAAACCCAAAGTACTAGATTATTTAGAATAGTGGGCCACGATCATGAGAACCCATGGTAGGATTCACATGACAATCGGGTCCACTCCAATGAACCAAAACGCAGTCTTCTAACTAGGAGGCCTTCCCTGGACGTCGTCATCGATCCAGATCGATGGTGGGGCCCTCCTCCTTGTGTACGTGCGTAGAGGGGGCGTGCGTGTGTGCGTGATGTCCCCATCAAGACAATTCCTAGTGAACTCCAAATACTAAAATTTGAAAATTGTAGTATTAGGCAGGTATGCTCTGATTAATTCATGTAGATTAAAGTTCTGGATAACACCACCCTATTTCAGTGATATGATGTGAAATCTGAACTGTGCCAGTTTACAGCCTTGGTTTTGGCTGATATGAGAAGTGCATCTTGGCACAAATCTTGGTCAGCGGCTGTGGCCACTTACTCCAAATATTTGATGGGAATTGAGAAAGTTAACTAGGAATTGTCTACTTTGCAATTTGGATGCACGTTTGTTGTTACATTTAGTGGTATTTGAAGGACGAGATCAGATGCAACACCTTGGTAGGTCTTTGGCTCGAGTCAAGCATCATGGTTTTGGTCTCCTTGAAATTGCTTTTGCCACAGTAGAGTCAGTATCAATTCATAGCTCGCAATGCAGTGTAGGGCCTGTTTGATTTTCCATGATTCATGTAAATCATGGTAAATAAGTAATTATTACCTTTTCACCTTGTTTGAAATTCTGAGAGTAATTCCACCTCGAAAATCGATACAAAAGTGTGTACTTAAATCTGTGGACCCCACCGTAATGTATATGATATATCCCCAACGTCCATCTATTTTATTTGAATGACATGAGCTGAAAAGTGAGGCAGATCCAATGCTCTAATGGCCCACATGAAAGGAAACAATGGCCTTAATTTGTCCATTGTTAAAAGTTGTTTCCTTCACTGGGTCCACATTGAGTTATATATATATATATATTATATATATATATATATATATATATATAAAATCATCTAACCCGTTCATTACATAGACATGGATAAGGGGAAAACACAAATATCAGCTTAATTCAAAACTTTTTAAGGGCCCTAAGAAGTTTTTAATGGTAGCCGTTCGATTCCCGCTGTTTCCTTTGGTGTGGTCTACTTGAGCTTTAGATCTGCCTCATTTTTTGGCTCATGCCATAAATTCAGCTGACATAACAAATGAGCGGTGTGGATAAGTCACATACATCATGACGGGCTCACATTGATTTCATAAAATTTTCGATTCAGTTGTTAAAAAAGCAAGTTGTCACATCTGCATTTGGAAAGATGCAGTAATTACTAAATGCAGTAATTACCTAGGTAAATAATTATTACCTATTTACATGGTAATTACAATTGAGCAGAAAAATCAAAACAGGCCCTTAGTAGGAGAATCCGAGATGCATGATAGACTGTTATTTTGCATGTTTCAAGGAACATGGTGTTAAAAAAATTGTAGGCAAAGGGTCTGTTTGCATAGGCCAAAGCAAATTTTTTTTTTGAAAGACAATTTTTTACAATGTGGCACCTAGTCATTGATTTTCTTGCCAAGAAGTGTCCTGGAAGGTCCGTTAGTTCCATCTTGCTGCTAGAAGAGATAAATTGTTGAGTTTTGGTTCTTTGTGCTAAACAACCGAGAAAAAAATTCTTAATTGGAGGCTGATCCCTTTTGCTGTCTGATGGACAATTTGGAAAGAAAGAAATGCTAGAATCTTTGAAGACAAAGTAGCCCCAGTGGACTCTGTAGTTTGTCGCGCCGTCCTCCAAGTGGAGTGGGCGTTGGCTTTACTAGTGTTTGATGGGATCTCATTCCAATCGCTTTTGAGGGATTGGGAAAGTTTTTATTGGATTGAAGCCACTTAATCTTTGTTTTTTGTTGGTCATTAGTTTGGTGGGTCTTTTTTGTTGCCTTTTGCACCTTCAGTTCTCTTCTTCTTTCTTTCTGTTTTTTGTTTCCTTCGCAGGTTGGGGTGATGAGAGGATCACCACTACACCTCTTTTGGAGTTTCTTTGTGTAGCCTTTCTTGCTTTTAGCTTAATGAATTTGTCATCTTTACAAAAAAAAGAGTCTTAACTGGAGGTTTTGTCAGTACTAATTGGAGAGAGAACACTCTGCAATCCATATCTGTTATTGCAATGAAGTGGCACCCAAAAGTTTTCACCTTTTCTCCATATGAACTGTATGTATTAAATTTCTCACAGCCATCTCGAGAAGCCATGGCATTTTACAGCACATTACCTATTGATTGTCGCTGAGGTTTTAGTAGTAGTGGTTTGTTGGTTGTATTTCCATGTCATTGATGACTGATTGATACTTGCAGAACAACTGATTATGCTGGAAAGGAGTGTGGCAAAGATTATAACACAGACACACACACACACACACACACACACATCTTTTTCTCTTGAAGTTTTCCTTGTTTGTTCTAGATCCTTATGTTTCCTTTTTTTTTGGGGGGGTTTTGTAGATTGTGGCTTTGAACCATTTGAAGAATGTATTTGGCTTAGGAAAACGTGAGGCTGAAACCATCATGTTAGAAGTCACCTCAAAGGTCTACCGCAAGCGGCTTTCACAGGTTGTTTCTAGTGGTGATTTGGAAGCTGCCACCAGCAAAGCTGCTTTCCTTCAAAATCTCTGCGATGAACTGCACTTCGATCCGCAGAAGGCGAGTGAGATACATGAAGGTATTAAGCAACCTTTTCTTATTTATTTATTTTGTTGGTTTTGACATTGATTCAATAATATCATTATCTTTTCTTTTTTAATCTTTAAAAAAATATCATTATCTTTTTTTTTTTTTTTTAGATCTATTTTTTAGGTTGCCATTTATCCTTCTTGATTAATTTTGGTTAATCTTCATCCTCATGATTTGGCATCATATGAGGTGACTAGCACACTGAAAATTTCTTTTATGTGGTGGTATATAAAAAATATATGTTGGTCATTAATAGATATTTTCATCCCTATCCAATCTGCTTTTCCTTTTGATCAACAATCTTAGGAAAAGAGAGATGGTCTTTCTGAATGTATTTGAATCATGTGTCTTTGGGATGTCAAGTTGCCGGACCATTTATTCTTACATCGTGTCTTTGGTAGAGCCAGTCGGGAGACTTATTTGGTCATTTTTGTTTATTTTGGGTCATTCTTCCATTTGATTGGCCTCTTTTTCGGGTTTGGCATGAAGGCTACCATGACCCTAAAGGCATAGTTGTCTGGCCTCTTTTCCTATTGGCAGGTTCGTGGTAGATGTGGGTGGAGGAACAATAGGTCTTTTTACAATTGATCTAGTCCCGAAGATGTGTTTAGGAGACTAAGGCCGTGTTCGTTAACGCTGAATTTTTGCACTTAACGCAGAATGGGGAAAATTTTCCGTGTTTAGTGGTGTTTGTTAATGCGTTGTTAACGCGAAAGATGGAAAGCGCTAAGTGGTTTTTCACTGAATTCTTTCCGTGATAGGAGTCTGGCTTAATGGTGAACGCGGAATGCGCTCCGAGATTTTTCATTAAACAAAAATTTTTTGCTTCCAAAAGTACCCCTTTTCAAGGTATTAAATTGTTTGCGCAATACAAAATCAACCTTTAACCTGTGAAACTTCTTTATGCCCCACCATGATTTATGTGTTTGATCCACACCGTCCATCAACTTTTTCAGATAATTTAAGGTGTAATCCAATAAAAGAAGCAGGTCCAATGATTAATTGGACCATAAGGTGGGGATTAAACGTCCCACGTTAAAAACTTCTTGAGAGTTGGAGAAGTTTTGGATCAAGCTGATATTTGTGTTTTCACTTCATCCATGTCTACATGACCTAATGAATAGGTTGGATGGTAAAAAAACATCACAGTGGACCTGTGAATTTTTTAATGGTGAAAATCATCATCCATTGCCTCATTTTTGTGTTCATGCCTTAAAATAATCTGAGAAAAGGGATTGACAGTTTGAATGTACAGATACATCACGGTGGGCCCGCCCACAGAACTGCCCGTTCGGAGCAGGGACGGGCGGGGGTAGTACGCAATCCGCGTCCTCGCGGAAGGCTCTGGCATGAAGTTCCTGGGCTGGGAACTTTGGTGGGGCCTACCGTGATGTTTGTGAGAAATCCACCCCGTCCATCCGTTTTTTGATATCATTTTAGGACTTGAGAGAAAAATTGAGAAGGATCCAAGATTCAAGTGGGCCACAATAAAGGAAAATGTGTACAGGGAAATTCCTGGCGTTGAAACGTTCCTGGCGTAGACAGTGATGTTTATATGCCATCTATACCGTTTATAATGTCATTCATACTGGGATGAAATGAAAATAAAAATATTATCCTGATTCAAAGCTTCTGTGGCCACACAATTATTTCAACTGTTGACGTTCAATACTCAAATTTGTGGCCCACCTGAGTATCAGATACGGTTCATTTTTGTCCTTATGTCCTAAAATAAACTCACAAAAAGGATGAATGGAGTGGATTTCTCACAAACATCACGGTAGGCCCCACCTAAGTTCCCAGTGCAGTAACTTCATGCGAGAGCCTTCCGCGAGGAATCCCCGTCCGAGTCAGGGACGAGATTGGGAAGCGGATTGGCTGGTGTATTGACGTAAGCAAGTTATGTGGGTCCCATCATGATGTTTTTGTTATATTCAAACCGTCCATCCATTTTGCGAGCTCGTCGTAAGACTTGAGTTGAAAAATAAGATATATATAAAGATAAACTGGACTACACTGCAAAAAGCAATAGGGGATTGAACATGTACCATTGAAACCCTTTTGGGGTCACAGAAGTTTCGGATCAATACGAAATTTGTTTTTCCTCTTCATCAAGATATTTTTGACCTTATGAATACATTAGATGGAAAATAAATGTTATAGTGGGCCTGTGAATTTTTTTAACGGTGAAAATCATTATCCCACTGTTATTTTTGGTGTGGTCCATTTGAGTTTTGGATATGATTCATTTTTTGGACAATGCTCTAAAATAATCTTGAAAAATTTATGAACGGTGCGGATATTATAAATACATTATCGTAGGGCCCATGTAACTTTGATCTCCTTTGAACCCTTCGCACATGGCGGACCTCGAGGAACGTCTTTGCATGACACCTATCCACGTATCAACCAATTGGCTACTCCCCCAGCCACTAGCCTGGTGGGTGATGGTCAGTGCTATGAGGCCCCATGATGTATGTGTTTCATCCATTCAGTTCATTTATTTTTTACATAACATTTTATATCTCCATCCCAAAAAATTCCACCACACTTATACATACAAATCATTAATTTGCAATATGTATTCATGAATAATGATATTTTAATTTTCTATTAAGTATTTTATAGTTTATTTGAATTAAATAAAATAATTTCATTTTCATTTAATAAAAAATAATTTCTTAATAATGTAAAATATTTCCAAAGAGGAGATAGGGGCAAATGTGTCAAATCAACATATTTCAGACAATTCATATGTTTGTTAACAAACAGAGTGTTTCAAATTCAGTACTTAATTTTCAGACTTCAGCCATAATTACCAAACAAGTTTTTTGACTTCAGATTCAGGCTTTAGACTTCAGATTTAACAAACGGGGCCTGAGTTGTCTTTGATGGCATGAGCTAAATCTTTTGTTTCTAATTGCTTAGAGACAATGTTCAAAATATCGTTATCGTTACATGTATTAGAGAGTTGGGACATGGAAACATGTATTGATATCATGGATAATATCACAGATTGTGGGGGAATGTATCATTGTCTGAGGGCAGCGTTAGGAAAAATGTGGAACTTTAGCAGATGTTAAAAGATGCATGACTACACGCTTAGGCCTCAAAATATTATTAAAAAAATGATTATACATAATTTGTTTACATTGTATTGGGGCCCACGCTATGCATTGTCGGACAAAATTATTAATTTATGAATATGATTTTAATGCACTAATAAGAAATAATGCAATAATTGAATATATGTAATGCACCTGCTTAACATAAGCCTGGGCAGCTTACCATCACTCTGTTTTCCTCATTCCTTTTGCTAGTAAAATTATTGTTACTTCTCAAAAAAAAGAAGAAGAAAAAAATAAATTTAAAAAAAAAAAATAGAGAGAGAAAAAAGAAAAAGGAATTGCCTTCCGAGTAATGATATATTTTATTGTCCGTTCAGAAATTTATCGACAAAAGCTTCAGCAGTCTGTAGCTGATGGGGAGTTGAGTGATGAAGATGTTGCTGTTTTACTTCGTTTGCGAGTTATGCTTTGTATTCCTCAGGAAACTGTTGATGCAGCACATGCAGATGTCTGTGGCCGGTTGTTTGAGAAGGTGAATCATGCTTCTTCAATGGGTTTATTTAGTTTTTTTTTTTTTTTTTTTTCAAAAATTCTTGGCTTCATGGTATGCATTGCTCCACTGGAACTCTATACAAGTCTCTTTTTCCATTATGCAACAGATGGATCAAGGTAACTGACATGTTTTCTGACATTCATGTCACATTAGAATCAAGTTAAAAGGCAGAAAGGAGTCACAGGACATTTGATTGAGACAGCATCAAATTCCTCATTAAAGGATCAGATTGTGAACAATATGTTATTACTATTGCTGTTACTCTTCTATTATTGTAATAATCTAGAAATGGTTGATCTCATACCATATCTACATGATTGAAATTTTAATTTACCAACAAATTCTGCAAATATTAAGCATCTTTCATCTGAGGTTGTATGTATTTATTGATGGATTCCCCTTGAGCAAGGCCACTTGTTTTATTTATTATTTTTTGGCTTGATAGTGATTCTTTTAGTAGTTCTTTTCAGGTTGTTAAGGATGCAATTGCGGCAGGTGTAGAGGGATATGATGCTGATGTCAGAGCCTCTGTTAGGAAGGCATCAAAAGGCTTGCGCCTGAAAAGGGATGCTGCTATGACCATAGCTAGCAAGGCGGTGTGTATTCTCTTCAGTCTCATCATATACACACCATGCAACATGCATAGTCATTTTCATTTTATTAGTTTTAGGGTGTGTTTAGACATGCCCTTTTTTAAGATGTTGGCGAGGTCACCCAATTCTTTTGCACTGCTTCTGGGGTGGCACAGCCAAAAGAAATGGCGGTTAAGTTGGCTTCCGTTTCTCCACCTTTCCCATCCAAAATGGATATCCATGCTTTAGGGAGATCTGAAATGCTTGTGCTACTGGTTTTCATGGAAAGGAGTTCTTGTCCCCCCCCCGAGTCATGCAAACATCCTCTTACATTGGATACATGATGGTATAACACGTCAAAGCCAAGCAAACAGATTGTGCTATTCTATGTTTTCACCGCCATATCTCCTGTGCAGGTTCGCATGATGTTTATGAACTATATAAAACGATCTAGGGCAGCGGGTAGCCGAATTGAGGCTGCAAAAGAACTGAAGAAGATGATAGCATTCAACACTTTGGTGGTCACCGAATTAATAGCAGATATCAAAGGAGAGTCCACTGTTACAACCTCTAAGCCAATAGATGTTGAACCCGAAAAAACCGAGGAAGATGAGTGGGAGTCCCTCCAGACTTTAAGAAAGACCAGACCCAGTAAGGAGCTCGAAGCCAAGCTAGGAAGGCCTGGTCAGACTGAAATAACTCTTAAGGATGACCTCCCAGAACGGGACAGGACCGACCTATATAGGACCTACTTGCTATTCTGCCTCCAAGGCGAGGTTACGGTTGTGCCGTTTGGGGCGCAGATCACCACGAAGAAGGACAATTCGGAATACCTGCTTCTAAACCAGCTAGGCGGCATCCTCGGGCTGACTGGTAAAGAGATTGTGGATGTTCACCGGAGCTTGGCTGAGCAGGCTTTCAAGCAACAGGCTCAGGTCATTTTAGCCGACGGGCAGATAACAAAAGCCAGGATGGAGCAGCTCAATGAGGTGCAAAAGCAGGTGGGCCTTCCGGCAGAGGCTGCACAACAGGTTATAAAGAGTATAACAACATCAAAGCTGCAAGCCACGATTGAAACAGCTGTGAGCCAAGGGAGGATGAGTGCAAAGCAGATCCGGGAACTGAAGGAAGTGGGTGTGGATGTGAGCGGCATGATCTCGGAAAGGCTACGTGAGGAGATCTTCAAGAAAACTGTGACTGAGTTCTTCTCGTCAGGTACTGGAGAGTTCGATGAAGCAGAGATTTATGAGCGCATCCCGTCGGATCTGAGCATTAATGTGGAGAAGGTCAGAGGGGTTGTTCACGAGCTTGCTAAGAACAGGATATCCGAATCATTGGTTCAAGCTGTGGCGTTGCTGCGTCAGAGGAAACCTGCAGAAGTGGTATGTTTTCAGCTATGCTATTTTGATCTTTATTGCTCAGATGAGACTGCATTTGGATGTTCAATAAAATCAAATTGCAAATTGTTTCAATATGGTTAAAAGAGTAAATGGCCATTCTGGGGCGAGCCCTGACCAACTACAGTCGTAGTGACGGACGGACCCCAAATTGCAATATCTATCGTTTTGAGTCCAACTTGAGAAACAAGGAATTTTAATTTGGGTTTTGGCTGTCACTATGAATTCAAGTCCCCAACCCGACTAGACATTTCCTCTTTTAGGGTGTGCTTGGTTGCTCCAAATATCCATGAAATTTGATGATATTTAATATCATGAAAATTTCATGATATTTGGTGTATCCAAACTGACAAATTTGTTCTGACATCCAAGTGCACCCTACATTCTTCCATACCAAAATAATTTTGCCATGTGAAAACAATGGGGACTACTATGTCTCTATGTACGTATGCATGCACTGTACATGCATGTCTTTCTGTATGTATGTAGGTACTTTTTTTTTTTTTTTGGTAGGAGACCATTGCTTAGAAAAGAAAAGCAATAGGAGGAAATCATTTTTTTTTTTTTTTTGGAAATCTAAGCTGACCATGGAACTGCAAATCTGTGCTGGATTCGAATCAAATTCAAATTGGACAGATTAGCACAAACGTCGATACGACCGTTCATTGGTTGGGTGCCTCTGTGGACATGATTCCTGCAAATTATGAAATGGATGATCCCATTGTCTGATTGGTGGATTTTTTTTCCCGTTTGTGCTGACTGTTGCAAATATTCTTTTCTACCATCAGTTCATGGTTCTCAGATCAGATGGCTAATAATATTCACTGATTAGTGAGATAATTCTCCTTGGCTGATCTGTAGTGGGACCCATCCGTTGAACAGTTTGCATCATGAATCTCTCAGGAACATTCTGTTTGCTTGTGTGAACCATGGTGCATGTTGCACAGAATAGGTCATTTTCTAGCATTGAGCCAAGTGTCGTAAAACAAAGGCAATATCAGCAGATGAGCTGGGCTTCCTTTTGTTGCAGGTATCCTCTCTTAATGACATGCTAGCATGCGACAAGGCGGTGCCATCTGAGCCGTTGTCGTGGCAAGTCCCGGAGGAGCTCGTAGATCTCTTCTTAGTCTACATGAAGAATGACCCACCATCCGAGAAGCTCTCCCGCCTGCAATACCTGCTCAGCGTCAGCCACTCAACCTGGAGGAGTTGCAAAAGAGGCTAGAGAAGGGAGAACTTCCCAATGGCGACGAAGAGGAAGCATTTGTATTTTAGGCCGAAATTTTGTTAGTTTTTAGTGGGTGCACTAGTCATATAATTTTTTTTTTTTTTCATAGAATTCTTGGATGGATTTGCAGGCTTAAAAAGTCATTCGGGACTGAGGCGGAGGATCTGGTTCCCCTCCCCCGATAATATCTTTGTGATGCATAGAAACAATGGGAAGATGATAATGGTCTGCCTTTTGAATTGGTTGCAGAAGCTGGATTGCAATAGCAGCAGCAATATAGGGCAGATTCTTGCTATCTGAGGGCAATTTGGAGGTGATAGGCTGAAAGCGTAGACCAGATTCTTGCATTATGAGGGCAATTTGGAGGTGATAGCCTGAAAGTGTAGACCAGATGATTCCTGAGTTTCCCAGGAACCGAGACTAGGGTGTTTTACTTGGTGGGCCATTCCACAGAAATCTTCACTGATTAGATATCTCTGGTGTGTGGCCCGCACAAAATGGGCGGTACTGACATTTTAAATGGATGAATACTCATTTTCAAACAAGTAGAACATCCATTTTTTCTAGATTTCGTTCACTTTGGGGCAACATCATCTCTATGGTGGGGTCGGATACTCTGGCCTGAAAATCAGTTGGGGCTGTAAATGATGGGTTGAACCCCAGCCCATGGGCTAAATGGCTTTATGGACTAGCAATAGCTTGCAGACGCCCTTGCCTGACGATCCCAGCCCTGATGAACGCGGATTGCGTCCTACCCCCACCTGTCTTCAGCTGGGAACGGACAGGAGCTTTGAGTGGCGACTGTGATGTATGGGTTTGCTCTATACCGTCAATTCATTTTATGGTGCCTGAGCATTGTACATTTTCATTCTCATATCAGGCTACTTGTGGTCTGGCTGAGGACAAGTGGATTTTTAAATTGTTTACAAGTGGTGCCCATAATTCAGTGATCCAGACCATTAGCGCGTGGTGCTCCCAACTGCGAATTGGATTGACCCATTCCTTGAAAAGCTGGCAATTAAAGGCTTGGGGCAAATTCATTTCATGCTGAGTCGAGTTCAGTAGGGTAGTTTGGGGCAAATTCATTGAGTTTTTTTATCATGAAGGTAAGGTAAAAGTTAGTGTATTATTGTCATTTTCATTATGTTGATGTGTGAAGAATAAACTCATTTAGAAATAAATAAAATAAATAAATTTTATATGGAATAATGGCATTTAACTTCTCTTCGCGTCAACATGTTTTTTTTATAAATATTCTATGGAACAATGACGTGCTTCCATGGATCTGCCTTTCATGCTATACAATTGCTTATTTTGGTTTGTTTTCTTTCTTCCTTTTTTACATTTTCATTTCATTTTGATTTTTTTTTTACCCGTTTTTCTTCTTCTTCTTCTGGGTAAATCTGTAGTCTGTTTTCTTTTGTTAATTGAAAGAGTGGTCATTCTGATCATCGAATCAGGTATAAGACCGAGAATGGTCAAAAGCTTGAGCCACTCGAAGGGGGGGAAGGCGCTCAATGATTTTCTAGATTTGAAAGGTTCATTATTTTTCTTGTTTGAATTGGAAGCTTGTAGCAGACCCTTGAGTTTTTTTTTTTTTTTTTTTTTTTTTTTTTTTTTTTTTTTTTTTTTTTTAAGGCAATGCTTGACAGACATTTTCAGACACATCATCAATGCTATGAGAAAAAGAAAATCCTTGATTGGTGATTGGTCTCTCTCTCTCTCTCTCTCTCTCTCTCTCTCTCTCTCTCTCTCTCTATATATATATATATATATATATATCTATATATATATATATATATATATATATATCTTTTTCCTTTTTCTTTTGTGGGGTGGGTTAATATATGAAAAGAGTACACTTATGTGTCTGAAACTGGCATATGTGACTGTGTCAAGTGAAAAGTGGGTAGATTTCAGCCATTGCTTTAAACATCTTCAATTAGTCTAGATAATGGTGGATGGAATCCCATAAAGTCACTTGAGTTCTGCATTGTAGAGAACATTCGTGCATTTTTCCACATAAGGCCTCTCCTTTTGGGAGAGAATTGTAGAACTTTTGTACCTGTGGTAACTTTGGATTCAAGTATGGTGCTTCTGAAATTCGCAGAGAATAAGAGAGAGCAATACAGTTTCAACAAGGTTTTCCATCTGGGGTCTTTACAAGGTGCTCAAAATCAGTATGTTAGATAGTTTCCATTTCTCTGTTGTGAAGTTGGATTCGTTCTTGAAAACTTTTAGATGATTTTTTTTTTTTACCCCAAAGTTGAGCCAGTGATCAAATCTGCCTTTGATGGTTACAATGCCTGCATCTTCGCATACGGACAGATAGGCACTGAAAAATGGGTGGAAAGGTGTAGTTGCCCATGGATGAAAACTTAAGGGTTTATTTG
>JAJHSJ010000003.1:2584842-2657578 GCA_021015155.1 Magnolia officinalis
AATTCAGCTGACATAACAAATGAGCGGTGTGGATAAGTCACATACATCATGACGGGCCTCACATTGATTTCATAAAATTTTCGATTCAGTTGTTAAAAAAGCAAGTTGTCACATCTGCATTTGGAAAGATGCAGTAATTACTAAATGCAGTAATTACCTAGGTAAATAATTATTACCTATTTACATGGTAATTACAATTGAGCAGAAAAATCAAAACAGGCCCTTAGTAGGAGAATCCGAGATGCATGATAGACTGTTTATTTTGCATGTTTCAAGGAACATGGTGTTAAAAAAATGTAGGCAAAGGGTCTGTTTGCATAGGCCAAAGCAAATTTTTTTTTGAAAGACAATTTTTTACAATGTGGCACCTAGTCATTGATTTTCTTGCCAAGAAGTGTCCTGGAAGGTCCGTTAGTTCCATCTTGCTGCTAGAAGAGATAAAATGTTGAGTTTTGGTTCTTTGTGCTAAACAACGAGAAAAAAATTCTTAATTGGAGGCTGATCCCTTTTGCTGTCTGATGGACAATTTGGAAAGAAAGAAATGCTAGAATCTTTGAAGACAAAGTAGCCCAGTGGACTCTGTAGTTGTCGCGCCGTCCTCCAAGTGGAGTGGGCGTTGGCTTTACTAGTGTTGATGGGATCTCATTCCAATCGCTTTTGAGGGATTGGGAAAGTTTTTATTGGATTGAAGCCACTTTAATCTTTGTTTTTTTTGGTCATTAGTTTGGTGGGTCTTTTTTGTTGCTTTTGCACCTTCAGTTCTCTTCTTCTTTCTTCTGTTTTTGTTTCCTTCGCAGGTTGGGGTGATGAGAGGATCACCACTACACCTCTTTTGGAGTTTCTTTGTGTAGCTTTCTTGCTTTTAGCTTAATGAATTTGTCATCTTTACAAAAAAAAGAGTCTAACTGGAGGTTTTGTCAGTACTTATTGGAGAGAGAACACTCTGCAATCCATATCTGTTATTGCAATGAAGTGGCACCCAAAAGTTTTCACCTTTTCTCCATATGAACTGTATGTATTAAATTTCTCACAGCCATCTCGAGAAGCCATGGCATTTTACAGCACATTACCTATTGATTGTCGCTGAGGTTTTAGTAGTAGTGGTTTGTTGGTTGTATTTCCATGTCATTGATGACTGATTGATACTTGCAGAACAACTGATTATGCTGGAAAGGAGTGTGGCAAAGATTATAACACAGACACACACACACACACATCTTTTTCTCTTGAAGTTTTCCTTGTTTGTTCTAGATCCTTATGTTTCCTTTTTTTTTGGGGGGTTTTGTAGATTGTGGCTTTGAACCATTTGAAGAATGTATTTGGCTTAGGAAAACGTGAGGCTGAAACCATCATGTTAGAAGTCACCTCAAAGGTCTACCGCAAGCGGCTTTCACAGGTTGTTTCTAGTGGTGATTTGGAAGCTGCCACCTCCAGCAAAGCTGCTTTCCTTCAAAATCTCTGCGATGAACTGCACTTCGATCCGCAGAAGGCGAGTGAGATACATGAAGGTATTAAGCAACCTTTTCTTATTTATTTATTTTGTTGATTTTGACATTGATTCAATAATATCATTATCTTTTCTTTTTTATCTTTAAAAAAATATCATTATTTTTTTTTTTTTTTTTTTTAGATCTATTTTTAGGTTGCCATTTATCCTTCTTGATTAATTTTGGTTAATCTTCATCCTCATGATTTGGTCATCATATGAGGTGACTAGCACACTGAAAATTTCTTTTATATGGTGGTATATAAAAAATATATGTTGGTCATTAATAGATATTTTCATCCCTATCCAATCTGCTTTTCCTTTTGATCAACAATCTTAGGAAAAGAGAGATGGTCTTTCTGAATGTATTTGAATCATGTGTCTTTGGGATGTCAAGTTGCCGGACCATTTATTCTTACATCGTGTCTTTGGTAGAGCCAGTCGGGAGACTTATTTGGTCATTTTGTTTATTTTGGGTCATTCTTCCATTTGATTGGCCTCTTTTCGGGTTTGGCATGAAGGCTACCATGACCCTAAAGGCATAGTTGTCTGGCCTCTTTTCCTATTGGCAGGTTCGTGGTAGATGTGGGTGGAGGAACAATAGGTCTTTTTACAATTGATCTAGTCCCGAAGATGTGTTTAGGAGACTAAGGCCGTGTTCGTTAACGCTGAATTTTTGCACTTAACGCGGAATGGGGAAAATTTTCCGTGTTTAGTGGTGTTTGTTAATGCGTTGTTAACGCGGAAGACGGGAAAGCGCTAAGTGGTTTTTCACTGAATTCTTTCGTGATAGGAGTCTGGCTTAATGGTGAAACGCGGAATGCGCTCCGAGATTTTTCATTAAACAAAAATTTTTTGCTTCCAAAGTACCCCTTTTCAAGGTATTAATTGTTTGCGCAATACAAAATCAACCTTTAACCTGTGAAACTTCTTTATGCCCCACCATGATTTATGTGTTTGATCCACACCGTCCATCAACTTTTTCAGATAATTTAAGGTGTAATCCAATAAAAGAAGCAGGTCCAATGATTAATTGGACCATAAGGTGGGGATTAAACGTCCCACGTTAAAAACTTCTTGAGAGTTGGAGAAGTTTCGGATCAAGCTGATATTTGTGTTTTCACTTCATCCATGTCTACATGACCTAATGAATAGGTTGGATGGGTAAAAAAACATCACAGTGGACGTCTGTGAATTTTTTAAGGTGTGAAAATCATTCATCCATTTGCCTCATTTTGTGTTCATGCCTTAAAATAATTGAGAGAAAAGGGATTGACGGTTTGAAGGTACAGATACATCACGGTGGGCCCGCCCACAGAACTGCCCGTTCGGAGCAGGGACGGGCGGGGGTAGTACGCAATCCGCGTCCTCGCAGAAGGCTCTCGCATGAAGTTCCTGGGCTGGGAACTTTGGTGGGGCCTACCGTGATGTTTGTGAGAAATCCACCCCGTCCATCCGTTTTTTGATATCATTTTAGGACTTGAGAGAAAAATTGAGAAGGATCCAAGATTCAAGTGGGCCACAATAAAGGAAAATGTGTACAGGGAAATTCCTGGCGTTGAAACGTTCCTGGCGTAGACAGTGATGCTTATATGCCATCTATACCGTTTATAATGTCATTCATACTGGGATGAAATGAAAATAAAAATATTATCCTGATTCAAAGCTTCTGTGGCCACACAAATATTTCAACTGTTGACGTTCAATACTCAAATTTGTGGCCCACCTGAGTATCAGATACGGTTCATTTTTGTCCTTATGTCCTAAAATAAACTCACAAAAAGGATGAATGGAGTGGATTTCTCACAAACATCACGGTAGGCCCCACCTAAGTTCCCAGTGCAGTAACTTCATGCGAGAGCCTTCCACAAGGAATCCCCGTCCGAGTCAGGGACGAGATTGGGAAGCGGATTGGCTGGTGATTGACGTAAGCAAGTTATGTGGGTCCCATCATGATGTTTTTGTTATATCCAAACCGTCCATCCATTTTGCGAGCTCGTTGTAAGACTTGAGTTGAAAAATAAGATATATATAAAGATAAACTGGACCACACTGCAAAAAGCAATAGGGGATTGAACATGTACCATTGAAACCCTTTGGGGTCACAGAAGTTTCGGATCAATAAGAAATTTGTTTTTCCTCTTCATCAAGATATTTTTGACCTTATGAATACATTAGATGGAAAATAAATGTTATAGTGGGCCTGTGAATTTTTTTAACGGTGTGAAAATCATTATCCCACTGTTATTTTTGGTGTGGTCCATTTGAGTTTTGGATATGATTCATTTTTTGGACAATGCTCTAAAATAATCTTGAAAAATTTATGAACGGTGCGGATATTATAAATACATTATCGTAGGGCCCATGTAACTTTGATCTCCTTTGAACCCTTCGCACATGGCGGACCTCGAGGAGCGTCTTTGCTTGACACCTATCCACGTATCAACCGATTGGCTACTCCCCCAGCCACCAGCCTGGTGGGTGATGGTCAGTGCTATGAGGCCCCATGATGTATGTGTTTCATCCATTCAGTTCATTTATTTTTTACATAACATTTTATATCTCCATCCCAAAAAATTCCACCACACTTATACATACAAATCATTAATTTGCAATCTGTATTCATGAATAATGATATTTTAATTTTCTATTAAGTATTTTATAGTTTATTTGAATTAAATAAAATAATTTCATTTTCATTTAATAAAAAATAATTTCTTAATAATGTAAAATATTTCCAAACAGGAGATAGGGGCAAATGTGTCAAATCAACATATTTCAGACAATTCATATGTTTGTTAACAAACAGAGTGTTTCAAATTCAGTACTTAATTTTCAGACTTCAGCCATAATTACCAAACAAGTTTTTTGACTTCAGATTTCAGATTCAGCTTCAGATTTCAGATTCAGGCTTTAGACTTCAGATTTAACAAACGGGGCCTAAGTTGTCTTTGATGGCATGAGCTAAATCTTTCGTTTCTAATTGCTTAGAGACAATGTTCAAAATATCGTTATCGTTACATGTATTAGAGAGTTGGGACATGGAAACATGTATTGATATCATGGATAATATCACAGATTGTGGGGGAATGTATCATTGTCTGAGGGCAACGTTAGGAAAAATGTGGAACTTTAGCAGATGTTAAAAGATGCATGACTACACGCTTAGGCCTCAAAATATTATTAAAAAAATGATTATACATAATTTGTTTACATTGTATTGGGGCCCACGCTATGCATTGTCGGACAAAATTATTAATTTATGAATATGATTTTAATGCACTAATAAGAAATAATGCAATAATTGATATATGTAATGCACCTGCTTAACATAAGCCTGGGCAGCTTACCATCACTCTGTTTTCCTCATTCCTTTTGCTAGTAAAAATTATTGTTACTTCTCAAAAAAAAGAAGAAGAAAAAAATAATTTAAAAAAAAAAAAATAGAGAGAAAAAAAAGAAAAAGGAATTGCCTCCCGAGTAATGATATATTTTATTGTCCGTTCAGAAATTTATCGACAAAAGCTTCAGCAGTCTGTAGCTGATGGGGAGTTGAGTGATGAAGATGTTGCTGTTTTACTTCGTTTGCGAGTTATGCTTTGTATTCCTCAGGAAACTGTTGATGCAGCACATGCAGATGTCTGTGGCCGGTTGTTTGAGAAGGTGAATCATGCTTCTTCAATGGGTTTATTTAGTTTTTTTTTTTTCAAAAATTCTTGGCTTCATGGTATGCATTGCTCCACTGGAACTCTATACAAGTCTCTTTTTCCATTATGCAACAGATGGATCAAGGTAACTGACATGTTTTCTGACATTCATGTCACATTAGAATCAAGTTAAAAGGCAGAAAGGAGTCACAGGACATTTGATTGAGACAGCATCAAATTCCTCATTAAAGGATCAGATTGTGAACAATATGTTATTACTATTGCTGTTACTCTTCTATTATTGTAATAATCTAGAAATGGTTGATCTCATACCATATCTACATGATTGAAATTTTAATTTACCAACAAATTCTGCAAATATTAAGCATCTTTCATCTGAGGTTGTATGTATTTATTGATGGATTCCCCTTGAGCAAGGCCACTTATTTTATTTATTATTTTTTGGCTTGATAGTGATTCTTTTAGTAGTTCTTTTCAGGTTGTTAAGGATGCAATTGCGGCAGGGTGTAGAGGGATATGATGATGATGTCAGAGCCTCTGTTAGGAAGGCATCAAAGGCTTGCGCCTGAAAAGGGATGCTGCTATGACCATAGCTAGCAAGGCGGTGTGTATTCTCTTCAGTCTCATCATATACACACCATGCAACATGCATAGTCATTTTCATTTTATTAGTTTTAGGGTGTTTTAGACATGCCCTTTTTTAAGATGTTGGCGAGGTCACCCAATTCTTTTGCACTGCTTCTGGGGTGGCACAGCCAAAAGAAATGGCGGTTAAGTTGGCTTCCGTTTCTCCACCTTTCCCATCCAAAATGGATATCCATGCTTTAGGGAGATCTGAAATGCTTGTGCTACTGGTTTTCATGGAAAGGAGTTCTTGTCCCCCCCCCCCGAGTCATGCAAACATCCTCTTACATTGGATACATGATGGTATAACACGTCAAAGCCAAGCAAACAGATTGTGCTATTCTATGTTTTCACCGCCATATCTCCTGTGCAGGTTCGCATGATGTTTATGAACTATATAAAACGATCTAGGGCAGCGGGTAGCCGAATTGAGGCTGCAAAAGAACTGAAGAAGATGATAGCATTCAACACTTTGGTGGTCACCGAATTAATAGCAGATATCAAAGGAGAGTCCACTGTTACAACCTCTAAGCCAATAGATGTTGAACCCGAAAAAACGAGGAAGATGAGTGGGAGTCCCTCCAGACTTTAAGAAAGACCAGACCCAGTAAGGAGCTCGAAGCCAAGCTAGGAAGGCCTGGTCAGACTGAAATAACTCTTAAGGATGACCTCCCAGAACGGGACAGGACCGACCTATATAGGACCTACTTGCTATTCTGCCTCCAAGGCGAGGTTACGGTTGTGCCGTTTGGGGCGCAGATCACCACGAAGAAGGACAATTCGGAATACCTGCTTCTAAACCAGCTAGGCGGCATCCTCGGGCTGGCTGACTGGTAAAGAGATTGTGGATGTTCACCGGAGCTTGGCTGAGCAGGCTTTCAAGCAACAGGCTCAGGTCATTTTAGCAGATGGGCAGATAACAAAAAAGCCAGGATGGAGCAGCTCAATGAGGTGCAAAAGCAGGTGGGCCTTCCGGCAGAGGCTGCACAACAGGTTATAAAGAGTATAACAACATCAAAGCTGCAAGCCACGATTGAAACAGCTGTGAGCCAGGGAGGATGAGTGCAAAGCAGATCCGGGAACTGAAGGAAGTGGGTGTGGATGTGAGCGGCATGATCTCGGAAAGGCTACGTGAGGAGATCTTCAAGAAAACTGTGACTGAGTTCTTCTCGTCAGGTACTGGAGAGAGTTCGATGAAGCAGAGATTTATGAGCGCATCCCGTCGGATCTGAGCATTAATGTGGAGAAGGTCAGAGGGGTTGTTCACGAGCTTGCTAAGAACAGGATATCCGAATCATTGGTTCAAGCTGTGGCGTTGCTGCGTCAGAGGAAACCTGCAGAAGTGGTATGTTTTCAGCTATGCTATTTTGATCTTTATTGCTCAGATGAGACTGCATTTGGATGTTCAATAAAATCAAATTGCAAATTGTTTCAATATGGTTAAAAGAGTAAATGGCCATTCTGGGGCGAGCCCTGACCAACTACAGTCGTAGTGACGGACGGACCCCAAATTGCAATATCTATCGTTTTGAGTCCAACTTGAGAAACAAGGAATTGCAATTTGGGTTTTGGCTGTCACTATGAATTCAAGTCCCCAACCCGACTAGACATTTCCTCTTTTAGGGTGTGCTTCGTTGCTCCAAATATCCATGAAATTTGATGATATTTAATATCATGAAAATTTCATGATATTTGGTGTATCCAAACTGACAAATTTGTTCTGACATCCAAGTGCACCCTACATTCTTCCATACAAAATAATTTTGCCATGTGAAAACAATGGGGACTACTATGTCTCTATGTACGTATGCATGCACTGTACATGCATGTCTTTCTGTATGTATGTAGGTACTTTTTTTTTTTTTTTGGTAGGAGACCATTGCTGAGAAAAGAAAAGCAATAGGAGGAAATCATTTTTTTTTTTTTTTGGAAATCTAAGCTGACCATGGAACTGCAAATCTGTGCTGGATTCGAATCAAATTCAAATTGGACAGATTAGCACAAACGTCGATACGACCGTTCATTGGTTGGGTGCCTCTGTGGACATGATTCCTGCAAATTATGAAATGGATGATCCCATTGTCTGATTGGTGATTTTCCCGTTTGTGTGTTTTTTTCCCGTTTGTTTATATACTTATCTTTTCTACCATTGTCTTCATCTCAGATCAGATGGCTAATAATATTCACTGATTAGTGAGATAATTCTCCTTGGCTGATCTGTAGTGGGACCCATCCGTTGAACAGTTTGCATCATGAATCTCTCAGGAACATTCTGTTTGCTTGTGTGAACCATGGTGCATGTTGCACAGAATAGGTCATTTTCTAGCATTGAGCCAAGTGTCGTAAAACAAAGGCAATATCAGCAGATGAGCTGGGCTTCCTTTTGTTGCAGGTATCCTCTCTTAATGACATGCTAGCATGCGACAAGGCGGTGCCATCTGAGCCGTTGTCGTGGCAAGTCCCGGAGGAGCTCGTAGATCTCTTCTTAGTCTACATGAAGAATGACCCACCATCTGAGAAGCTCTCCCGCCTGCAATACCTGCTCAGCGTCAGCCACTCAACCTTGGAGGAGTTGCAAAAGAGGCTAGAGAAGGGAGAACTTCCCAATGGCGACGAAGAGGAAGCATTTGTATTTTAGGCCGAAATTTTGTTAGTTTTTAGTGGGTGCACTAGTCATATAATTTTTTTTTTTTTCGTAAGAATTCTTGGATGGATTTGCAGGCTTAAAAAAGTCATTCGGGACTGAGGCGGAGGATCTGGTTCCCCTCCCCCGATAATATCTTTGTGATGCATAGAAACAATGGGAAGATGATAATGGTCTGCCTTTTGAATTGGTTGCAGAAGCTGGATTGCAATAGCAGCAGCAATATAGGGCAGATTCTTGCTATCTGAGGGCAATTTGGAGGTGATAGGCTGAAAGCGTAGACCAGATTCTTGCATTATGAGGGCAATTTGGAGGTGATAGCCTGAAAGTGTAGACCAGATGATTCCTGAGTTTCCCAGGAACCGAGACTAGGGTGTTTTACTTGGTGGGCCATTCCACAGAAATCTTCACTGATTAGATATCTCTGGTGTGTGGCCCGCACAAAAATGGGCGGTACTGACATTTTAAATGGATGAATACTCATTTTCAAACAAGTAGAACATCCATTTTTTCTAGATTCGTTCACTTTGGGGCAACATCATCTATGGTGGGGTCGGATACTCTGGCCTGAAAATCAGTTGGGGCTGTAAATGATGGGTTGAACCCCAGCCCATGGGCTAAATGGCTTTATGGACTAGCAATAGCTTGCAGACGCCCTTGCCTGACGATCCCAGCCCTGATGAAAGCGGATTGCGTCCTACCCCCACCTGTCTTCAGCTGGGAACGGGCAGGAGCTTTGAGTGGCGACTGTGATGTATGGGTTTGCTCTATACCGTCAATTCATTTTTTGGTGCCTGAGCATTGTACATTTTCATTCTCATTTCAGGCTACTTGTGGTCTGGCTGAGGACAAGTGGATTTTTAAATTGTTTACAAGTGGTGCCCATAATTCAGTGATCCAGACCATTAGCGCGTGGTGCTCCCAACTGCGAATTGGATTGACCCATTCCTTGAAAAGCTGGCAATGAAGGCTTGGGGCAAATTCATTTCATGCTGAGTCGAGTTCAGTAGGGTAGTTTGGGGCAAATTCATTGAGTTTTTTTATCATGAAGGTAAGGTAAAAGTTAGTGTATTATTGTCATTTTCATTATGTTGATATGTGAAGAATAAACTCATTTAGAAAAAAATAAAATAAATAAATTTTATATGGAATAATGGCATTTAACTTCTCTTCGCGTCAACATGTTTTTTTATAAAATATTCTATGGAACAATGACGTGCTTCCATGGATCTGCCTTTCATGCTATACAATTGCTTATTTTGGTTTGTTTTCTTTCTTCCTTTTTTACATTTTCATTTCATTTTGATTTTTTTTTTACCCGTTTTTCTTCTTCTTCTTCTGGGTAAATCTGTAGTCTGTTTTCTTTTGTTAATTGAAAGAGTGGTCATTCTGATCATCGAATCAGGTATAAGACCGAGAATGGTCAAAAGCTTGAGCCACTCGAAGGGGGGGAAGGCGCTCAATGATTTTCTAGATTTGAAAGGTTCATTATATTTTCTTGTTTGAATTGGAAGCTTGTAGCAGACCCTTGAGTTTTTTTTTTTTTTTTTTTTTTTTTTTTTTTTTTTTTTTTTTTTTTTTAAGGCAATGCTTGACAGACATTTTCAGACACATCATCAAGCTTATGAGAAAAAGAAATCCTTGATTGGTGATCTCTCTTGATTGATCATATATATATATATATATAATATATATCTTTTTCCTTTTTCTTTTGTGGGGTGGGTTAATATATGAAAAGAGTACACTTATGTCTGTCTGAAACTGGCATATGTGACTGTGTCAAGTGAAAAGTGGGTAGATTTCAGCCATTGCTTTAAACATCTTCAATTAGTCTAGATAATGGTGGATGGAATCCCATAAAGTCACTTGAGTTCTGCATTGTAGAGAACATTCGTGCATTTTTCCACATAAGGCCTCTCCTTTTGGGAGAGAATTGTAGAACTTTTGTACCTGTGGTAACTTTGGATTCAAGTATGGTGCTTCTGAAATTCGCAGAGAATAAGAGAGAGCAATACAGTTTCAACAAGGTTTTCCATCTGGGGTCTTTACAAGGTGCTCAAAATCAGTATGTTAGATAGTTTCCATTTCTCTGTTGTTATAAATGCAATTTCCGGTTGTTGAAGTTGGATTCGTTCTTGAAAACTTTTAGATAATTTTTTTTTTCCCCCAAAGTTGAGCCAGTGATCAAATCTGCCTTTAATGGTTACAATGCCTGCATCTTCGCATACGAACAGACTGACACTGGAAAATGGGTGGAAAGGTGTGGTTGCCCATGGATGAAAACTTAAGGGTTTATTTGAACTTTCAATTAAGTTCATCCAATCTGTTTGTGGAATCCCTGGCTAATAAGAGCATAAGAAATCTTTTAATTAGATTAATGATCTGTTCTTGCCTTTAACATATGCATGGATAGTAATGGGCTAAGTGGTGAGATTCCTTCAACATTTTCAAACTTGAGAAACATGAAGATCAACTAGGAGCAATATAACTTATAGTGCTCTAAGAGCACTGGATCTTTTCTTGGACAGTCCAGATTAATCCATTGATATGCAACTAGGAGTAATATAACTTGTAGTGCTCTAATCATATTCAGATCTTCGGAGTAAAGGAGTAACATGGGGCCTTAGTTCTTCCATGTGTTGTTGAAGGAGATGAAAACTTTGGCTTGTCTTAAATGTATTGTTGTGAGTAGCACTAAATTATATTCTTTAATTGTATTAAAGTTAGTATCTTGTTGCTTATACAAAGTTGGTTGCTGTTAAGAATGAGATTATCCAAATGAATCTCATAAGTAGAGTTTGTCATATGCCTCAAACTCAGGAACCAGGCTCACTAAATTTCTGGCTATTGAATTTGGTGTCGATAGCCTCCGTAGTACCCCATTCTCGGCTCCTAGCTCCCATACGTCAGGTTCTGATCCTGTAATCCTACAAGCATGATTTCCATAGTGATTTTTTATTTTATTTTTAAAATTTTTTTGGTAAAGGAGTATAACCGTAAGTGCACCTAAGTCACAAAAAACACCATCATCATCACATGCACTGCACTAATATAATATTTAAGTACAGTGTTAGAAAGAAAAAATAAAATATAACTAAGAACTCAAAAATATCAGGCTCATGCTCCATGCTTACTCAGCCATCAGGAGAGAAACAATCCGAGAAGTCAACACCACTTATTGATTCCCATCACTAAGTATCAAACTATTGTTCAAATTTAATGCTTCGGTGGGAGGTGGTGTGGTCAGTGTGGAGAGTTCGACTCCAGTGATTCGATTGCTCATTCCATTCATAATTCTAATTGATAATGTTATGCCAGTAAGTTAGAGACAGGATCGCACTGGGCGTGCCAAAAACTTATTGCTATTTGTTTTTGGCAATATGGTCACATGGTGAGTGCGGGCATGCCAGAATTGAATTTGTATTTCAATTCAGATCGAACAACTATGACCCAAGCACCAAGATAGGCAGATACACAGTATATGACCGAGATTAGATGAAATCGAACGCCTATTCAGTCACTCGCTCAATGTGTAAATAAGATCAGACAATATTCAGAGGGTAGGGTTCATCCTCTAATGATGGGTTACACATTTGTCTTCCGTACAAAAGTACTTTCATTACAGATAAAAGAGAAATAAGAAGGAATCCTTATGGTCGGTTGCGGAGGATAGATGCGGAACACCTTCTGGTGGATGGAGAACTGAATCCAGCATTTGAGCATAAACCAGATTACAACTATGATTACCAGCTACCTGATTATTGCTACGAATTACACTAGGGAATGTCAATAGGAGGAAAAAAGTAAAGAATTGCACTAAAAATGTAATTGTCTTGTAAGAAAGTAGAGTGTTTACACTAATGAATGTAAAGTGACGGGTAATTGAAAGATAATGTTTGGGTTTGATTGGGTTACTATAAGACTGATTTTTTTTTTTTTACATTGAATTCCTCTACTATTTATAATCTTACTCTGGCCATCCAGATCCTTCCCACGTTCTGACGATTGTTATAACTATTCGACACTACATGGCCTTCTTTGCTCCTGCTCTTGTCATCCGTCTTGTAACTGCTTCTACACGATTGCTCTTCCATCGATCGCTTAATCAATGTCGTGGCATTGCTTGATTTGCTCAAGCTATATTATCATAGGATCCTCTTCATATATCTCTGCAAATCTTTAAATATACCACGCGGATCCATGCAGATCGCACGTAACTCATTCTAATTGGTTCCCGCAAGAATTGACAACAATGGGGATGAACAATATTTACTTAGGGCATATGGACCCTACCATTATGGTAATGTCCTATTGCTCTAATGTTTATCAACTAGCCACTTTATGACGCAGGGATGAAAGTGATGAGGTCGAGCACCGTCTCCCTCAAGAGGATAACTATTCCAAATCTACGGAACTTCTCTGAACTCCTCACAGAGGCTTCTCAAATCCATGAGAAAGAAAGCAAACAAAATGGAAAATAAATTCTATAAAATTTGAAATTGATTAATGAGTGAAATAAACGAGTTCCCAACCCTTTAAATAGGGATACCAAGCAATGAGAGAGAAATCAGAAGTAAATTTATTTTTTTATACTAAGTTTCGTATGTGGCTTAACCACATTATTCTCCTAATTATTCTAATCACTTTTCATGTTGGACACAACTCCTAAAGCCCAATAGATGAAGAGTTATAATCAAACTAAAACTTACTATTTATAGTAAAAATGAAATTAAATATGGAATTTGATCATCGATATGATGGAATTTTGCAAATCAATCGTGTGGGCAACCTGGCTTATGCCGAGTTGGTTAGCTAAAGTAGCTCGTCTTACCCCCAAATCATATATTTTTCGCCTGATAACTCATTTCGGATTGTGAGATATGCCGATCTAAGGTCCGATGGTCCGGATCACTTCTGTCGTCGACCGGGCCTCTTCTGATCCATCTTGGCCATGAAATTGTCCGCGACCCGCTCTACATCACTTTTGGTGTACAAAATCCACTACCTTGTAAAACTCAATGCAAGGAGTCTTGATTAGTTCCCAAGAAATACTATGTATCTATGTGATTAGCATTTAAGTGTTTGAAAGAGAGTCATGTAATTAGTCCTCTCTCTTATGGGTGTATTAGGGCACTTGGGCGCATTCATTCATCATTGTGGTGCTTGGACACAATATCTTATACAGTAATTCTCTTTCCAGGTTGTTCATTAAACACAAATCAATAGGCAGGACAAACTAGATTTTCAAGAATAGTGTACCTTGGAATCATGAATGATACTACATGCATTTTCTCACAAGGGTTCAAGATGAAAATTCTGGCTGATACACCGATTACTGGCAGGCACTCCTCTTTTCCAACGCATTGCTTCTTTAAATTAGCTACATAGGCAACTTGGGCCATCAATGGGTAGGCTAGCCCTTTGGGTTTGACCCACTTCAATCTAGGATTGGGCTGAAATACTAGACCCGAGGTCCTTACCCAGACCTATAGATTAAGCCCGTGTATGAACTGAGCCAGGCTTGAGCTGCATCTAACATCCCATCAGCCCAGTCCATCAATATCATGTATAATTGGGCGGGCCAAAGGAACAGCCTAGATTTTGCAGAATAGAGGGTTTTCGAGCTTGGCCTTGGGCCCCGGCCATCCACAGTTATGAACTAGTCTTGGGCCTATTTGTCTAGGCTGATCACGGGCCTAATCTGGATACAGGCTGGGGTTTTACCATGCGGGATGGGCTTAGACCTGCTTGTAAATTTGTAATCGACTATCACAACCCAGGCCGGATGGGCCCGAGTTCTACTTTGCCGGTGGGCCAGTGAGAGATCGGGGCTGGGTTTTACTTTGCAGGCTGCGCAAGGGCCTATTTTTACTGGCCTGTCACGAGTTTGGGCCAGATCTGAACTAGTTTTTTGCTTTGTGGGCCACGCTTCAGACTATTTGTCTTGGCCTGTCAAGGACTGCAGACTCAGGACTGGGTTTTACTTTGCTGGCCAGGCTTGGACAGATCTGAGCCTGGCCCAAACACAGCCAGACCCATCGGGGGAAAGGCCGAACGAAATCTTTATTTTTTTCCCATTTGCCACATGGAAAATGTGTTAAGTGATTCTTCCAACTCCCACGTCCTTCGTAAGAGCTTTCTATACATCCGGTTGGATTGGCAGGAATCAAAATATAAATATAAAAAAAAAAAAAATCCAAACGTCACATAAGAAAAGGAGAAACGTGTGGGTTTCACAAATTGAAAGACTGGAATTGAAAATAAACTTTCATGAACAGATGTGTCTTCACAAATTGAAACCGTTGAAAACTGATTTCATTTCCACGACTTTACAGTACAACTAAAGATAAGCAAATATTTTTTTAAATTTATTTTATTGAAGAGAACTCGAGCAACTTTGAGCGAAGGAAATCAATCATCCCGTTCCCGGCGGCATAAGGATAGATGCAATGGCCCCAACGATGTTAGAAAGACGATTCAGGTCGTCGTTTCTGTGACTCAACGGCGATTTATGACCCTTCTCTCCGAAGGATTTTTCACATTGTAGAGCTTGAGCACCAACAATATCAAAAGTGAAAATCATACTCTCATAATCCTTAGAAGCAATGTCCCCTAATGTATCTCTGATCCCACCAAGCGCATAGCCATAATTTTTATGGCAACTGTTAAGCCATTTCTTCATAGCAGGGTCGGTGGCATTTTCCAACAAGTGAGAAATGTATCCATGTGTGTCCGTAGCATTGCGCAATGTTAGATCGAGAGAGATGTTAGCCAGGCCAACAAGATCTGCTGTTGCTGTTCGAGGATCAGAATCTAAGGTGTGGATACAGAATTTTTTGTTAATTGTAGACTCACAGGTCTTGTGAATTAACGAAGAACTCATGGAATTTGAAATTTGAAGGAAAATGGTGACTACTATAAGTAGAATTGGGAAGGAGAAAAGACGGCCCATCTTCTTTTCTTTCTTCTTTCTTGTATCCTTCATAAAGGAGCGTTAAGTTGGCATTTTATAGGGATGGGATTGGAGTCCAATAATCCGTTGGGCCACAAACTCACCGTCTATTTAAACAAACTTAAAATTTGCATTTTATAGGGACAGGATTCGAGTCCAATAATCCTAATCCGTTGGGCCACAAACTCACCGTCTATTTAGGGCCTGTTTGTTAACTCTTAAAATTAACACTTAACACGTAATTTGAGAAAAATGCGCCGTATCAAGAGTTGTTTGTCCAATCAGTTGGACACAAACTCACCATCATTTAGTGGATGATTTTCAACCTGTCATGTGTATGTACGTGACATCCAACTTCTGCAATAGGTTTGACGAATCATGCTTTCAAAATCAACAACTTGCGCTCGCTCATCAGGTGGACCGCACCCATATTTTGTTAATTGTAATCGGCTAGACATTGCTTCCTATGGTGTCGCCATTTGAGAAGTGGATGAGTATGATTTTTGTAGTTGATGATCCTAGTCATGGGGCTGACGTATTAGATGCCTTGGATGTATGATGTTCATGAAAGATTAGACGTTATCCATTGGGTGGACGTTAACTTATGGCCCTAATAGCATAGGATTTGATCATGGACGGTTCTGATCATTGGACCGTCACAGCACATGCTCAAAAATGAAGTAGATCCAATCTCAAGTATGCCATTGAAAGTGTATCTATTACATTGGAGTCTTTGGAAGAGAACCATTAATTAGGCTACCGCGCTCATTCCAGTAGGTATCCTTTATATATATATATATATATATATAATATATAATATATATAATATATAATATATATATATATATATATATGGGTTCCTTCTAAACTATTGGAATCTCAACTAGGGGTGTACAACGAGTCGAACCGAGTTGAGCTGGCCTCAGCTTGACTCGACTTGGCCACTGGCTGACCTTAGCTCGAACACAGCTCGGCTCAGTCCTCGAGCTTGACTGGCCAACTCGGCTCGGTTGGTCAGCAGCTCGGGCCAGCTCGGGCCCAAGTTCGTCATTGAGGCATTTTCACAAACACATGGACTGCACCTTCAAAATTCCTCTGTATGTAAAACAGAAGCAATGATTTTACAGGTATTTTAACAAACACCTTCTAAGCAAATAAAAACCAAGAAAAACTAAGAAAAAAAGGGTATTTATTTCATGTACATACCTTCCTTGCCACCAGCCACACTTCATTGAGTTATTTTATCAAACACTTGGTGAGCAACATCAATGGCAAAGTAATCGAGTCACCGAACTGGTTCGATCCGAGTTGGATTCGAGCTTTTTCGAATCGAGCTTTTTCGAGTCGAGCGAGCTAACCGAGCTAGCTCGGTTCGTGTACACCCCTAGTCTCAATGCAGAAGATCACTTAGATTGGAAGATCCTAACCATCAATCACATACACAGTGTAGTACAAACCAGTGGGCTGGACAAATTAGAAATTGAAGCATTTGTCCTTCAAATCATAGATGATTCATTTTACATTTTCCCACAAGGTTCGGTACAATTCATGAAACGCTGATGCAACAATCTGACGCAGGGATGAACGTGATGAGGCATCGTCTTCCTCAAGGATAACTACCCCAAATCCACGGAGCTTCTCTGGACTCCTCACAGAGACTTCTTGAATCCACGAGGAAAGAAAGAAAGAAGAATAGAAATAAATTCTAATAAATTTGAAATTTGATTGATGATTGAAATAAATGAGTTCACAACCCTTTAAATATAGATACTAAGCAAATGAGAGAGAAATCAAAAGCAAATTATAACTATAACTCTTAGAATTCTCAACTTAAAATAGTAAATTTACTGTTTATAGACGGTCGTGATGTCTACTAGTGTGCAAGGTTTTTGACAAAAAATAGTAAGTGTCCTATTTAGCTTCACCAAACTGTTCTCCTAATTATTCTAAGCTCTTTTTACGTTGGGCGGAACTCCTAAAGCCCGACGGATGAAGAGTTATAATCAAACTAAAACTTACTATTTATATTAAAAACGGAATTAAAATAGGGAAACGTGGAAGGCTCTTAACGGGCCTGATGCAGAAAAGTGGAAGACAGTTATGAATGATGAGATGGACTCGTTGCGCAAAAATCACACATGGGAGCTGATGGAGCTTCCAGTGGGCTGAAAAGCGATTGGATGCAAGTGGTTATTCAAAATGAAACAAGATAGATACAAAGCGAGGTTGGTAGCGAAGGGATATGCTCAAAGAGAATGAATTGACTTCACAGAGATATTCACGTCGGTGGTTAAACAAATATCTATTAGATTCGTGTTGGCGCTAGTTGCCCAATATGATCTCGAGATGGAACAAATGGATGTCAAGACTGCTTTCCTGCACTGGGAGTTGGAAGAGCAGATCTACATGAAGTAACCAGAGGGCTACGAAGTTAAAGGGGCAGAAAAAATGGTTTGCAGGTTAATGAGGTCGTTGTCCGGCCTAAAACAGTCGCATAGGCAGTGGTATAAAAAATTGAATCTTTCATGTTGAGTCAGAAATTTACTTGAGGTGAATACGATCACTGTCTATTACAAGACACCGAGTGATGATAAATTCATCATCCTAGTATTGTATATTGATGATATGTTGATCGCCTGCATGATATGTCTGAAATGAATGTACTGAAGACTCAGTTATTAAGGACATTCGAGATAAAAGATCCGGGGGCTGCAAAAAGGATTCTCGGTATAGATATTCATAGAGACAGGAAAATGAGCAGGCTTTGGTTATCACATGCAAAATACCTTGAAAATGTGCTGATCAAGTATGAGATGGACCAGGCAAAGCCAGTGAGCGTTTCCCACGCTGCTCACTTCAAGCTTTCTTCAGAACAATGTCCTAAATCAAATGAAGAAAAGCAGGTTATCTCTCATGTACCTTATTCAAATGTGGTTGACAGTTTAATGTATATCATGGTTTGTACGAGACCAGATATTTCATAGGCAGTCGGTGTTGTGAGAAGATACATGTCAAACCTCGGCAAGCAACATTAGGAAGCGGTGAAATGGCTACTTTGATACATTCGAGGTACAAAAGACTACGTCTTAACTTTTGAAAAGACAGAGGGCAAAGTTGGTAGGGCACCTGGATTCAGATTACGCAGGCAATGTGGATTCCAAAAAGTCTACTTTAAGATGCTCGTTTGTACTAACGGGTGGAGAAATTAGTTGGATGTCAAAGCTTTAGTCCGTAGTGGCTCTTTCCACGACCGAAACAGAAAATATGGTAGTGACAGAAGCGTTTAAGGAAGGTGGTTGGTTGAGAGGCATGATAAATCAATTGGGGCTTCAGCAGGAAGCCGTGTCGGTTAACTATGATAGCGAAAGCGCTATAAATTTGGCTAAAAATTCTGTTTATCACTCTCATACTAAACACACTGATGTTCGTCACCACTTTATCCGATATGTGCTTGAGGAAGGAGACGTAACTCTAGAGAAGATTCACACTAGCGTGAATCCAGCAGACATGCTCACCAAGGTTGTTACTATAGAAAAGTTCAAGTTCTGTGCAATTTCTATGGGCTCGGCGATGACGTAAAAGGAAGACAGAGTGTGCACAAGAAGCATTGACGAATCTATGATGCAAGGCAGAGATAAGAGAAGAGGACAAAGAGCTACATGTTTGAAGATGGAAGACATGGTGGAGATGGTTGTATTTGATGTCTTAAATCTAATCAGATTCTGCGTAGATTTTTAGCTCAACTGCGGGATTTGTTTCCGATTTCGTTTATGATTCTTTCCGATTTTGTTTGGAATTCTTCTTAAAACTATATATATGGGTGTGTAAATGGGATTAAAACATATTATTGTAAGGGATTCTAAGGCTTTCTAAAAGGGTTATAGGGTTTCTAAAATGGTGGAGCAAGAGAGGGATTTGAGGATTTCTCAAGTCTGGTAAGTCCTTCCTCTTTGTGATGTAGAGCGGGTCTCAGACAATTACATGGCAAAGATGGATCAGAAAAAGCCCGGTCGGCGACAAAAGTGATCTGGACCATCAGACCTTCAATCAGGCGTATCTCGCAATCCGGGATGAGTTAGCCGATGTAAAATATATGATTTTAGGGTAGAACGAGCTACTTTAGCCAACCAACCCGGCTATGCCGACGCTCGAAATTACGAGAAACCCCTGATTCGACGGTCGTTTCCCTGTTTCAATTTTGTTTTTACTATAAATAGTAAGTTTTAGTTTGACTATAACTCTTCATCCGTCAGGCTTTAGGAGTTACGCCCAACGTGAAAAGAGCTTAGAATAATTAGGGGAACGGTTTGGTGAAGCCAAATAGGACACTTACTATTTTTGGCCGAAAACCTTGCGCACTAGTAGACATCACGACCGTCTATAAATAGTAAGTTTACTATTTATAGTAAGTCGCGAATTCTAGGAGTTTTAGTTGTAGTTTGATTATGATTTCTTTCCCATTGCTTAGTACCCTTATTTAAAGGGTTGTGAACTCGTTTTAGGCTTTCATTAATCTATTTCGAATTTAATATAATCTATTTCTTTTTCTGCTCTCTTTTCTCGTGGATTCGAGAAAGTCTCTGTGAGGAGTCCAGAGAAGTTCCGTGGATTCGGAATAGTTATCCTCTTGAGGAAGATGGTGCTCGACCTCACGTCCTTCCCTGCGTCAATTTGGTATCAAAGCGAGGTTTCTCCTCGGATCGATGACTTCTAACGACGGGTCGTGCAACAATCCCATAGGCGGTGCTCCAGGGAATTTGCCTTTAACGACGACAACTTTTCAAGTAGCGCAACAAAAGAATCGGCAAGCCATGCAAGGGCTGCAGGCTTCCATGGACCGCATAGCGAATCTCTTGGCAGAAACCCTAGGGCAACTCTGTGTTCCTGGTAGTAATCCTCCACCGCCAATTGCTGAGACTCGTAATCGGCCTGATCACAGGATAATACCGGCAGTGCATCCAAGGGTCATGCCTGAGGACGGGGGCTCCAGTGAGGAGGAGATCGACGACATAATCTTTCAACACCCCAGACCAGGCGGCGATCGAGTAGATCGAGAATTCAAGATACGGGTTGATATTCCTAACTTCAATGGCCAACTACACATTGAGGATTTCCTCGATTGATTTTCTGAAGTTGAGCGATTTTTTGACTATATAGATATCCCTGAAGCAAAAAAGGTCAAACTGGTGGCCTACAAGTTGAAAGGAGGAGCGTCAGCTTGGTGGGAACAACTGCAACTCGCACGAACCAGGCAAATGAAAGCACCAATCCGCATATGGCAGCGGATGAAGCAGTTACTACACGCCCGATTCCTCCCTAGCGATTACGATCAGGTATTATTCCAACAATATCAAAATTGTCGACAGGGTAGTCGGTCGGTGAGAGAGTACGCAGAAGAATTTTACCGCCTGGCGGCGCGTAACGATTTGGTCGAGACTGAATCGCAACAAGTCGCCCGATTCAACGGTGGATTGTGTATGGCGATTCAGGATCGAGTTCAGATGCAGTCCGTCTGGACGATGAATGATGCGATCAAGTTGGCTACTCGGGCAGAAGCGTAACTTGAACGTCCTAACACACGGATCTATCCTACTACAAGGATTACTGCGGCAGGTCCACCTCAGGGAGCTCCACAGTCTAAGGGGAAGGAGCCCGTAGGAGCACGCACTCAACCTTCTACGTCTGAGAACCGAGATCAGGGAAGCGGGCAAGCTAGACCCTAAAGGGGCGTCTCGACTACTGCTGGTCCAAGTAGAATTCTGAACCCTTATGCTCGGCCAAGGCCCGACAACTGCTATCGTTGTGGCCAGCCCTGCCACCTGTCAAATACTTGTCCCCAGCGAAAAGTGGCAAACCTCGCCATTAATGATGATAGTGCTGATAACGCTTATGAAGATCCAGATATTGAATAATAGGAGCATGCTGCCGAGGACGAGGTAGATGATTCAAATTGGGTTCAGCAAGATCACGACGAGTTGCTCGTCGTGAGGCGGCTATTATATGCGCCAAGAAAATAAGTGCATCCACAGCGGCATAATATCTTCCGCACTAGGTGTACGGTGAATCGAAAGGTTTGTGATGTGATCATTGATAGTGGAAGCAGCAAGAACAATATCGTCTCCAGGGGCATGGTGGAAAAATTGTAATTGAAAACAGAGCGTCATCCCTCTCCATATACAATCGGTTGGATCAAGAAGGTCAGCGAAACAAAGCTAACTGAACGGTGCACCATATCTTTTTCAATTGACAGACATTATAAGGATGAAGTAGTATGCGATGTAGTTGATATGGAGGCATGTCACATACTACTCGATCGAGCCTGACAATCTGACTGTGACGCCACTCATAAAGGGCGAGATAACACATATATATTCGTCAAGGACGGCCGGAAGACCATATTGGCCCCTATGGATCCAGAAGGACCACCTGAAACTTCTAAAGCGGAGGGTCATTTTCTCTTAACCATTCGGGACTTCGTGGAAGAATCCAAAGAAACAGGACAGACTTATGCATTAATTGTGAAAGGGGAAGAACTCGATCCTACCATCATCCCTGAAAGACTAAGGCCCTTGTTACATGAATTCCAAGAAATCTGGCCCGAGGACCTTCCAGATGGGTAATCCCCCATTATCGAATGAGCCCGAATGAGTGCGAGATTCTGCAGGGACAAGTGGAGGAACTGATCCGTAAGGGTCTTATTCGAGAAAGTATGAGCCCATGTGCTGTACCAGCTCTGCTAACTCCAAAGAGAGATAGGAGTTGGCGCATGTGTGTCGACAGTCGGGCCATCAACAAGATCACCATAAAATACAGGTTTCTTATACCACGGTTGGATGATATGTTGGATATGTTAGAGGGCGCAAAAATATTCTCTAAATTGGACTTAAGGAGCGGCTACCATCATATTCGAATACGGCCGGGTGATGAGTGAAAAACAGCTTTTAAGACCAAGGAAGGATTGTACGAATGGATGGTCATGTCTTTCGGTCTTTCTAATGCGCCTAGCACATTCATGAGGTTGATGAACCAAGTTCTGAAACCTTTCATTGGGCGGTTCGTTGTGGTTTATTTTGATGATATTTTGATATACAGTCAAGACGAAACTACCCATATGGAGCACCTCAAGAAGGTCCTTCAAGTGCTCACTGAAAATAAACTGTACCTCAATTTAAAAAAGTGTAGCTTCATGACTGATAGCCTATTATTTTTGGGTTTTGTGGTTACATCCACGGGCATTCGAGTGGATGAGGAAAAGGTGAAGCCAATCAGAGAGTGGCCGTTCCCAAAAATATTCACGAAGTGCGAAGTTTCCATGGACTAGCGACATTCTATCGTCAGTTCGTAAAAAATTTCAGTACCATTGTGTCACCGATCACAGATTGCATGAAGAAAGGGTAGTTTCAGTGGACTAACGAAGCCGACAGGAGCTTTGCCGAAATCAAGCGCAGATTATCCACGACCCCGGTTCTTGTACTTCTCAACTTCGACAAACTGTTTGAAGTCGAATGTGACGCCTCATATGTCGGGATTGGGGGAGTTTTGTCTCAAGAAAGTAGGCCGGTAGCCTTCTACAGTGAGAAACTTAGTGATGCACGCAAGAAGTGGTCTACATATGAGATCGAGTTGTACGCGGTGGTCCAGGCACTACGACACTGGAGACATTATTTGATTCAAAGGGAATTCATACTTTACACGGACCATCAAGCCCTCAAATTTATTAATAGTCAAGCTAACATTAACGGTGTGCATGCTAGATTAGATCTCATTTTTGTAGGAATTCACATTCGTGCTAAAGCATAAGTCAGGGCAACAGAACAAAGTAGCCAATGCGCTGAGTCGCCGTGCAACTTTGTTAGTCACTATGAGCAATGAAGTTGTTGGGTTCGATCGCCTCAAAGACATATATGCCGACGACGACTACTTCAATGACGCATGGGTTAGATGTCAGGAAGGTCACTCCGGTAACTTACATATACAAGACGGATTCCTTTTCAAGGGAAATCGACTATGTATCCCAAAGATTTCACTAAGGGAACAGATAATCCAAGAGCTACATGGAGGTGGCTCAGTGGACACCTTCGCGAGACAAGACGCGAGCTCTTGTGGAAGAACGGTATTACTGGCCGCAATTGGTATGTGATGTGGGAAAGGCAGTCCAACGCTGTTATATTTGTCAGACTTCCAAGGGACAATCTCATAATACGGGCCTCTACACCCCGTTACCCGTGCCTGATGGCCCTTGGGAGGATTCATCTTCTCCTTTGCGTACATCTTCATGCTTTCTCTCTGCACTGTGACGCGAGAGACATTCTCGGCCCGAGGGTTAAGGAATTGACAGAAAGCCCTAAACCCTTTACTTTCAATCATTCTGAAAGGTTTTTCTTCCAAAATCACTAATCTAGCAAACCACTCATTCAACTTCTCCTTGTCAAACTTATGAGTGGACACTACGCCTTGGGAGTCGTCCCCTTCTGACCTCGTAAATGACAGCGTCTGTTGGCCGGGAGGAGAGAGTCTTGCTTTCTTAGGACACGTCTTCAAATGTCTAATTAGATGTGTCGTAGATCCTCTTAGAATCTTTCTGAATAACCCTTTGCAGTGATTACACTTTATCTTCTGTACACCGTTAACTGTCACATCTTCAAAATCATCCCACACTGCTGATCTCTTCTTCTTCCCTTTACATGCGGTTGACGTGTCTGTGTCTCCCTCTGCTATTAGAGGAGATGTGGCCGATGCACCCATTCCAGGGGTATTTGAGCTTTCGTCTTGAGTAGCCATCTATAAAATTAAGTTCTCGATATGTTAACTATTACCTAGGGTCCTAGACGGCTTGACGGCTAGACGGACATAATTACTTAACTATCTAAATCAGTCACCCATTTAAAGTAAGATGGATTGTAATGCTTCATTTTTCAATTTAAATGCTACGCCGAAATTCCAACAACATTTCCCCTTATCTCTCTAGAATATATTAATCTTGTATTTGATTCCCATGTCAATCATCAACACAAAGTGTGGACATTTGATGACAGAAATAAATACATGAAATATATCCAGAGAGAAAAAGGAGAGACGACGTAACCAGAACAAGCATATGCATTTAAATTGGAATAAATGAAGACATTATAATCTATCTAACCCTGAACTGTTCAAAAAGGGACAATTTGAGCAATTTCTATGCATCTAAGAACACACTGAATATATGTCTGGCAACATAGAAATCCTCAAATGGGCAATTGATTATCTTATACTACAAGTCTACAACTAGAACAATACAAATAATTCATATCTATGCAAACAAAGGAGCATGCTGAAATTGAAATTTATCATCTAGCTAACTAATAACAAAATGTCAAATGAAAAACTAAATCTACCATTAGGAGTCATGGTTTGGTGATCCAAAATGTTAATATGGTGGGACTTACAAATTACAATGGATGGTCCATGCACAAAATAAAAAGAAGAAAAAGAATAATAATATAATAAAAAGAAGAAAAAGAATGAGTAGCTCACATTTATGTCTACACCCAAATTAGGATTTTCAATATCACCAAAAAGATTAAAATGACAAATAAATATATAGTTCTGGGCTCCTGGCTATACATTTGTGATTTTTTTTCTTGAACTGTAAATATAAATGGAAATTCATGAAATAGGGGGAGTTATATATGGAATATAAATATATGTGTGTGTGTGTCTATAGGTCCATTATGATGTTTATATGCAATCCAATCCATTCATTTAATTTTCCACGTTGGGATGAAATAATTGCCTGAAACATGATCAGGTAAACAATCCTAAGCTTTGATTTATGAATACTTATTTTTGCAAAGGGCAGTTTCATCATTTACAAAAGTGTTTCATCCGACCAAAGTGTTTCATCAGAACCATAATCAATCAAAGTGGGGCCCAGAAAAATTAGTGGAGTTGCTGTTTGAACGGCTAAAAAAGTTGAGGCTGCCAGTGGGCCATGCCTACCCCACCAGGGTCAAGCACTTAAGCTAGAGACGGACGGTCCTCGCAGAGGCTGTGGGACCCACCGTGGAGCATGTGTTTATCCATACAGTCCATCCATTTTGACGGATCATTTTAGGGCATGAGACCCAAAAGAAGGCAGCTCGAAGGCTTGAGTGGACCGTATGTCTCTATCTAAGTCCCTGTGGGGATAATCTCAAAATTATATTAACAATTTCTAATATATATTAGCAATAAAAAATAAAAAAAATCAACCCCACACGGTCATACCTTACCAGGCGAGCAGAAGAGGGACGACCGGCAGCAGCTGCGTGCAGCGGTGCAGGGCAGGGCGATGACGGACGACGGGAGTCACGGGACGAGTTGCAGAGGGACGACCAGCGGCAGCTGCATGCAGCGGTGCAAGGCAGGGCGATGACGGACGACGGGACGAGTGGCAGAGGGACGGCCGAGAGGGAGTTTTTTTTTAACGCTCGCTGGGAGGGAAGGGTTTGACCGTTTGGGCGCTGCTTGAAAAGGACGGGTGGGGTAGGGTTTGGGCGGATTGGAAAATGACGGGTGGGGTGGGGTTTGGGCGGACTGGAAAAATGAAAATGATGATTAACGGGTGGGGTAGGGTTTGGGCGGATTGGAAAATGACGGGTGGGGGTAGGGTTTGGGCGGACTGGAAAAACGAAAATGACGGGTGGGGTAAGGGTTTTTTTTTTCAGGCGGACTTATATACCAAGTCGAGTACCGAGTACCGAGTCGAGTACTCTACTCGTAATCTAAACGAGCAGTGAAAACCCGCTCGTACTTGGCTCTAACTCAGACGAGTCGAGTATTCCGAGTCGAGTCGAGCGAGTACTCGAGCCTCAGTCTGCTCGTGTACAGCTCTAGGTGTAAGGATCGAAACATGGCCAAAATCACCGGTACTTAAAGCTTCTGATATCATATTTGAAAATATCATTATGGAAAATGTTTCCAGGCCAATCATCATCGATCAAAACTATTGTCCAGTCTGTCCTTGTACAAAGAAGGTAACTTTCAACACTTAAATTGTTTGCACTTAGAATTTTTTTATTTTTATTTTTGACTGATCAAGTTATAAGAAAGCATGTTGTCCTATTTAGGAATGATTGTCATTTATGTATGGGGACCATTACCTGGGAAAAAAATAGTCTAATACAAGCCAATGAACAACAATCAAATCATGATTTATCTTGTGATGATAGAGCATAATTGATTATATTGTTTGACTATTGGTTTTCGTAAAATTATGAGTTTTCTCCTCAGCTGAGAGAGAGAGAGAGATTGCTTAAATTTATTAACAAAATAATTATCTGATTTGGTGTCACACATGAGTACACAAAAATATACAACTTTAGTCAATCTTAAGGTTCAATTACCTATCACTCAAGCAAACTTAATTACACCAACATGGTAAGAGTAGCATCTACCACCAATTTTAGGCCGTTGGAATCACATGCTTCGCGACACCATTTTACTTCACAATAACAAACCAACCAACAATTCTATGAGGTTTTTTTTTTTTTTTATGGACTTGAAATAATAATTTTACAACTTAGATTCAGATATTTAAACCTATCATGTGCCTAATTCATACCCTCCTAACTCACGTGTTTTTTCATTTTCTTTGTTTGTGAATGTATGCATGCGTCGCGAGTGCAGATCAATCATATTTGAAGATACCATTATCAATAGAGTTTCTAAGCCAATCATCATCGATCAAAACTATTGTCGAGTCCATCCCTACACAAATAAGGTAACTTTTAACAAATAAATATTTGCACTTGGATTTTCTTGCGGTGCTGCGTCGTCCTATTAGGTATGAAGCTAATGAAGAACTATCAAATTATGGTTTACCGTATGATGATTGAACACAATTCTATTAGATCATTCATTGATTCTATTATTCTACGTGATTTTTTTTTTTCTCCCTAACTTTAATATCATGAAATTTTGAAAAAAAAAAAAAATGAGAAAGAAAGAGAGGAAAACCCATCTCTAACCTTAAATTTAATAACAAAATAATTATCTGATTTAGTGTTATACAAGTGCACACAAAAAATACTATTTCAATCAATCTTAAGGTCCAATTGCCCAACATCCAAATAAACTTAATTACACCAACATGGTGAAACTCATATTTACCACCTAATCTAGGTTGTTGGAATCATTTACTTCCCGTAACAATTTTACTTCATAGTAACAAATCAAACCAAACCCAACAATTTTACTAGTTTCTTTCCGGATTTAAAATAACAGTTCAGCAACTTAGAAAAGACATTTAAATGCAATATATGCCTAATCCAAACCTTTCAATTTCATGTGGTTTTTTATTTTCTTTGTTTGTGAAGTCGTGCAATTCTGGCTAGTATAGATCATCCATGTTACTGACAAAAACATCATCGGCACTTCTTCATACAAGTTTGCAGTCCATTTTGATTGCGGTGCAGTTATTCCATGCTAAGACATGGAACTTACTGATAACAACTTAGGAAATATGGACCCCACCAGTGAGGTAGTGTCATGTTGCTCCAACGTCGATCAACTTACCACTTCAGGTGTACAAAATCCACTACCTTGCGAAACTCCATGCAAGGAGTATTGATTAGTTCCAAAGAAATACTACTTGTATCTGTGTGGTAGCATTTGAGTGTTTGGAAGAAAGTCATGTAATTAATTAATAATCTCTTATATGTGTATCGGCCGCGTCCATTCATTGCCCATTGTGGTGCTTCTATAGGACACCATATCTTATCTTGTAATTAGGATTTTTATCTAATGGAGAGATCGTCTCTAATCCCTCCCCTTCATATCCTCCTCACTAATCAATCTTTTTTTCCTGAAAAACATCAGAGGTTGGGATCAAAAGCCTTGATACATAAACACAATAAAGCATGTTTTGTTATATATACATGAATAAACTCTTCTTAATTCAAATGAAAATTTTCTTGTGTTTCTATTTTAATATTGTGTTCAAGTTTTTTAGTGTATATGAGTGGATCCCTTCTAGATCATTTAGGCCCCACCGTATACAGACTATACCAGAAGATCACTTGGAGTGGAAGATCATAACAATCAATCTTAGACAAATAGAAAGCTTGTTAATTGTCTACTTGCAGGCTGATTATTAAACATAAATCAATGGACAAACTAGATTTTTAAGAATAGTGTGTCCCTCGGAATCATGGATGATACTACATACATTTTCTCTCAAGGATTCAAGATGAAAATTTTGGAATGCCGACACATCAATTCCTAGGCAGTACTCTTCTCTCTTTTTTCCCAGTTGTCACTTTGAAAATGTGATAAGCGATTCTCCCAACTCCCACAACCTTTGTAAGAGTTTTCTATACATACTGTTGGATTGAAAGGAATCAAAATATAAATATAAAAACCCAAACGTCACATCAGAAGGAGAAATATGTAGGTTTCACAAATTGAAACCGTTGAAAACCGATTTCGTTTCCACGACTTTACAGTGAAACAATAAACATCACATTGTAACAATCTTCATTAAAGATAAGCAAACATATTTATTTATTTATTTTATTGAAGAGAACTCGAGCAACTTTGAGCGAAGGAAATCAATCATCCCGCTCCGGCGGCATAAGGATGGATGCAATGGCCCCAACGATGTTAGAAAGACGATTCACGTCCTTATTTCTGTGATTCAACGGGGATTTATGACCCTTCTCTCCAAATGATTGTTCGCATATTAGAGGTTGAGAACCACCAATCTGACTACTGTGAACCATACCCTCATAATCCTTAGAAGCGAGGCCCCTTGATGCATCTCTGAACCCAGCAAGCGCAAAGCCGTAAGATTTAAGGCAACTGTTAAGCCATATCTTCATAACAGGGTCGGTGGCATTTTCCAACAAGTGAGAAATGTATTCACGTGTGTCCGTAGCATTGCGCAATGTTAGATCGACAGAGATGTTAGCAAGGCCAACAAGATCTGCGTTTGCAGTTCGAGGATCAGAATCCAAGGTGTGGATACAGAATTTTTTGTCAATTGTAGACTTACAGGTCTTGTGAATTAACGAAGAACTCATGGAATCTGAAATTTGAAGGAAAACGGTGACTACTATGAGTAGAATTGGGAACGAGAAAGGACGGCCCATCTTCTTTTCTTTCTTCTTTCTTGTATCCTTTCATAAATGGAGCGGGAGTTGGCATTTTATAGGGACGAGATTTGAGTCCAACCACAAACTCACCATCTCTTTAGGGTCGGTTTGTTAACTATGAATTTTTATACTTTAGGAAAATATTTTATATTTAGTGGTGTTTGTTACCACATAAGAAGGAAAGCGCTCCACGATCGATATTATGTTGAAAATTTCCCACGATGGGAGGTCTAGCTTAACGGGGAATGAAGAATGCACTCTGTGATAATTATTTTTTAATTCAAAATTATCCTTTGCGAGTGATTTTCTCCCTGGCTTGTACACCTCCTAACTTTTAACATGTGGCACTTCTCTAAGACCACCATGATGTATGTGCTTCATCCATTCCATTCATACATTTTTAAAGATCATTTTAGGGCCTGATACGAAAAATGAGTGGAATATAAATCTCAGGTGGACCACACCATAGGAAAACAATAGTGATTGGATATTCACCATTAAAATTCTCCTAAGGCCCAATGTACTGTTTATTTGACATCCAATCTGTTTATTAGGTCATATAAACCTAGATGAATGGAAAAAATAAAGATTAGCTTAATCCAAAACTTTTATGGCCCCCAAAAAGTTATTAATGGTTGACGTTCATTCAACACTGTTTTCCTGTAATGTGGTCCACTTGAGATTGGGATATACCTAATTTTTGTTCTCATACCATAAAATGATCTAGAAACATAAATGGACGGCATGGATGAAACACATACATCATGGTGGGGCCCACATAACACTGACCACTAGCCATTGGCTCGCTGACGCGGATTGGTTGAGTGGCAAGACTCCCTAAAGTGACGGCACCAAGTTATGTGGGCCCCATCATGATTAATGCTTTGTATCCACGCCATCCATCCATTTGGAAATATAATATTCTGCGCTTGTTCTTGTGATGCATATATCCCTTCTAAACTATTGGAGTCTCAGCGCAGAAGATCACTTGGATTGGAAGATCATAACCATCAATCATATGCATTTGGATCATTATCTTGATGTGGGAAAATCATAGCAATTGGATAGTCCGAAATATCCATTTCTGGACCTATCTTCTCTGATCTAGTCTCAGATATTCATTTCTGCATGCCCATGACTTGGATCATCAGATCATTATGATTTTTTAAAAGAACTAATGAAGAGTGGGTCAGGACAAATCTACGGTTAAAATTGATAGATTTCGGTCGTCTACAAGTCCAAATGTGACTACGTGCATGTGAAGGTTCCTATACACTTGTCCACCGATCATTTTCTTAGTTCTCATTCGTGAAACTCCAATCCGTTTTCATAGAATGTATCATACGCGGGCAGCTTATGACGTTTAATACGCAGGCATCCAGAAATTGTACACGTGGCATACATTAACGAATAAATTGTGGAACCTGTTGTCACTAACATCTGATTCGTGGATACTTTTTGTTGAGATAGGATCATTGGATTTTTTTCATTTTAACCGTCCATCAAATGTCCACCCAACCGGTATACAGATTATGAAATAAATATAAATTTTCTTTTCATGACAAACCAAACTAGAAATCATAATTGGGCTGTTTTATTTGACTTGTATGTCTCGTAGGCAATTTCTAATTGCCTGGGTATCATCCATCACATTCTGCCAGAATATCAAAGTTCTCTTGTAGCACAAGGCAAGACGTAGTTGGATGCATTTACTAATTTAGATAATCCAATTATATCCTTTTCATAATTTAATTAAAAAAACAAAAATCATATTTTCTTGCAAAATAAATAAATAAATAAACAGTAGAAATGCACCAGCATGTTAGCATCTCAGAGCAATGCAGCATTACTGCTCCTAGTTGAATCGGTTTGATGAGAGAATCCAATCCATTGATCCGAACCATAAGTTTAGAACACATTTAATGTGCAACCATTAAAAAATCACACTGATTGAATGATCTAATACATCTTTAATTTGGCCTTATTTTGTATAGCCATCCGTCAATTTGACCTTGCAAGGATGATTCCGACCATTAATACATAAGTTAATTTAGAACATTGACAAAATGAATTTCAGGGACCTCATTAAACTTCAGAAATCAATGGTCAGGATCATCATTGTGGTGTTATAATGGTAACATGGTTTATACACCGTAGCTACCAAGAAAGTGGACGGTTCAAATCCTGGGACCATTTCATCATGTGAGCCCAATGGGATGATGCATGCGATATGCAATTCGAGCAGTAAAGACACTTTTTAGCAAGAAAACAAATCCTAATTTCTCTTACGCAAATAGCTGCAGAGGAAAAACGTGCAACTAGCTGCATGTGGGCCCCACAATGGTGAAGGTACAACATCCATCCAGTCATAAAAATAGGATGAACCAAAAATCATGGCGATCCAACCATCATGTACAACCAAAAATCATGATTTTTGGGCATGAGTCCAAAAATGAAGCAGATCCAAATCTCTAGTGGACCATACCGCAAGAAACGGTGGGGATTGAATGCCCCCCTGTTGAAACCTTCCTAGGGCCAACCTTGATTTTATTTGCTATCCGATGAAGGGTAAACACAAACATCATCTTGATGCAAAATTTCTGTGGGCCCCAATAAAAGGTTTTAACGGTGAGCATTCAATCCCTACTGTTTCTTGTGGTGTGGTCCACTACAACTTTAGATCTGTTTTTTTTAGGATCCTGCCCTAAAATAAACTGATAAAACGGATCAAGCGACGTGGATAAGATACGTACATCACGGTGGGGCCCATAAAGCATGGGCCACAACATGCGATGGACGAATATCGCGGAAATAGTATTCCACGTTAGTTATTAAAACCTGTTACTCTGAAAACGACGCTTTTGTCAACAACTCAAACCGGAAAGCCTCAATTGCAATTCGTTGTAGATAAAAACAGGTGTAACTAGCTGCATGTGGGGCCCAGAATGGTGTGTGTATGGCATCCTATCCACCCAGAAGAATTTTCCCATCATCCAAATCCAAAACACCAAAATCCATCCCAATCCAACCATCATGTGGGGGCCATGATAGAAAACAAAGGACAACCGCCCAAAAACATTCAAATATTTCAAGTGCTGGCACACGTAATGGCCGTGTCCGCAGGATAAAAGGCATCCCATTTTTAGTAGGCGGCGACCATGTTACACCGTTTAAATGCTGTACAAACGCCACGGTGGGTCCACACTACAACTAGTAACATTTTACAATCATACCTTCACCGATCAAACCAATGCTATTATTCGGCACGCTGCCGCCTTGAGTCCAACCGGTTGTACCATAGTTTACCGTCCATCCAATGGGGAATTTCCAATCCATCAGGAATCTGTGACATCCAACCCTTCTAATGGGTGGGCCTCATCACGAAATTCATCTTCTCCAAAATTCATTCCCACCAACTTATCAAGTGGGCTACACCATAGGAAACAATTTATAAGCGAGATAAGCCCACCTGACCAGCGGAAGTTGTTGACTTTCATCACAATAATGGCTAAATAACGTTGTATTGAAACTATTACTATGCGCTTGGTTGTTTGGATACTCTTTATCACATGTTCAATGTTTCATGCAGGCTGATGGGCCCAATCTCCATAGTGAATATGTTTGGGTACTCTTGCATTAGTTCTAATATTCAGGTATCCCGTAGTAGTTCCATAATGAAAATCCACTCTATCCATAAGGTCCTATTTTTAGACTTTAAGCCCTGGGGAAAAGCTCATCAAGATCCACAAATCAGGTGGGCCACAACACAGTGAACAATGAGGATATGATGCCAGCCATCTATTTATAAGGTATGTGTTATATCCAAACCATCCATCTATTTGATGAGCTCGTATTAAGGCTTGAGACGAAAAATAAGACAGATCTAGCTATCAAGTGGACCACACTGTAAAAGGCAGTGGAGGATTGAACGTCTACTATTGAAACCCTTTTAGGGGTCATATAAGTTTTGGATCATTATGAAATTTGTTTTTCCTCTTCATCCAGGTCTTTGTGACCTTATGAATAGATTGGATGGAAAATATATGTTACGATGGGCCCTACAAAATTTTTAACGGTGAAAATTAATTTTCCCGTCGCTCTTTCATAGATGACCCTAGATGACCTCCTCACCTGTGGCTCAACAGGTGGATCAAGTGGGGGCTGCTCCCCTAGTCCATCTTCTGAAGGAATTCCCTCGTCCTCTGCACCTTGATGTACTCCCCCGTCATCAGGCACCACAGGAGGAATAATCGGATCCATGTCCTCTAGCTCACCTGAGTTAGGCTGATTCTTCTCTGGCTTACCAATGTCTTCTATATACTGATCTTCAAAGAAAATCACATCTCTGCTCCTGACGAGCTTCTTCTCGGTCGGATCCCATAACCTGTAACCGAACTTGTCATCACCATATCCTAAGAACACACATTGCCTAATCTTCATATCAAGCTTGAACCTCTCGTCCTTTAGTACGTGAATGGATGACCTGCATCCAAACACCCTGAGATGATTGTTTCATGGATCATGTCCAGTCCATACCTTCTCAGGTACTTCTCCATTCAGCGGGGCTGATGGAGACCTGTTTATCAAATACACTACCGTGTGCATTGCTTCTCCCCAGAACGTCTTGAGTAACTTCGCATGGGATAACATGCATCTGATTCTCTTTACAATGGTGCGATTCATTCGCTCAGCTACACCATTATGCTGGGGGGTCTTGGGAACCGTCTGTTCATGCCGTATACCTAGGGACTTATAATACTCATGAAAGTCGTCAATGTATTCATCATCATTATCAGTGCGGATGCACTTCAATAATCCACCTGTCTCTTTCTCTCTCAATCATAGCATGAAACAATTTAAACACACCAAAGACCTCGTCTTTAGATTTCAAAGCATAAACCCAAACCCTCCTAAATGCATCATCTATAGAAGTGACAAAATACAATGCCCCACCCAAGGTTTTTGTCCTCATAGGACCTCAAACATCAGAATAAACCAAATCTAATGCATGCAATTTATTAATATGAGAAGCAGTTTTAATGAATGAAACTCTGTGTTGTTTCCCTGATAAACAATCAAGACAGGTTTTGAGAGGCATACCTGTCACGTCTGGAAGGAGCTGCTTCCTTGCTAGTAGCTAAAGTCTTTTTTCACTCATGTGGCCTAGACGTCTGTGTCACATGTAAATAGCTGAATCTTCCACTACGTTCAACCCACTCTTGCACACACTGACACTTGCCTTGTAAAGGGTGCAACATTTCTTTCCTCTTGTTGCGATCAACAAACCCTTGATAAGCTTCCAACGCCAACTAGAAAACCGACTTTCATAGCCATCATCATCCAACCTTTCCGTCGACATCAAGTTGAGGCGAAGGTCTGGGATATGTCTTACATCCCTGAGAACCAATGTGCAGCCCACATCGGTCTTCACACAAATATCACCGACCCCTACGATCTTCGATACGTCAGAATTTTCCATCTTCACGGTCCCATAGTCACCAGACCTGTAGCTTGTGAAGAAGTCCCTGCGTGGAGTCACATGAAAAGAAACTCCTGAGTCAATCACTCAGTCGGTGTCCTGACTCGTAGTCGTAAGACAAACATCATGATCTGCTGAAAGAATAACTACAACGTCGCCATCTGAAGCAACTGCAGTGAAATCTGATTCATCTTCTTTCTCCTTTCATTTTTCTTTCTTGTCGTTCTTCTTACTACGACATTCATGCTTGTAATGGCCCTTCTTGCCACAATTCCAGCAATTAACATCCTTTCTATTACTCGACTTGCCTCTTGATTTATCTCGGTCCTTCCCGCCCTTTCTGTTCTTTCATCTTCCCCGTTCCTGTGTCACAAGGGCTTCTTGCTGAGTGGACCCTTGAGACTTCCTCCTTGTCTCCTCATTGAAGAGACAGTTAGTAACATGTTCCATGGAAATCTTTCCGTCTGGCGCGGAGTTACTTAGAGACACCACCAATGTCTCTCAACTGTCAGGCAATGAACTAAACAATAGCAAAGTCTGCAATTCATCATCGGCCAGGACCATCTTCATAGAGGAGAGTTGGTTCATTATATTGCTGACCTCATTCATGTGCTCGGCCATATAACCACCATCTTTGAACTTGAGATTCACAAGTCGCCTTATCAGAAAAATCTTATTATCGGTTGTTTTCCTCTCAAACAGCTCTTCTAATTTCAGCCATAGGCTAGCGACCGAGGTTTCCTTAGACACATGGTGGAATATGGAATCGTCCAACCATTGTCTAAAAAACCCAACCACCTTTCGATTCATCTTCTTCCAATCATCATCAGACATATCCTTAAATTTTGCTGATATACCTAAAATTGGATAATATAGGTCCTTGCAATAAAATAAGTCCTCCATCTTAGCCTTCCATATGGTCCAGTTAGAACCATTGAGGTTGATCATCCTTGATGAGTCACCTTCCATAATTCAAAACTGATCCTACCTATTCAATGAACTTAGATCTGATACCACTTTGTTGGGGGCCTTGTATAAAACCTTAGGATCTAGCCTCCCGAAACAAACTAGAAATATGGAATAATAATGCAATATAATAAATCAAAGCATAAACCACACAACACAAGAGATTTTTACGTGGAAAACCCCGAAAGAGGTAAAAACCACGGTACCTCATCCTATTTTATAAAAATGTCAAAATTATAAACTTCTTGTATTTGGAATTTCTCATAAGATTTGATATTTCTAATGATATTTTCAAATTTCTCATGAGATGATATTTTCAGTGATGTTGTTTTGGCGGAGGGGTGGCGGAGGGTTGGCTGTCTATATAATAATGGAGGCTTTCGTCTTTGATCTGTGCTTACGAGAAATTTTTTTGTAAAAGAATAAAAAAAGGAAAAGAAAAGAAAAGAAGAAGAAGCTTTAGCTTCATTCATCTTTAACCGTGATGGCTTGTGCAATTTTTTTCTTGATTTTCTTGATGGTGGAGATGTTGCCTGTAAAAGTGGGTCCCACGGTAACATCTGTCAATGGAATTTTTAACGTTGTTAAATATGGAGCTGTGGGTGATGGAAAAAGAGAAAACAGCAACGTAAGTTTCATTATTTCTTTTTAAATATCCTTACTGTTGTTGTTTGTACTCTCAACTGAGTATGAACATACGCACGCATGCATGCAATGTAGCCTTGCATGTAAATCGATCTAATGTATCTATTTGCTGTCCAACATCTTATAAGGTAGCTTTTTGGTGATCCAGTTTCATATCCTGTATAACATACAACATGTGGTTGGTGGGCCACTACAAGTCTCCCTCCCAGGGCTGTCAAAAGGTTGGGTTGGGGTCTGGTCCGATAGTACCCATTCCTGGGTAACCGGTTGGGGTCTTGCTGCTGAGTCTAGGTCCTTTTGGGTCCGAGTTAGCTAGATCTTGAAGACCAAGACTCCCCTACGATCCAGATCTGATACTCATCGGATCTTTGAATTCCGGATTTCAAGTCGGGTTCAAGACAAATAAGCTCAGTTGCATGGTTTTACCCACCCGATGGATAGTTTATGTTGCACGCCCATGTATCACTTTGACACATGCACTGTGTGTTTGTGAATTAGGTTTCTTACATGCTTGTGGTTTTGGGAACCTATCTGTTTCTAGATCATCAACACATATTAAATGTAATATAATCATACTATTAAAACTAACAGGACCCAGTGGATGTGAATTAATCTAGCAACAAATAAGGTTTCAAATGAAATGTGGGGTCCACCAGGTTCTTGCAGCGGCTGGGTTTCTGAGACAAGGCCATTCATGAATCAAGGACCCAAATTGAAGCCCAGGCCAACATACAGGAAATAAATAAATAAATAACAAAAACAAAAAAAACAAAAAAAAAAAAAAACAACAGGGTTAGATATGGACCCAACATTCAAATATCAGCCTAACAACCTTAAAACAAACTGGGCCAGGCCATTTCAACATTTCAAGATTACTAGCAGACTCAATCACAGGCCCAGTCCTACAGAATGTATTTGGGCCCTACATATGAACTACTGCCCGGATCATTCAAATTTCTAAGTTCTTATTGTGCTGGGCCTTTACCCGGCCCATTGAAAGCCCTACTTGTCATCAGCCCTTAACAACCAACATAGACTTAGATATGAATCTAACATGCAGTTCTAATTGACTAACTGATGGGTCCTCATGGATGGGCCAGTTGGCTATTTGTAAATATTTTATTTGCAGGATTTTTTTTTTGGGACCGTTGATCAAAACTTCTCCTGGCCATCCTGAAATGATTAATGCATGGGAGAGTTCTCAACTTTCAGTCTAAACAAGTTTCAGTGTATTGCTCATCCAAAAAATTGGATGGTCTGGATTATTGCCTAACATGCACCATTGGATTATGGATTCACCAAGAAATAGGCATGTTCTCTTGCAAAGTAAAAATGGAAACGGTATATGGTCAAGGACCTAAGGTGCCAATTAGACTGGGATGGTTTGTTCCTGCCTGAATACAACCAGCTTTGGTCGTGTTTTGAGCAGGGCCTAAATGATTATTGGTTGGAGAGTTGCCTGAGTTTTAGGCCCATTAGCTAATCGGGCTTGACTTGGGCTTGCATTTGCATAAATGGCAACTTGACCTGACTTATGTAACATTATGGGCTAGTTGGCTGGTGGAGTTGGCCCAGCCCAAGACCAATTTCTATTCAAGCTGCTTATTAGTTGTACTTAGACACGTCTTGTCTTAGCCTAGTCCAATTAGACACGCCCATGTATCACTTCGACACATGCACTGTGTGTGAACTTGATTTCTTACATGCTCGTGTGGTTTAGGGAACCTTATTTGTTGCTAGATCATCAACACATATTAAATCTGATATAACCATACTATTAAAACTAACTGGACCCAACCTGGGTCAGACCAATGGGTTCAAAAGATGGAACCTGGACCCACTGAAATTCAAAATATGGGACCTGTACCCACCAATATAATCATCGACAATTGCGATCACGATATATATTTGCCGCCTATATATATTGTGAGGAGGGAAATGCAAGGAAACTCGGCGTGATGCACAACTGCATTTTTTGAGACTGTAGTTAGGGTTGTCAATGGGCTGGGCTCAGGCCTGCCGAAATGAAAATTTTGAATAGGCCTAGTCCGCAGCCCAACCTGAAACAGGTCAAACTCTAGGCCAAGGACAACCCCAGGCTTGGCCTGCTGACAGCCCTAACTGTAGATTGTCCTGTAAATGGGCTGGGCTAAGGCCTGACAAAAGCAGAATTTTAAATAGGCCCAGTCGGTCAGGCCCCGCCCAAACACCTCAAAACAGGCCGAAGCCACCCCTAGGCACAGCCTAACTGTAGATGTTTCTATTCCTAACCTTGATACTCCGACAAAGTGTGATGGATGATACGCAAGCACTTATAAATTTCTTAGAAATTACATACCTAGCATACAACAAATTCAAATTAAACTCTCCCAATTATGATTCCTACTTTAGATGAATCATGAACCAAAAAATTACACTTATTAGATTATCTGTCTACTGAATTGGTGTATAATTATTGGACGATTAAAAAGCTTGGCCCAGCCCTAACCTAGCCTATTGAAGCCTTAATTAATCTTTAAGGACAAGTTCTTCCCAACCAAAAAGGAATGATGCAGCCTATAGTGGGCCCATGATAAAATGAGAAAACGTTGAAGCCATATACGTGCTATAGCATGCACCTCTATGAAGGTTGTGGATATTTTGTGGGCCCTCACACGAGCCCACGTGTGTGATATTTCGCTCAAGTCCACAAATTGATGTCTTGAAGTCTTTTCTTATTTAGCTCAATTTGAACAGTCAAGTCTTCGATTCTTTTCTTCTCATCTGCTTGTGGCTATATTTTTGCAGGCTTTCTTAGCAGCGTGGAAATCTGCATGTTCCTATGATGGCAAATCGCACTTTCTGGTGCCCAATGGAGTATTTTTACTGGGCCCTGTCACATTTTCTGGGCCATGCTATAAAAAAGCATCTCCTAATGTCCAAATAAAGCTCTCCCAAACCTTGTTGCATTTACAGATGAAAATTGGATAAAGTTTTCAAACTTGCACAGGTTCACGGTGAGCGGTGGAGGAATTTTCGATGGCCAACGAGCTGATGCTTGGAAACAAACAACCTGTCCGGAGGAAAAAAAAAATGCCAATTTCCCCCAACTGTAAGTTTATTCATCTCTTTTTGCATTGCCAATTTAATTAGAGATCTAATCACTATTGAGAACAAGTGCTTGCACGATTTCTCCCACTAATATGCTACATGCAAGGACATCAATACCAAGAAGATCAACCTATTCAAAAAACTAGGTTGATTCACTCATTCGGTGGCCGCACCTATACATTGAGTTAGACCATTGATTGTCCATTAATTCCAATGGTTCACCCCATCTTGTGAGCAATGTCGACTAATTTTTTGGCTCATTGTCTTGATTATGTGGCCTACCATTTTCATGGTGCATATTTCCTACATAGGTTGCATGTAGGCAGGACAGATGGTATGTCACCATTAGTTATGGAATCATTCCTTTGCCTATGGTGGTCTGTTTGCATTTGATTATTCACATGGGGATCAAACTAAAAAGCCTTTTTAAAAAAAGATCATGAGATCCTATCATAAGGTAGTCCTAAAACCATTTGGGTACATTTCTAATTTTGAATCACGAATGAGATGTTGAAGATTAAGAACGCAAGCGAATTGAGGGAGAAATGAAACTAATGTATTCTTATGGTATGGTACAGTCTATAAAGTTCACGAATATCACCAACGCTGTAATCCATGATATTCATCTCTTAAACGGCAAGTCTTTCCACATCAGCATATTTAGGTCCCAAGGAATTCAACTCCACAACCTCAATATCAGGGCTCCAGGGGACAGCCCTAATACAGATGGAATACATATCAGTTCATCTACAAACATCAATATCACAACTTCAACCATAGGCGTAGGTGATGATTGTGTATCAATTGGAGAAGGCAGCAATGATATCTTCGTCTCTGGCATATTCTGTGGCCCAGGCCATGGAATCAGGTACATGCTTGAAAACTGGAAGTTAGATCAGAAATTGTTGGAGTCTAGTATCTTTTTTATTTCTTATTTTGTTAATAAAATAGAATTAGGTGGTCATTTTTCCTTAATCTACAAAATTTTGAAATTAACTACTTTCATAATGTGGCATTAAAGCTAAGATTCCAACCTCACATCTCCTCTTTTCCTTATTTCTTTAACGAAAAATATAGTTTGTACTAACTAATTATATCTTTCATTAGTTCTATTTGTAAATGGTGCTTGTTAGAAATGACTAATAAGAACTCTAGCTGCAAATAGGGTGAATGTGATATCACAAGTGTGACGGAATCAAATACAAGCCATAACTGAATTTAAGCAGAAAAATAAATGAATCTGAAAAAGAGTGATGTGAAATGAAATTTAAAGAACAAACTTGAAGTATCCAATTGACTCATTTGTTCTAAGATAGCACCATAACTCACCCGAGTCTAACGGTTACTCATCCAATTGAACCTAGTGGGGTGTATTTTCGCTGCTGACCCATGGGTTGAATTAGATTGAGATTGATTGAGTTATCAACTCATAATAAGAAATAAAAATATGATTATAAAAGAACTATTTATTGAATTGTTTTAAATTTATTTTAACTATTTATTGAATTATTTTAGATTTATTTTTTATTTGTCAAGAATGTCAAACGCGCTGTAATGAATTCTTGATTGTTAAGCTTTGATAAATTTTGCAGCATTGGTAGTCTTGGTAAACGTCCGGAAGAAAAGTCTGTACTTGGGGTACACGTGACAAACTGCACGCTCACCGGTACCACAAATGGCGTAAGGATGAAAACATGGCCTGAATCACCGATACTTGAAGCTTCCGATATCACATTCAAAGATATCATCATGGACAGAGTTTCTAAACCAATCGTCATCGACCAAAACTACTGTCCAGTCCATCCTTGCACAAAGAAGGTAACTTTCAATACATAATTCTCTGCACTCGAATATTTTGAGCCTGTCAAGTTATAAGGTGTGTTTTCCAGTTAGGTATGGGGGAAAACAACTATCAAATCATGATTTACTGTGTTGATTGAACACGATTGATTCTATTGGATCATTTATCCATTTTATTATTCTATTTGAAAATTTGAGTTTTCTCCTTAGCTTTAGTATTATGAAATTGTGAAGAAAAAATAGAGAGAGAGAGAGAGAGAGTAGAAAACTCACATCTAGTCTTAATTTTATTAACAAAATATTATCTAATCTGGTTTCCCACAAGTGCACACAAAAATATACTATTGTAATCAATTTTAAGGTCCAACTGCCCAGCAAATAAATAAAAATAATTACACAAGTCATATAAATCTATGCTGCTGGAATCATTTACTTCACAAAACCATATTACTTCACAGTAATAAACCAAATCAAATCCAACGATTCTAAGAGCTTCTTGTTGAATTTAAAATAACAACTTTGCAACTTGCAATCAAACAGTTAATCCACACCTTCCAATCTCATGTGTTTTTTTTTTTTTCTTTGTTTGTGAACTTGTGTAGCCCTCACAAGTTAAAATCAGCCATGTTACATACAAAAACATCACCGGCACTTCTTCAACGGAGTATGCAGTCGAGCTTAACTGCAGTTCGGCTGTTCCATGCCAGGACATGCAATTTACTGATATCAACTTAGGGCCTATGGACCCTACCATTAAAGTAACGTCCTGCTTCTCTAACGTCAATCGACCAACCACTTCAGGTGTACGAAATCCACCACCTTGTGAAACTACATGCAAGGAATCTTGATTAGTTCCAAAGAAATACCACTTGTATCTATATGGTAGCATTTGAGTGTTTGGAAGAAAGTCATGTAGTTAATAATCTCTTATATGTGTATAGGTCACGCCCATTCATTGCCCATTGTGGTGCTTCTATAGGACACCATATCTTATCTTGTAATTAGGATTTTTATCTAATGGAGAGATCGTCTCTAATCTCACCCCTTCATATCCTCCTCACTAATCAATCTTTTTTTCCTGAAAACATCAGAGGTTGGGATCAGAAGCCCTGTTACATAAACACAATAAAGCATGTTTTGTTATATATACATGAATAAACTCTTCTTAATTCAAATGAAAATTTTCTTGTGTTTCTATTTTAATATTGTGTTCAAGTTTTTTAGTGTATATGAGTGGATCCCTTCTAGATCATTTAGGTCCCACCGTATACAGACTATACCAGAAGATCACTTGGAGTGGAAGATCATAACAATCATTCTTAGACAAATAGAAAGCTTGAAAGCTTGTTAATTGTCTACTTGCTGGCTGATTATTAAACGTAAATCAATGGGCTGGACAAACTAGATTTTTAAGAATAGTGTGTCCCTCGGAATCATGGATGATACTACGTACATTTTCTCTCAAGGATTCAAGATGAAAATTTTGGAATGCCGACACATCAATTCCTAGGTAAAGTAAACTAGGGTTATCAATGGGTAGGCCGGTCCCTCAGGTTTTTTGGCCCACTTCAATCTAGGCTTGGACTAAAATACTAGACTAGAGGTCTTGACCCAGGCCTAAAGATTAAATCCATTTATTAATTGGGCTATGTTGAGGCTGCATCTAACATACCATTAGGTCAGTCAATCACTATAAGATTTTGCACGATAGAGGGTGTCTGGACTTGGCCTTGGGCGCAGGCCATCCATAGTCACGACTCAAGCTTAGGCCTATTTGTCTAGGCTGATCATGAGCCTAAGCTAGACTCTGGCTGGGGTTTTACTGTGCTGGCTACGTTCGAGCCTGCTTGTATTCTCCTATCACAGCCCAGGCCAGATGGACTTACTTCACGGGCATTGGCTCAGCGTGAGAGAGATCATGGCTGGGTTTTACGTTGCAGGGTATGCAAGGGCCTATTTTTCTAGGCCTGTCACAGGCTTGGGCCAGATCAGGAATGGGTTTTGCTTTTTGGGCCTAATTTGGGCCTATTTTTCTTAGAATGTCAAGGGCCTGGCCAGACTCAAGAGTGGGTCATACTTTGCGGGCTGCACTTGGACCTTTTTATCTAGGCCAGACTCAGGCGTGGTTTTACTTTGTTGGTCACACTCGCACCTATTTATCTCAACCTATCACAGGCTGGGGTAAGACTCAAGCCTATGTTTTCCTTTGCGGGCTGGGATTGGACAGATCTTAGCCTGGCCTTACGAGCCAAAGATGTTTAGAAACTGTCCGCATGCCCAAAAATATTCACTACACTGGACCCAATATCGGAGGAAAGGCTGAAATCTTTTTTCCCAGTTGCCACTTTGAAAATGTGATAAGCGATTCTCCCAACTCCCACAACCTTTGTAAGAGTTTTCTATACATCCTGGTGGATTGAAAGGAATCAAAATATAATTATAAAACCCAAACGTCACATTAGAAGAGGAGAAATGCGTGGGTGAAACCCAAACGTCACATCAGAAGGAGAAATGTGTGGGTTTCACAAATTGAAACCGTTGAAAACCGATTTCGTTTCCACAACTTTACCGTGAAACAATGAACATCACATTGTAACAATCTTCGTTAAAGATAAGCAAACAGATTTATTTATTTATTTTATTGAAGATAACTCGAGCAACTTTGAGCCAAGGAAATAAATCATCCCGTTCCGGCGGCATAAGGATAGATGCAATGGCCCCAACAATGTTAGAAAGACGATTCAGGTCGTTATTTATGTGATTCAATGGGGATTTATGACCCTTCTCTCCAAACGAATGTTCGCATAATAGAGCTTGAGCACCAACAATATTGTAATACCTTGGAAATCGGGGGTCGTGTATATACTCAACTCCCGAGTTCCCGAGGTCACTTATGACCGGTTTTCAGTTAAAATGCGTTTATGGTTAATTGCGCAAATCTGGAATTCCCTAGAATATGAAGAATCACCACCACATGTCTACTGAAATGGAAGAGACCAAAAGCATATATATATATATATATATATATATATACATGTCCAAAACAATAAAGGGGCGCACTTAGCGTCACCCAACAAAATGCCAAAAGAATGGTGAGTCCAAAATAAATAAAGCCGAGCCCACACTCAGCGATCCGATCCCACCTCTCCAGCCGGCGGGAAACCATCCATCATCTGGAAGTAGGACAGCTCGTCCTCCTCCTCGTCGTGAATAACATCATCATGCTCCATCTGCTCCGCATCCCCTGCACCTATGATTGAGTCTGGTTGGTGTTTTTAAACACCGTCCCAGAATGGGAGTGAGTGATCAACTCAGTGTGAACTATTAATCTTAAGTTATATCAGGCATCAATTATAATATGAATTTAATGAAAAACAGTCAATCAGCAACACCTACAACTCTTATTAAATGCGCATGCAGTGCGATGATATGATGCATGCCCTCGCCACAACGCTCCCTCGAGCGACTCCATCTAACGATCACATATGACCACACTCCCTCAGAGCGACCTCGACTTCCGAGTCGCCACCCTAACTAATGCGATGCAATGCGATCATGTTAACCGAGTTATTAGTTAAATCCATTCATCCAGCAAATTGGGGAATCTGATACACCCTACGTATCAATGCCCTAAGCTGGTTGCGAGGCTAAGGCCTCATCAACGTGTGAGGCCGAGTCCCCGCGGTCCGTGATCCCGTCGGGGTCCTCATCCCCGACACCAAGCACATGAGGAGTGCCGATAGGGAGGGATCGCTCGCGGTCACTACGGGGAGGCGCGGTACCCCAGCGTAGGCCGACAGCTCGGACACAGTGTCCCATTCCACCATGCCCGGCTCACGAGTCTGTGGACCCATTACAGTCTAAGTATCAATGGGCCACAATGGTTGTAAGGTGTTCCAGGTTCCATACATAGGTGAGCAAACAAGGTTGACAAACAAGGTTGATCAGGCAGTAGGCTAGACCGCACGGGCCAGGCGAGCGTAAGACGAGTGACCTCAGGCACAAGGGACCCACGTAATCGAACTACAGCCACCCGAACACTCCCGCCCAAACCCCCGAATATAGCCCTAGCATAATCCTACCGATGGGACTACCATCTCTCATCATGTTACTGACCAACCCAAGGGAGTGGAGGAAATCTACAACATGCCCACTATCATATTATCAACTAGTACATCAATATCATATTCTCATACATCTCAAGCATACAAAGCAAATACTTCTATCAAGCAAGTAAATGTTATCACGAAAACAAGGTGCATGTGAGTGTGTGGGTCGTGTGAGGAAGTTTAAACACTTCCTCCATCTTAAAAAATCATGAGTACAAGTGTAGACAACCATACACACAATGAAACATCACATATGAGGGAAAGGAATCGAACAACCATAAGCATATTATCATCCAAATATAATATCATGTGAAAGGCAAGATCTATATCACATTTGAGAGCTAAGCATGCCCATCCAATAATTCCAACAAACATGTAATCCCTAGGGTTTCTCTAGAATTTCAAATATGACATCCAAGCATTTAAAATCATTAAACCCATACTAAAATTGGTGCTACGCCACCTAAGAACAATAGTCCGCACCTATGGATCGTTGGAGATTCAGAAAACGTCATAGGAAAGAGGGCTTTTGAATCGAATCCCTAAAACAAGCTCTTGCATGTTAGAATTTTAAGTCAAACCCTTCTTAATTCATGGAATTTCAAGAAGAATGGGTGAAAGACCTTACCTAGACGTCCCACGGCGATGGTTGAGGTTAGGGCGAAGAGTTTTCTTTGGAGAATGGTTAGGGAGATGGGTTGTTGGAAATTTGAAGAGTTATGAGGGAGAGAGATGGATTGTTGGAAGAGTGGAGTTATGAGGGAGGGAGATTTGGTGGTGGGAGATTGAAGGAAGTTATGAGGGAGAGAGGGCTTGTTGTTGAAAAATGGGGGTTATGAGAGAGAAGGCCTTAGGGCTTTATTCTCTAGACTTGGGCCCTTTGGCCCCAAGTTTCCTAAAATTTCCAAAATAGCCTATTAGGACACCATATTGGTCTTGGGGTGGACCTAACATCCCTCTGGCCACCAAATTCGGCGTGTAGGTACCTTATGGCCCGACTAGGGTTCATGCAAAAATTGAGGGCGAACGGATGAACGGATATATGATCTGAGAAGGCGTTACCGACCCTTAAATGGCCCTGTGGGGACCGTTCAAGTGATTGGAGCAGTTTTGATGGTCCTCTGGCCATGAAACTTGTAGGGTAGGTGCTCCATGGTCCGATGAAGGGCTACACAAAATTTGGGAACGATCGGATGTGGGGTTTGGTCGTACGGGTCCGATTTGCGATCAACGGTCACCGTTTCATGATCAGGTCTCAGATTTGGTGGACGGGTGTAGAAAAATATATTAAACCGTCACCGCAAATTTGGAAGAAATCCGACGGCTGGAACGCCTGATATTCCGATTTCATTTGTAAGTGACAGATTCCAATTCTGGCATTGGTGGGGTGCATTCGGCTAGTGCCATATCCCAGTTATGGGTGTCCACTGGGTCCATAGTCCGCGATGGACCACGAGCCCAGTGAGATCTATGATTTCCTAAAGTTTTAGATTTTTCTAACCCTCCTCGGTTGCTGGGTGGCCCATACGGGCTGTTGTCAAGTGCAAACGGCCATCAGGCTTGGCGGGCCACGCCAGGTCCCATCATGACCTGTCTGGTCTATTTTTAGTGGGCTAATCCCAGGTTGATTAACTGGCGGTACCTCACCCTGAGTAGTTTAAACAGATAGTCCTGTGACAAATCCTTCGTGGACGCCCCATGATACTGTGCTGGTTGGACGGGACGTTACAAATACTAACAGTGAAAATCATACTCTCATAATCCTTAGAAGTAATGTCCCCGAATGTATCTCTGATCCCACCAAGCGCATAGCCGTAATTTTTATGGCAACTGTTAAGCCATTTCTTCATAGCAGGGTCGGTGGCATTTTCCAACAAGGGAGAAATGTATCCATGTGTGTCCGTAGCATTGCGCAGTGTTAGATCGAGAGAGATGTTAGCCAGGCCAACAAGATCTGCATTTGCAGATTGAGAATCAGAATCCAAGGTGTGGATACAGAATTTTTTTGTTAATTGTAGACTCACAGGTCTTGTGAATTATCGAAGAACTCATGGATTTTGAAATTTGAAGGAAAACGGTGACTACTATGAGTAGAATTGGGAACGAGAAAAGAGGGCCCATCTTCTTTTCTTTCTTCTTTCTTGTATCCTTTCATAAAAGGAGCGTAAGTTGACATCTTATAGGGATGGGATTCGAGTCTTTAGGGCATGTTTGTTAAATCTTAAAATTTGCATTTTATAGGGACAGGATTCGAGTCCAATAATCCTAATCCATTGGGCCACAAACTCACCGTCTATTTAGGGCCTATTTGTTAACTCTTAAAATTAACACTTAACACGTAATTTTGAGAAAATGCCCCGTATCAAGAGTTGTTTCTTAATGCCGAAATCGGAAAGCGCTAAGTGATTTTCGATGATATTTCATTGAATTCTTTCAAGTAAAATAGTCTCGCTCAATGGTGAAGGCCGAATCCTTTCCATAAATTTTTCTATTATTTTTTTTTCTTCCAAAAATGAGCCCAAAAATGTGGTACAGGTAAAACTCAAGTAGGCCACGCTATAAAAATCATCAACCATTGAAAACTTCCTAGAGGCTATATAAGTTTTGGATCAAGATGATCTTTGTTTTTTCCCTTCATCTGGCCTGTATGACCTAATCAATAGATTGGATGTCAAATAAACAGTACAGTGGGCCTTAGGAGAATTTTAATGGTGGATATCCAATCACTTTTGTTTTCCTATGGTGTGGTCCACCTGAGATTTATATCCCTCTCATTTTTTGTGTGAAGCCCTAAAATGATCAGTAAAAATGGATGAATAGAAAGGATGAAAAACATACATTATGATGGAGTCCACGGAGCACCGACTACCAACCAAGGGGCTGGTGGCAGGGGGCTGGTGGCAGGGGGAGTAGATACCTGTCATGGGAAGACGAGCGCCTACGCTCCTCGAGCTCCAAAGTTGTGCGACCCGTTAAAAGGAGATCAAAGTTACGTGGGCCCATAATAATGTATTTATTATATCCACACCATTCATCTATTTTTCGAGATCATTTTAGAGCATTAGCTAAAAAATGAATCATATTCAAAGCTCAAATGGACCGCACCAAAAATAGCATCATAATGTTTATTTTTCACCATTAAAAAATTCGTAAGGCCCACCATAATGTTTATTTTTCATTCAATCTATTCATAAGGTCACAAATACCCTGATGAAGAGGAAAAACAATTTTTATATTGATCTGAAACTTCTGTAGCCTTCAAAAGGATTTCAATGGTAGACCCTTCAATCCCCCACTGCTTTTCGCACAGTGGTACACTTGATCTTTAGAATTCAATGTGCTGCACTGGAAACATAGGTGGGGCCACCTTCATGTTCATGAGAAATCCACCCTTCTCATCGGTTTTGTGAGTTTATTCAGGACATGGGACTGAAACTGAAGTGGATCCAATAATCAAGTGGGCCCAAAACGTGAGGATTTAATGTTCTGATGTGAAATATTTGCAGGGCAAGGTAAGAAATTTATCTATTTTTTTTATGAATAATGATATTTTATCTGTTTTTTTTATTTTAATGAATAATGATATTTTAATTTTTTCTTAATTACTTTAATTTATTTGAATTATATAGAATAATTTTATTTTCATTTAATAAAAAATAATTTATTTATAACGTAAAACATTTCCGAACAGGAGATAAAGGGCAAATGTGTCAAAATGTTTGTTAATGGACACAATGTTTCAAATTCGGCACTAAACTTTCAGACTTCGGCAATAATTATCAAACAAGTTTTTTTTCTTCAGATTTCATATTCAATCATCAGATTTCGGATTCGGCTTTAGACCTTAAATTTAACAAACGGACCTTATACTAACTTCCAACATGTAACATCCAACATCTACAGCAGATTTCACTGATCATGCTTTTAAAATCATCAACCTTCACTCATGAGGTTCACAGCACTTGTATTTTGTTAGTTATGATCAGTGAGACATTGCTTCCAATGGTGTGGCCCACTTATGAATGGATGGGTATGATTTTTGCAACGAATGATCCCCGAGATGGAGCCAACCTATTAGAAGGATTGGATGTCAGACATTCATGAGAGAATTGACGATAACCGTTGGTTGAACCATAACTTATGGTCCAACTGCAGGGCTTTGCGGGGCCACTGTGATGTAAGTGTTTTATCCACGCCGTTCACTGCTTTTCTCGTATCATTTTAAGGTATGATCCCAAAAATTAGGATGGTACACAGCTCCAATCGACCACACCAAAGGAAGTTGCACCGACAATGACACTCACCGCTGAAACCTTTCTAAGGGCCAATGTGATGTTTTTTTTTACCATCCAAGCTATTCATAAGGTCATGTAGACATGGATGAAGTGAAAAAACAAATATAAGATTGATCCGAAACTTCCCCAGCTCCGCGGAAGTTTTTAATGGTGGAAGTTCAATCCTCACTTTGTGGTCCACTTAAGCCTTGTATCTGCCTATTATTTTTGGTTCACATAATAAAATTATCTGATAAATGATTTGAACAGTGTGGATAAAACACTTACATTATGGTGGGCCCCACAGATCCCTGCCCAGACGGATTAGGTGGGAAGCATTGATTGTATTAATTGGTGAGGGTCTCAGCTACAACTGGTTGCAAATGTTAATAGTTGGGGGTGTCGGCCCACCGTGGGGTATGCACATTATCCAACTGGTCTAAGATGGCTGACCCACAATAAAAATGGGACACCCCAAAAATCATGCCGAACCAACCATTAGGTAGGCCAGCACCTAAAATGGGATCCTTATTCTTGCTCGGGTGGTAGACTCTCAGGAATTTCAACACCCGGTCAAGGGTTCGAGTATCCACATGTGGTGAAATTCCACTAGCGTGAGTGTGTGGGGTGTGTGTGCGTGTGTTTAAACAAAAAAAAAAAAAAGAGGCCAGAACCTAAAAAGCCCTGTGATGGTTGGATCACTATAGTTCTGGGGGCATAGTATTTTCATGACGTGGCAACTTCTATTCTCGATGTATAGGATTTCTTACGTTCACCATTTTGGGCCCCACATACAGCTTGTTGAAATGATCGGATGATTTGAACTGTCCACTTTATCGGTGACTACCGCATATAAGCCATAATTCTATTGTCATGCTACAGCTAAGATTCTGACCATTGATTTCTCAAGTTTAATGAGGCTTTCTAAATTTTTATCATCAATGTTCTAAATAAATCCTGATAGTAATTGCCAGAATCATCCGTACAAGGAAATTATCCTTATATAGCCCTAACAACATATGGGATCCCATCATGACAGTTCTGATCATCGGAACATCACACCACATATGTTTATTTGATAACATTAGAGTGTTTGCAAAAGATTTAAACAATTAATCTCTTGTTGATATATTTAGGCTTATGGGCCCATTCTCACCATGCATGTATATCCTAACCATCAATCATGTAAACATGGTGCAGTACAAACCAATGGGCCAGGCAAACTATAAATTCAAGCATTTGTCATTTGAATAATAGTGATTCAATTTACATATTCTCGCAAGTGCCCCGTGAGAGAAAATTCTTAGAACGCTAATGCACCTATCCCATCCTTACCTTCCTCTCTTCCATTACATTGCTTCTTTGAAATGGTTGCTTGGACAACTAAGGCTGTCAATGGACTGGCTTGTGTACGAATTTGGCCCGTAGAAGCTTTAATATTCATATTCATGAAAAAGAGTCGGAATGATCAAATGGTCAAAAAAATTCCTATAAATTAGCATTCATTTTATGTACCATACTCATCCAGGGCGAGACACACTGTATAAATAGTTTGAATCAATGAAACATAGCCTTATATCCAATGATTAAATTCTCCACCAACTCTCTTAGTATATGATAATACACATCTAACAAGCTTAAACATGAGACTCCCCGAGTGCAAATATGTTAGGAGATTATGGGGTCCATCCTTGGGTGGGCCACACCGTAATGTTCATGTAAAATTCAACCCAACCATCGGGTGTGTCAACCCATATTAGGCCAAAGGCTTAAAAATTATATTTATATATGATTTAGGGAGACCACATCATTGGAGAAGGTGTATAAGGTTGTAACAACCTGAATCTTGGGTGTCGAGTATTCACTCGACTCCCCATATTTTGGGTGTCACTTATGCATTGCGGAAGCGGATTATATGGTTTATTTTACTTGGCATGAGAGCTTTTGAGGAATTAAAAATGGATCATGCACGTGCACTGAAATGGATGCAAATTCTAACTTAAAGTATGACTAACTAACGTAGCGGAAGCTTATGAAGAAGTAGGGCACCGCCTGCTTCTTAAAAAAAAATCGTTCGAATCCACGAACAACAAAGTAACACACTCGAATCCACATGGCAATTTGCCTAATCGTCCACTCATCCGGTAATGTGGACGATTAGGCAAACTGGCTCCCGGCGTGAGATCAATTTGATGTTGTATGTCCCGCATATGAGGCAACCCATCGGGTAGCTCTGACGGTATAATTTCCCGAAATTCCTCTAGAAAAGGTTTAAGCGCAGATGGAATTTCTAGAGACTCCCAGCCAACTTCTTTCCCAACTACCATAGCAAAAATCTCCCCAGATTCCTTGGTTTCCTCTATGAATTTTTCCCCATCCACCAGAAACACTGACTTGCCCTTTGACTTTGGTTGAACAATTGAGAATTTCTCTTTTATGGGCCCCAAAACGATTTTTAGGCCCCCCTTCATGAAAACATAGACGTTATCACGACCCCTGTACGTAGCATCCACATCAAACTGCCATGGTCGTCCCAAAATCATATGGCAGGCATCCATCTCCACAACATCACACACAACCTCATCTGTATAATTTTCCCAATTGAAAAATTAATACAGCAGATTTCAGTTACCTTTACTTCAGCACCTCGTTTAATCCAGCCAATCTTATATGGTGAAGGGTGTTTCTCAGTCTGTAAGCCCAACTTGGTAACCATTGCTTTCGACACTATATTCTCGCTACTGCCACTATCAATAATGACATCACAAACCCTTTTGTTCACAGTACATCTGGTTCGAAATATATTATGCCGCTGTGATGGTTCTTCTCGCTTTGGTGCTAACAGAAGCCGTTGAACCACCAAAGAGTGTGACAGCAACTCTCCTTCATCGCCACCCGTAACCTCTTCCTCTTCATAAGTATAGACTACTTCATTCTCATCCTCCTCTATTTCAAATCTGCCATCTTCTTCTGGCTCCATTAGATTAACGGTACCCCTCTTCGGACACTGGTTGGAACGGTGCCCTGGCTGCCCGCATCTATAGGACTTATCTGACCCGGGACGAGCATACGGGTTACGAGGCGCCACTTCTGGTGGAACAGTGTTTGCTGGCCTTGTTGGGCCTCCGCTGCTACCAGTCCCGCGAGTGGGGTTAGACACAGGTGGCTGAGTCATAGGGGCTTTTCCTTTATTGACTGCAGTACGATTGGAATCAAAGGAATTTCTTGCCACGGACACCGCCTTCGATTTGTCCAATTGAGTTTCCGCCTTAATAGCCAAGGCAACGGCGTCGGTTAAGGTGTAAACTGTTTGCATCGCAACTCGATCCTGTATAGCCCAACGCAGCCCCCCAACAAACCTAGCAACTTGCTGCGCATCTGTTTCCATCAGGTTATTACGCGACGACAGCCTGTGGAATTCCTCTAAATAAGCCTCGACTGTTCTACCTCCTTGCCTGCAATCCTGATATTGTTGAAACAGGATCTGCTCATAATCTGGAGGCAAGTACCTAGATCGTAACAGTCGCCTCATCTTAGTCCATGTCCGCACCATTCCCTTTCTTTGTCGCATCCGTGTAATTTGCAACTGCTCCCACCATGCAAAAGCTCCCCCCAATAGTCTGTACGCGACTAATTTAACCTTTTTATCTTCAGGAATATCCATGTAGTCGAAAAACCGCTCGACTAACACCAACCAATCAAGAAATCCCTCGATCTAAAGTTGACCATTAAAACTGGGCAGATCCAGCTTCATACGAAAGGTCTGTCGGTCTTGCTCCCCTTGATAACTCCTCCGATTATTCCGGAATATGACTTCAGCATCTTCCTCATCCTCACTCAGGTTATCCTCGTAAGCTTGTTGCCTACGTGGAATCTCTGGGTGGCATTCATGAGCAGCTTCAGCCCTCTCTCGGTAGTGTTGACGACCCGTAGGACTGACGCTCCGCTAGTTATTTCCCGTCGTTAGCCTAGCAAGAGCTGCTTGGACATCCCACAACGCTTGCTGGGTCTCACGTTGGAAAATTCTGAATTCAGCCCCGGTAACATCTTCCTCATGAGCACCGCCGTCAAGGAATTTGCTTTCGTTTCGTTCGTTTGCCATCTAAACAGGATTAAGCCTGCTCTGATACCAACTGACGTAGCGAAAGCTTATGAAGAAGTAGGGCACCGCCTGCTTCTTAAAAAAAAAAAAAAATCGTTCGAATCCATGAACAACAAAGTAACACACTCGAATCCACGAGTGCAGAAAAATAAATCTCAAAGAGAAAAGGTCTTTATTGAATAAAAAAAAAGTCCCTCACAATGAAAAGAAATAGCCATTATATAGGCTGCAAAACCTAATTCGACTAGAACTATAACTTTAGGAAAGAAATAACTAAAATAAGGAAAAATACTAAAAATCCCAAAATTAGGAAAATTATAATTTCGACAACTCCAAACGGCAACTCCAAATGGCAACTCCAAGCGGCATAGGTCCTAGCCAAAGAATTTTTCTGTAATCTGTTCTACATCACTAATCAATAAGATGTATATGTCTAATGTACGGACCGTATCCCAACAAAAATACATACGGTTCCAAAATACAAAATGTCTAAACTTAAAATCCATCGCTGCCCCTAAAGCGACCTATAGTGGCCCACCCAGTAGCTGGAAATACAAAAACTCCTCCTTGGAGTTCACGAACCGTCAGACTCCGGGGTACCTTCATTTATGATAGAGTCTAGTTGATGTTTTAAAACATTATCCCAGAGTGGGAGTGAGTGATCAACTCAGTGGTTCCATTAGCATCAAGTTACGCATGTTATCAATTCCACGAGCACAGATAATGATAAAACAACTTAAACATCCAGTTCATATATACTTTTGTTAATGCATGTGCATGTTATCATGAGATGATGCATGTCCTCGCAATTCAACACTCCCTCATATCAACTTCGATGCCTCATTTGCAAATACCAACACTCCTTCATCACACGACCACAATACCCAAATCGCCACAACCTTACTAATGTAATGCGATGAGTGATCATGTTATCCGAGTATTTTATTCAAGTCCATTCATCCAACAAGATTGGGAAGCCGAAACACCTTCGTTTTATCGATGTCCCTAACCCGATCACTAGGCTTAGGGGTGGCCATAGCGGCCCCGTGCCTACGATCCTTGATCCGTTTGGGTTCGTCACTCCCGGATGAACTCATACGATGGGCAATATTGTGAATTAAATTGCTCGCAGTCACTATAGGGAGGCTCATCACCCCAACGTAGGCTGACAACGTGAACACAGTATCTCATACCACCATACCCGCCTCCCTGAGGCTCGGGGATCATAACACTAACGGTTATGAGTAGGCCTCTCTGGGGTGCAAGGTGCTTCAGATTCAAGCGGGCGTGGTCATACATGATAGACACACATGGTTGGTCAGCTAGTAGACTAATTCGGTTGATTCGGGCAAACTCTGACACAACTGACACTAGGTGCAATCATCTCGTGTAGTCCAACTATTGTCGATTGTTCGTGTTCAACCTAGGTTAGTTGGACTAGCCCGGGGCAGCAGCCCTAAATAAGGCTACCCTTCTAAGTTTTATGGTTTGTAGGCCAACCTAATTAACCAATTAGCCACAATCAATTGGTACACTGCATGCTTTACTCATCGCAAGAATAGTAAGGAATACAAAATAATAAATCAGGAGGGTTTTACTTGATTTAGGCAATTTATTGAACATGCGGGCGTACTATCCAAATTATCGCAATGCACATGTGAAAAGACAAAATTAGGCGCGTATGTAGGAGAATAATATGGAGCATGAACAAGAAATTTAAGTAATTTCTCTCTATTATAACATGTGATTAGATGTTCAAGCTACATTACGCAAATTTTGAAAATTATGGAAAGCAATTAATCGAATAAATATACACCGATTAGCATGCAGACATCTACTTACTACACAAACCATTAATTGCAACATGGGTTCAATAATCGACAACCTAAGGGTAATAGTTTGAACCTATAAGTGGTTCGCCATTTTTTTTTTTCGTGCGGCTCTTAAGGTTAGGGTCCGTAGATCAGCGTGTCGGTGCCCTACGCCAGTGAGTTTAGCTTGCAAGAGGGTATACAATTAGCCTATAAGGCTCAAATCACGAGGAGGGTTCAATAGTTATCTCTTTCTTGTTGTCGGGTTGTTTCCTATGGCGCAACACGGTCGTAAGCTATGCAGCTGCCAGTTGTGGCAGGAAAATCTCCCAAATCAGCTCCACATAATGTTTCTTTCTCCCCCTCTCCCTACTCACTTCCATGTTTGCAATTAAAATTTCATATGGGAGTGAGGAAGTGAATTTACGGGCTTTTTATAGTCTGAGATTTGTGCACAGATAACCCTGGGGACATCTTTTCTATTAAACTTGCCCTCGGTGGGCTGTTTTTTGGCCCACAAGGTCCCTTTGGGGGCTCGTTGGCTTATCTGCACTAAGGGGCATGTGCCCCACCATATGATATGTGATTGGTCACAATCGGGCAGAGATTAGATGCTTTGATCAACCGTGGGGACCCCACTTGCGATCGATGTCATCGGTGATCGATCGATAACTCGATTATACAGATGCGAGCGGAGAAATATCCTTAACTCATGCCTCGAGTTTGGTCGTAATTCGACGGTCGGAAAGTCATAAATTTGTGAAAGAGCTGGTAGCCATTTCACATAAGTTTCAAAATTTTGCCCAGTAGATTTCGGGTGTAAAGTGCTTTAACTTTCATCCCAAGTTATACGATTCTAGGAACTTTCTTGGTTTGCCACCTACGATGGGCCTCAAGCCCAGTGAGGTGGACGATCATCTACAGTTTCGGACCTAATGGAACTACAATTGAGTGGTCTATATCTATTTTGGTCTGTCGAGGTGGTTTTTGGAGAGCCAACCCCCGAAGTTCGCCTTTCAGTGGGTTTAGCTATGTTTGCGAGCCATGTGCCATTTAACCCTGTTTGTCCTTAGTTTCTAGGGCTTTGTACACTTTCCCATGTAGTATACCTGGCGCGGTCTTGGGGCGGCTCCGCTGGTGGACGCCCTAGGGTCATGCGTCGTTTGGCTCAGGTGTTACAAAGGCAATGCTCATCCTTCGAATTGTCTCCATTAGTGTGACATAGGTGAATCATGGATAAGAGTGATTTTTTAGACAAAAGCATATTAAGACAGTGCACAAATGCTTCCAAATGCACGACTGCAGGCCTATTGACACTCCTGTCGACAAAGGTTATGGACTTTGTCTAAATATTTGCCCTAAGACGAATGCAAAAAAAAAAAAAAAAACTAGAATTACACAATTTCTATGTGTTAGCGCGATTGGCACTTTGATGTATGCCATGATATGCACTCCACCAGACATCAATTTTGCAAGTGAGCTTACTAAGTCGTTATCAGAGTAATCCAAAACTGGCTCATTGGACAGTTGTCAAGAGGATATTTCGATACCTACGTGGGACTGCAAATTACATGCTATGTGATGTAGAGCGGGTCGCGAACAGTTTCATGGCCAAGATGGATCAGAAAAGGCCCGTTCGATGACAGAAGCGATCCAGACCGTCGGACCTTAGATCAGGTGTATCTCACAATCCAGAATGAGTTAGCTGACGTAAAATATATGATTTTGGGGTAGAACGAGCTACTTTAGCCAACCAACCCTGCTATGCTAGGTTGCGCAGCCCGGAATTGTGAAAAACCCCTGGATCGACGATCGTTTCCCTGCTTTAATTTCATTTTTACTATAAATAGTAAGTTTTAGTTTGATTATAACTCTTCATCGTCGGGCTTTAGGAGTTGCGCCCAACGTGAAAAGAGCTTAGAATAATTAGGAGAACGGTTTGGTGAAGCCAAATAGGATACTTACTACTTTTGGCCGAAAACCTTGCGCACTAGTAGACATCATGACCGTCTATAAATAGTAAGTTTACTATTTATAGTAAGTCGTAGATTCTAAGAGTTTTAGTTGTAGTTTGATTCTAATTTCTTTCTCATTGCTTGGTAGCCCTATTTAAAGGCTTGTGAACTCGTTTTTAGTCATCAATTAATCAATTTTGAATTTCTTAGAATTTATTTATATTTTCTGTTTTCTTTCCTCGTGGATTCGAGAAGTCTCTGTGAGGAGTCCAGAGAAGCTCCATGGATTCGGAGTAGTTATCATCATCACGTTCATCCTTACGTCAATTGGTATCAGAGCGAGGATTCCCCTCGGGCCGATGGCAAACAATGAAGGTATGAATCAAAATCCTGTGGACGGTGATCCAGGGATTCGTTATCTTTCAGAAAGAATGAAAACTTTCCACTGGGAGAGTTAGTTGACCATGCAAGGGTTGCAGACAACCCTCGACCATCTTGCGGATGCGTACTTCGGCCCGAGCCCTAGGCGGTGCTCCACCACCTATGGTTGCTCCACCACCTATGGTTACTGTACGACGTAATCCTGATTTCCGTAGAGCACTACCAGTGGCAAACCATAGGGCTGCAGCAGATAATTCAAGTTATAGTGATTAGTACCTTAATGAGGGTTTTGCCCGACGACCAATCCATGGAGGTGATCATCTAGATCGTGCTGAAAGAGACTATCGAGGTAAGTCTGAACTTCCTAGTTTTAACGGTTTATTATGTATAGAAGATTTTCTCGATTGGCTAGCCGAAGTAGAGAGATATTTTGATTATATGGACGTGACAGATCATAAAAGGGTAAAATTGGTAGCGTTTAAATTAAAATCTGGTACTTCTACATGGTGGGAACAATTACAACTCTCACGAGCTTGCCAGAACAAGGCGCCCATCTCATCATGGCCACGGATGAGACGTCTTCTTCGATCACGATTCATCCCCAGTGATTATGAGCAGATATTATTCCAGCAATATCAAAATTGCTGACAAGAAACTCGAACCGTCACAAATTACACTGAAGAATTCCAGCGGTTGGCTACAAGAAACGATCTGTCATAATCTGAGTCACAGAAGGTGGCACGATTTATAGGTGGGTTACGGCTGATAATTCAGGACCGAGTTTAGATGTACCCAATCGAGACCGTGGATGAAGCAGTTCAATTGACGGGTAGGGCAGAAACACAACTTGCAAGAGCTCCTGCTCGTCCATATCCTTCAACTCGACCCCCCATGATGGGTCCAACGCGGGATCCAGTGCTGGCACGAGGAAAAGATCCAATAGGATAACGTCATCAACCTCCTACAACCGCAAACCGTGATACGGAGAGTAACTCATCCTGACCTCAATGTGCAGCTTCCACAACAGCGGGCCCGAATAAGATTCTAAATCCTTATGCTCGGCCAAGGTCGAATAATTGTTACCGCTGTGGCCAGCCAGGCCACATATCAAACATTTGTCCTCAACGTCCCGCAGCGCACTTGATTATAAACGAAGGGGGCTGTAACGCCCTAAAAATCGGGGGTCGTTCAATTGTCCAACTCCCGAGTTCCAACACATCACTTATGCAACACAATTGATGGTGATTGAATGTTGTCTATGTTAGTACGTGTAAACATGAATGGGATCATACCAAAACAGTAATTCATACTCCAGAACGGTTAAGTTATGCAAGTGGAAGACTAAAAGAGGTGTATAAGCATAGATAAAACGTATAGACCGTTACCGATCTCCAGAGTATGAATACATTGTCAGGTCAAATAAATACAAGTATCATTTCAAAATACAAAATGTCAAAAGAGTGGTAATCCTCTACAAAGCATGAACCCTGAAGCCCATCATTTCAGAACGGTCTACGTAAACCCGCCTGAATACTACATATACGAGAATGCCTCCTCGTCATCACAAAAATCAGGTTCCGCCTCATGGGTCGCATCGTCATCTGCAACTATGACTGAGTTTGGTTAGTGTTTAAAGCACCGTCGCAGAACGTGGGAGTGAGTGATTAACTCAGTGGAATAATAGAGCAAAGGTTAACATGTTATCAATTCAGTCAAGCAGTAATGATAAAGCAGTACAATCAAATATCCCTAAATACTCTGATTAATGCAAGAATGATATGAAGTAATGATGTATGCCCTCACCTGCACGCCCTCTGCAATCTTCATCTCACGGTCACGGCATGTCAGTCACTTCCTCAGTGCTCTACCGAATGCCAAACAGCACATGCAGTGCGATGCATGAGCATGATTATCCAGTTCTTATTAGTCCTTTTCATATAGCAGGATTGGAAAACTAAGGTACCTCCCTTATATCAATTCCCAAACAATGATCCATTCTAGGGTCGCCAGTCCTAGCTAATCACATACAATATTACGGTTCTAGGTCACTACAAAGGGCTCATAACCTGATCAATGTAAGCTTAGTTTATACTCTAGTTGCTACGGAAGGCTCGTCGCCTCAACGTAGTCTCAAAGTACGCTCGAGGTCACTACAAAGGGCTCGTCGTCGGATCAGTGTAGGCCGACAGCTCGAATACAGTGTCTCATACCATCGTATTCGGCTCACAAGCTTTGGTTGTTCACTGGTCACTACGGGTAGGCTCGTCGCCCCGGCGTAGGCCGACAGCTCGACCACGGTGTCCCATACCACCATGTCCGGCTCATGAGTCTTAACGGATCGAGGTACCAAGGTTAACGGGGTTTTCACTAGTGAGTTTGTACCTTAGGTTCAAGCAGTAGCGTCCAAACATGGTGAACATACATCGGGTCAATCGGGTTACTTGACGAGCTCGACTAGTACGAGCGCACGTTGAGTCGATCGACATGAAATGCGTAAGCACTCCGTGTGGCCTAACCACTGTTGACAACCATGGTACAACTCGGATTCATCGAACACGTCTTGGGTGGCGAAGCAACTTCAGCCCCCAAACCAGAACCGGTTACCGATTGCCTGGACTAGATCATAGTCCCAACCACGCTCAATTTCAACAAATAAGCATATGAGATAGTCAAAGTAGTAATGAATAAATAATTCAATTCCTACACCAATTTGATCATTTTATGAAATACAACATAAATATGTATTCTCAACTATGCATTCCATAAGTAAAACAGACAAAGAATATAAGTTACATGAAGGAAATCATACACATCGTTAAGGTAGTTGAGAATCTCAGCTCAACACCAGTATAAAGTATAATTTACTACATACTTGTTCATTCAGACATTTCTACAAACACTTATACTATATATTCCAACATACATGACGTATGTTGGTGATAACACATATTAGGACAAATCATTTCACCAAGGAGTTGTCACGTATACCACAACCATATGTCTACGACAGTTAATCATGGCAAACACAAATCCAGATTCTATACTCATACAAGCATTTCAACAAACACATGAAATACGCTATTTTCGACATAGTTCATATGTATATGTAAAGCGAAACAAACATCGCATTTGGCATGTGAAATGACACCCACGACAATTATAAATCATTAACTGGCATTGAAAGCTTTGAAAACCATAACCTAAACATATATAGTCCGCACCTTTTGCCAGTAAACGAGTAACGAACTCAGTTTGTATACCGAGTCTGTGTTTACGGCACAACGGCAACCTACAATATGAAATAGGTTAGCTATTTCATCCCTTACACTATTTGGAACTCTAGAACAGGTTAGGGTTAGAATTTCTTACCTAAGAACGGGATCAGAATCGCTAGAATAGCGATACCGATGCGATAGATAAGTACGTGGAATGGCAGGGAAGAAACCCTAGATCAAACTCCAACTCTCTCTCTCTCTCTCACTTTCTTTCTCTTTCCTTCTCTCTTTTCTCTTTAGGTTTGTAAATTCGTATGTGAAGAGAGGGTGAGGGTTTAAGGTCCTTATATAGGCCCAGAACTGACCGGAATGGCCCCAGGGCCATGGTATACTTAGATTATAGCCAAATGGAACTGTTTCGATCCAATGGAGCACTTCTAGAGGTCCCTTTTTGTTCGCTCCCCAAGTATAGAGTTGTGATGTAATAATAAACTCGGTGAGACCGAGGTCGAATCCACAGGGACTGAAACCTGTACGTCGTCTGAAACTAAGTAGAATTAGAACTGGAATAAGATGAAATCTAAATTAAACCAATTTAAGGAATAATGGTGAAAGTATTAATCTAAAATTAAGAGAATTCAGGGAAAGGAAACTAGGGATTCAGAGGATCCACTTGTAGAGATCAGGGGGATCTTATGTTTGCATCAAAACTCAACTGGACTCAGAGTCCCATCTTCATCCAGTTGAAGGGTGTAACCATGTAAATCAACTGAACTTCCTTTGATATAGTTTTCAAGAGATGAAATGTATATAAATTAGAATGGATTCTATCACCAAACCATGCCCAGGAGACAAAGTAAACAACGGAATTAAACTAATTACCAACCAATCAATAATGCATGAAGGTTAGGAAGGGTACCCTCATCCGACCATGCCCAGGAGACAATGGTGAACAACAAGCTTCCTGACGTCATAAACATAAAAAGGAAGAAAAAATACTCAAAGTCATTGCAGATTATTGTAATTTCAGTCACAACAAACCATTAAAAACTGAAAGTATTCCTATTAATTAAACTAAAATCAATATTAGTTCATCACAAGCAAAGAGTCTCCCATCATGCTACAAGCTTCACCTCTTAGCCCTAGCTAAGAGGTTTAGTCAGACATGATTTAGGCTAAATCTCCCAAAATTAACGAAAAAGAAAAAAAAACAGCAAATAGAAAACTAACAAAATACTCTCCTTGTCTCTCTCTCTCACTGACGTCCCCTGCAAAAATTTAATCCCCCACTCTCGTTCTCTCTCTCTCTCTCTCTCTCTCTCTCTCTCGCTCTCTCTCTCTCTCTCTCTCTCTCTCTCTATAGGTAATGCAGTCAGTAGGAGTGAAGAAAACTTCACGCCGAAGTTTTCTTTACCCAGAAATTGCTGGAGTCGGTGGAATCTTTGACAGCCTCATGCGCAGGAAGGGGTAGCTTACGTGGTAAAATCGGAACCTCACAACTCTCCTCTTCCTAAGATTCTGTTCAAAAGAACAACATCCCTTAGGGCATTTTCGACAGACCTACATAATGGACGGTCTGGATCCTCGATCTGAATAGCGATGGTGGCCCACCTGGATCAGCCGCAGCCTCTACCGCGGAACAGAGCTCGCACAAACCTCTGCCGGGACGTTAGTGGGGCCCAGAATCAGTGTCAGACGAAAAATCCAGCCTGTCCATTGCGTTCTCCTCGAAAAATCGGTCGAGACAGGCTGATTTGTCTCGAGTTTTGATGTGGTCCCTTGAATCTTTTCTTCTACCGTTAATTCTACGTTAAACGGCTAGGATTTTTCCATAGATTGCATGGTTTCAAAATATCACCTAGGTGAGGTTAATACCCCCCGTCTGTACATAATGAACGGGCCAGATGGAAGATTTGGATGAGGGGTGGGCCCACTGCGTGAAACCGGCGGACCGGGTGCGTCCGCTATTTGAAACGGAGAAGGAGAAGGAGAGACGGGTAAGCCCGTCTTCGACCGGGCTGACCATCCGGTGCGGCTCGCGTGTGCGTGCACACACACCCTCATGTGGGGTCCACTGTGACGTTCGTGAGAAATCCGTTCCGTTCATCCTTTTCCCCTTCCACTTTAAGGCATTGACAATGAAATTGAAGTATATCCAGATATCAGGCGGGCCCCACTTAAGGATTTAAGGGGCTGATCTGTCTGTTGGGCCACTTCCACAGTGATCCAATGACTGATTTTTGACGTGTACGGTTAATTTATAGTCCTCAGGCCACATATAGAGTTTTGAGCTGAACGGATGGTGAAAACCCTGTGATCTTGCATTTTGGACGTCCTTAAGGTTACTTGAGCTTCAGTTTCTCGATTTTCTTAGATCTCTGGCATGCAAATCTGTCGATCTTGGTCTCCTGGGGTCCGTCCCTTGCCTTTGGTGTCATCAGAGCGTTAAATCCATGCTTTAAGCATCTTTTTCAATCCATGCTCGTAAATACACTCAGCATCACAAACATGATTAAATCGGGTATTAAACGGTATCATACTCGTAAATCCAGGCAATTACTGGGTCTGATATGCAATATTTGACCCTCAACACTTTTCTACGTGCGGTCAGACTTAAGCTCTCTGGCATTGGATCTAGGTCGAGTTAAGTTTTCGGTTCCATCGGATTTACAGATCGACCGTGGCGAACCAGTTTCAGTTCAACGGTCACCGGTATTCGATCAGGGTCACAAGTACACTGACACGTGTTAAAAATTTTTCCTGATCTGAGGGTATAATTGGGTCAGATTCTGACGGTCTGAATCCTTATATTTGGCCTACAAGTGAATGACTCAATTCACTTACATCTGAGCATGTTTCCTAAAGATATTCGCGTTTCTCACACACTTTGCTCCGGGCTCAAGTTGTGCGTTTCTGGACACAGCTAGGACTTGATTTTCGAGATGGTTGTCAAGCCCAGCAAGGCGGTCATAATCATTTAGTTTCGCGGAAATCGGACTTTCGACGTGCGGTCCAGGTCCGATACGGAGTTTCAATGTGCTCCCGAGAGCAGCCGGGATTAGAGATTGATCCTAGGTTTCTAGGTAACATAGCGTTAGCGGTTCTACTCATTTTGGGTCTTATAATTCGTATTTAAAGTGATTCAATAGTAATTTTGCAGATTATTTAGTTTAGTACTTAACTAAATCATGCCATAATTACGACAGAAAAAGGTCTTAGGGCAGTTCTATGTCCCTTTTCTAGCACTTTTCATTAGTGTATTATTTTAATTATTTTTTAGTAGTTCATCATCAAGTCTACTTCATATCTACCAAATTTCATTAAATTTTGCATTGTAGAAAAATTCTAAAAATTCTAGAAGCGGCAACTGTCCAAACTAATGAATTCCGGATAGTCGTCACAATGACCTAAATTTAACTATAATAAAAATTTTATTATATTTTCAATTATTTTTATATAAAACTAGACTTATCAAGCTTCAATTTAGCTTTTAAATCACCTAAATTGGATTTATAACGAGGGAGATATGATTTTTCGAAGTTGAATAAATAGTACAGAAAAATTGCAGAAAACAAGCCGCTCAGCCCACCAGAACGGCGAGGTTCTCGCCGACCTTTGGACTTTCCGGCGATGGCTAGCCCCAGGGCCGAGGTCCTCCCGCCCCCGGGGTGCCGGAAACATGCGGGGCCCACTCTGGGTCCCCCCGATTTGTACGGTTTAGCCCCCCGACTCCGTTTGATGTGGTTTCGCCACCCGATACTTGAAACGGGTGCATCTTTCAATCTGGAATGGATTACGTGACGTGCAATATATTATTTTGGGGTAGGAGAAACTGATCTATCCAAATAACCCATTTATATCGTGATATTCCAAAAATGTTAATGGTCAAAAGCCCATTTTATTTATGTATTTACCATTTACAGTAAGTTTTTATTTAAGTATTGTTTTTCATCATTTAAACTTTGGGATTAGTGTCTAATGTGAAAGTACTTAGAAGATTTTGAAGGACAAGGTGGTGAAATGTGAGATTCTTAAGGAAATTGGTGGAAAAGGGGATTTGAGACTTTAAGATTGAGTTCTGACGAGTTAATAAAGTGTTAGGATCGACCCATTGCCTAAGTACGTCGAACTCTAAGTTGGCAAAAAGTTCGGGGTGTTACAAGGGCACTGAAGATGAGGCCGTAGAAGAAGGACATGACTATGATGAACATGAACAAACCACTGAAGAAATAGCAGGTGGCGATGAAGTGACGGGCGAGGATCGTGACAAAATTCTAGTTGTGAGGCGATACTATATACCCCACGAAAGAAATTACATCTACAACGACACAATATATTTCGTACTCGGTGCACTGTCAATGGAAAGTTCTGTGATGTGATAATAGACAGTGGTAGTAGCGAGAACATCGTCTCAAGAGTGATGGCGGATAAGTTGTGGCTACCAACGACGAAACATCCTTCCCTTTACTCAATTGGCTGGATAAAAAATGTGAATGAGACCAAGGTAACTGAACAATGCACTATCTCATTTTCAATTGGTAAAAATTATAAGGATCAAATATTTTGTGACGTGGTCGACATAGAAGCTTGTCATATGATACTCGGTCAACCCTGGCAGTCGGACCGTGATGCGACCCATCGGGGACAAGATAATGTTTACGTATTCGTTAAGGATAGTTGAAAAATAATCCTTGCCCCTATGGCACCAGAGAACCACCTTGAAGCTTCTAAAGTAGAAGAAATTTCCTCTTGACCATTGGAGATTTCATAGAGGAATCCAAGGAAACCGGCGAGGTATACGTTATAATGGTGAAGGGCGAGGAAGAGAAACCCTCAAACATCCCTCCAAGTTTAAGAATGTTGCTAAATGAATTCAAAGAAGTCTGACCTAAGGATTTACCTGATGGATTACCTCCCCATGAGGGACATCCAACATCACATAGACCTCGTCCCTGGGGCTAGCTTACCCAACCGCGCTCATTATTGGATGAGTTCGAAGGAGTGTGAGATACTTCGGGGGCAAGTGGAGGAATTGATCCGTAAGGGTCTCTTGAGAGAGCATGAACCCATGTGTCGTACCAACATTATTAACGCCAAAAAAATATGGAAGCTGGTGCATGTGTGTCGACAGCCGGACAATCAACAAAATTACCATCATATATCGGTTCCCGATACCACGGTTGGACGACATGCTCGATATGCTATAAGGGGCCAAGGTGTTCTCTAAACTAGATCTAAGGAGCGGGTACCATCAGATTTGTATCCGACCTGGTGATGAGTGGAAAACGACATTCAAGACAAAAGAAGGGTTGTATAAGTGGCTGGTCATGCCCTTCGGCCTATCGAACGCACCAAGTACTTTTATGCGTTTGATGAATCAAGTGCTAAAACCGTTTACTGGCCGATTTGTGGTAGTTATTTTGATGACATATTGATATATAGCCAGGATGATGCGGAGCACAGAAACATCTTAGGCAAGTGCTACAAGTCCTACAAATTAACAAGTTGTACCTCAACTTGAAGAAGTGTAGTTTTTTAATTGACAGCCTGTTGTTTCTAAGAGTTATTGTAACGTCCACAGGCATTCATGTGGACGATGAAAATGTGCGATCTATTAGGGAATGGTCGATCCCGACAAATATTCATGAGGTGAGAAGTTTTCATGGGTTGATGACTTTTTATCGTCGATTTGTGCGAGATTTTAGCACCATAATCGCGCCTATAACGGATTGCATAAAAAAATGACCGTTCCAGTGGACCAATAAAACTGACAAGAGCTTTCATGAGATCAAGCATCGTTTATCTACAACACCGGTCTTGGTGCTTCCTAATTTCGACAAATTATTTGAGGTTGAGTGTGACGCTTCATAAGTCGGAATTGGAAGAGTATTATCACAGGAAGGCAGGCCGGTAGCCTTTTACATCGAGAAGCTTAACGAAGCCCGAAAGAAGTGGTCGACTTATGAGCTTGAGTTGTACGCAGTTGTTCAGGCACTGCAACATTGGCGACATTATTTGATTCAAAGAGAGTTTGTTCTGTACACTGACCATTAAGCATTAAAGTTTATTAATAGTCATACTAACGTGAATCGTGTGCATGCTAGATGGGTCACATTTTTATAGGAATTCACGTTCGTTCTGAAGCACAAGTCAGGGCAGCAGAACAAGGTGGCCGATGCACTTAGTCATCGTGCATCACTACTTGTTACGATGAGCAACAAGGTGGTCGGCTTCGATTATCTCAAGGAGCTGTATGTTAAGGATGAGGACTTCAAAGATTCTTGGGTGAAGTGCCAAGAAGGTCACCCCAGTGATCTTCATATACAGGACGATTTTCTCTTCAAAGGGAATTGATTGTTGTCACGCCCCAAACCCAGAAATCGGATTCACAGGAATCCAGATCGCTGAATGCGGTGTCGACAACCTCTGTAATACCCCATTCTCGGCTCCTAGCGTCCATATGCCAGATTCCGATCGTGGGATCCTACAAGGAGGATTTTTTTTGTACATTTAACTCGCAATAAGCATAACCACAAGATTACCCATTTCACAAAGGCAACATCATCATCACATATCCACTAATATAATCAGTTGAGTACAGTGCTGGAAAGAAAAACATAAATAAAAATCAAGCTTCAGAAGACCGTTGTACGCTCCAAGCTCAACAATGCTGCAACCTAACATCACCTGCACGCATCTATCGTGCATAAGCTTATAGAAAGCTTAGAGGGTGGTGTAAGTGTGTGCACAAGGTAAGTGTCGAGTAAGCAATATCAGAGTAATCAGAGTAAGCGGGAATACTAACAAGTCCATAAATTATACAATATCAGAAATAAGCAGAAATACTGACAATAGCATAAATTATCCGAGTAAACAACATTATTGACAAGGTCATACATCATACGATAACAGAGTAAGCAAAAATACAGACAAGTCCATGAGTCAATCAATATCAGAATACGCATTATAGAACATCTATGCAAATAAGGAGTCATAAAGAGTCAAACATCAGATGCCAAGGATGCGATGCAGTACGCAATTCCTGATGAGTGCACGAACATAGTAACCCGAAATGCCATATGCAGTAGATGTTATGCGCTATGCGGTGCGAATGGAATGACCATGCTGGAGTGTGAAGTTGGGATGATAGTACGTAGTATCGCAGGCTATGGGGTCCATCACAAGGGCCTTCTATCCAAACCAGTCCCATACCTAAATTTGGATAGTCAGACTCGATGTGGTAAACTCCTGATCTCAGGTTAGTCGCGCACCCCAAGCGAAATCCTTGCCATAACGAAGGTACACAACAATTAGTTGCGCACCACCAGCCCGAGTGGATAGTGAATGAATGAATGAATAAGCATGCAACTCCTACTCAATAAGTCTACATATCAGTACAGTTCATCTCTGGGATCATCACCGGGGTTTAGTACACTCCAAATGGCACTGCCGCTCTCCAAGCCGCACAGTCCAAGTGAGCGTAAGAAACCTCACTATCCGCCTGGCCAATAGTCTGCCAATACCTATTCGGCACGTCGATAGCGGACCCATTCCTCGAGCTGGTCAGACTCAGCCTAGCAATGCCCCCTACGCTTGGGCGGGTAAGGCCACACCCCCTCTCAACCGACCACGACACAGTGGGAGACGCGACCTCCTGGTATTCGGCACTCAGGCGCTCATGTATTCACTCGGTCTTGACGTTGGGGCGTCTCCTGGCCACGGAGGTTTAGGAATTTTCACCCAAGGACATCTATGGCGCCCGTATACTAGAACCAAACATTTCCGGTGTCCCGTCTGGCCATCCACGATATGCCCGTGGAGGCTATGACCCTGATGTCGCTAGGGCGTATAACACACAATGAAAGATGCATGAGTCACACAATCCAGTCATGCATCAATACTGCGCATACCATACGCTCATGTGAGATAATCTCCGCCTATCAGGGAATCTCATAACAACATGCTCAATGACATATGCAATAATCAACCACATCTCATAACAAGCATGCAGATGATGTGTTTGGGCATGTATCATGATGTCATGCTTTCACAAACTCATAATCCATATAAATAACTGATATCGACAATCGACCTCGACAATGTGGACATTTAACCAACATTGCCCTCAAGGAATGACCCACATAGAGCCAAACATATAGTGGACCCACGGCCTCATACAAAGGCCCAATATACAATACCATGGGCCTCACTCAAGAGCTTAATATACATCACGATGGGTCTTTCACATGGACCTAACATACATCACAATGGGCCACAACCCATGGGCCCCAAACACATCGCAATGAGCCCCTCACACGGGTCCATTATGCATCACATCAAGGTGGCCTAATATACATCACAAAGGGGGCCACATCTCATGGGCCTTATGTACAATGCATTAAGCCTTGACAATCGGAATCGGCCTTTATAATCGGTACCGATAATCAACATCTATAATCAGCACCGACAATCAGCATCGATAATCGGCACCGACAACCAGCATATATATAAATAAGGCGGGGTTCATAGATGGACAACCAATCAACAATAATGTAAAATCGGCTCTCGACTGTGGTTATATCAAGCCGATAGCACGAACCCATCTGTCTATGGAGAATGGGGCCCACTTATTTGGGTTAACCCACGAAGAGAATGGACCTAACAAGGCCTAAGGGAAGGTCACAATGAGGACATCTAACCGTCATTGCCCATTAATGTAGACATTCAACCAACATTACCCCCAAGCAGTGACCTGTATAGATCAAACATAAGGCGGGCCATAGCCTCACACAAAGGCCTAATGTACATCGCATTGGGCCTCATACAAAGGATATATGCACAACAAGTGGGCCCTGCACATGGGCCTCAGATACATCGCATGACCACAACTCATGGGCCCAATGCACATCATAATGGGCCTCATTGAATGGGTTACAAAACATCATAATGGCCATGCCATATGGGCCGGAAATACATAACAGGTGGGCCTCAAATATCTAACAAGTGGGCCTTAAATAGCCAACAGGTGGGCCTTAAATATTCATCAGAGGTGGGCCTTGCACATGTAGCAAGTGGGCCTACACATCACAGCTGGGCCTACCAGTGGTCCAGCCAAAGAACGGCCTGGATAACATACACATCACGATGGGTTGCATCATTGGGCCGCACCAATGGGCCGCACTAATGGGCCACAAGTATATCATAATGAGCCTGACGGATGGGCCACAAACACATCAAAGGTGGGCCGCATGGATGGGCCATAAACACATCAAAGGTGGGCCTCATGGATGGGCCATAAACACATCACAATGGGCCTCGACACATGGGCCATAAATACATCACATTAGGCCACATCCTATGGGTCTTAAATATATCACGATGGGCCTTACCCATGGACCCCAATTATATCACAATGGGCCTCAACCCGTGGGCCCCGAATACATCATATTGGGCCTTAACGAATGGGCTGGAAATACATTACAATGGGCCTCTTCACACGGGCCGAAAATATATATCACAATAGGCCGCACCAATGGGCCGCATATACAACAAGTCGGCCGCATCATGTGGGCCTCAACTATATCATAAGGGGCTCTCAAATGGGCCCAACATACATCACATCAAGGTGGGGCCCATACATCAATTAAAGGTCATTTTAGGGCATTACCAAAATAAATCCCATAAAAGGATCATCTGGGCCATACCACAATAACAGTGGAGATAATGATTTTCACCATTTAAAATTCGTGGGGACCACCATTTTATTTTCCGTCCAACCAGATTATACGAAATGAGGCAGATCAGTATAAAAGTACATTAAGGTGGGCCACGTTAAAATGGATGGGCAGTGTATCCGATGCATACAACTAAGGTGGGACCCACCGTCCCAATTCCAGCTGACGGTGTGGATCAAGTGAATACATCAAGGTGCGGCCACCGTCCAACAATTGTTGGACGGTGTAGTGCATTATATATATATAATATATATATATATATTATATATATATATATATATATAATTGCATTAAGGAGGGTCTCACATGCAGCCCACCATACACCAGTATATATAATATTATTTATATATAAACATATATTATATGATCTATCTAGGCCAGCGTCAGTTGGATGGTCGACGTTGATATAAACACATACATCATGTTGGGTAGCCCCACCGTTTGGACGGTCTAGAGAAAACATGTACATTACGTGGGGCCATGTACGGACGGTCTAGATAGACCACCAACATCAAGGTGGCCCCAATGAACGGTGCAATATACACCTCGTGTAGAGGCCAGGGGCTTGCTGGTAAGAAGCAACAGCTGTTGGCTGATGGCCGTCCAGTAAATGGACAACCCAAATAGGAAACTCATACATTAAGGTGGGACCCACACATGTGGCCCACCAGATATACACACACACACACACACACACACACACACACACATACAGGGGATGCAAGATGCAGCGTCCAACGTCCAATCTTCTGGACACTAGATTAACAGTGTGGATATACAAAAATCAAGTTGGTTTTCCACCTACCTCAGCTTGACAGTGAGATCAGCACACGTGCCAGGTGAGGTCCAGCACACCTGGCCCACAGGATTTTGTTGACGCTAGTCAGCAAAGGGACCCACTGTCTTAAAAAAAAATGGATGGACGGCAGGGATATATCACATACATCAAGTGACCGCTCAAAGCTCCTACACGTGTAGATGGACCATACCTCACAGTGGTGGTCCCCACCGTCCAGACCCACTGGACGGTGTGGATGTAAAACATACACATCATGTGGGGTCCAGTCCACGTCCAGGGACTGGACGACCTTGGATAAAACACATCCCCACGACCACACGCTACAAGTGGGCTGCACCGTCCAGAAATGTTGGACGATGTGGATATAACAAATACTTTAAGGTGGGTCCCACGTGGGGCCACCATAAAATAATATTAAATTATATATTATAATATAATATATATATATAGCAAAGAGGGGCTCCAGCGTCAGCGTCCAGGCCGATGCAAGACATATGCATCTCGTGTGGGCCCACGTAGGTGTGGGTCGCCCGTGCCATCAAGGTGGGACCCACCGTCCATGGGTTGGACGGTGGATGAAACACATTAACAAGGTGGGCCATGGAGATGGGGCCCATGTCAGGTGAACAACGTAGATATACAACACAAGCACCATGGCTAGTCTCAGCTGGGCTGGACGGCTGGATTGAATACAAACATCAAAGGGGCCCACTGTCCCTGACAGATGAATGGTGTGGACGAATCATATGCATCAGGGGCCCCATAGAACCTGCAGCCGTCAATACACTAGCTGTATCCCACCGTCCAAGGTCTGGACGGTGAGGATGATGCACATACATCGTTGTGGGGTCCACAACCCACGTCCAGGGACTGGACGTCCTGGACTTA